>OX439484.1:81193071-81615121 GCA_949320155.1 Melangyna quadrimaculata | reverse complement strand
GGACATGGAAGACGTTATCCCACAATATAAACACCTGCTGGAGTGGAAGGGGAGGAAAAAGCTTTGACAAATTATCTACTACCAAGATCATGTTCATATAAATTAAAATCTATGTGGCTGTTACTTTTCAGTTCCACTTTATGCTGAGTTGAAATTAATTTTTGTTTAAAAGTGCAATATAAATAAAACAAGTGTAAGTTTATATATTGTTTGTGTAAAAAATTTGTAAACAATTTTTGTAATCATTATATCTATTTATCAATGCAAATATAGAAATTCATTGTTTTCACCTGATGATGTCCATAGTCATGGACGAAACGTCGTGATATCAAAATAAATTTGTTTCATTTGACCCATTTCAAAGCCCATTAAAATAAAGAAGAAAAATTTTATATATAAAAAATTAATTTTTAAGAAAACCGCTCCAACGATTTTTTATTTTTTTCATAAATTCATATTTATCAAACAAATGAGATGGCATATTTGATTTTGAGCTCGAACACTCAAAGCCATTAAAATAATAAATTTATAATAATTTAAAGTAATAATTTATTTAATTTTTTTTTATTGATATCATAATATTTGGGAACCAATTATAGCTATGTACTTGTACATCATCAATTTCTAGCTACGTAAAAGTTGTTAGCTACGAGAGCAGGTTTGTGCGATCCAGTCGTGTCTATTTTTTTTTAATGATACCAAACCGTTGTAAGTTGAAAAGGAAGCGAAAACGAGAAAATTACCTCTTAAGTTTTTCGTCTTAAAATCACCTCAGGAACCCATGTTTTTGGGCCGGTGACGTTGGGACACCCTGTATTTATACAAGTATCCTCCAATGGCCGAAATATGTCCAACAAAAACTCAAACTCACTCACTCTAGAGTCAAATAGTTTGTTTGAATATTAAAGCACAAACAAATTAAGAAATTTTGTTTTTTTTTTTAAATATGCTCAGTCGTCGGCAGTGTAAAATAAAATATTACCCACATTGTTTAAGTGCGTTGGTTCCAGGGGGTGGCTATAGGGGCTAAATCCCTCTACAATTAATTGAAATATGTAAAGCAATACTACGTGTAGAGTTTTATATTCGTCTCAAATAATATTGTTAAGCTGTAAAATTTGGTGTGAATCAGGCAAAAGAACGATTTTGAGCCTGAACATTTTAACAAAAGAATTTGGTTGGGGATAAAGCCTTAATGGAATTGGAGAAAAGCAAGTTCAGGGCTAGGAAAAATGGAAATGATTAATGCAAAGACAATAAGCTATTCCCTAAAAACAAAGCCCAGAAAATTAGGACGAAAAAACTAGGTCGGAACTGAGGCCTGAGAAGAAATGGACAAAAATGGTGGTCAGAGTTAAGCAACCAATTCCCTGAAAACTTAACTTATTCCAGAGAGTTTTTGGGGCTTAACTTTAGGGACTGTCCGAAAGTTGGGTCTGGAGCTTGAAGAGATAATTGAGCAATTAACATGTCAAATGCAGAAACAATTTATTCTTAAAACTTAGCTTATTCAACAAAAAATGCATTTGGGGCTAAAACTCGATTAGAATTTGAGTAAAACGAGATGCCAATTTTAGTGTAACTATACAACAGAAATTGTATCTTACGGCTATAGCCAGGGCTTAGAGAATCTTGGGGCTTATATTTCCAAGGTCGACATTTTATTTTTCAATCGAGAAAATATTGTTTTCCGTACTTGCCAATGAAAGTTCGAACAAAACTGTCAAAACACATGTGAGTTTTTGCCAGTGAGACCTCTAAGATATCATTTTCATTTTTGTCTCAAACTGAACCTCCATTACCCCCCCCCCCCAGCTAAATCCTAAATCCGCTACGGCGTGTCTCATGTATATTCTGCACACTTCCGCAACTATGGCGGTTGCATACTTTTTGAGAAATTACTACCACAAAATTAACTTAAGGCTATTTATATAAACATGCACATAAAGTCTAAGAGCCCACAGCAATTTTTGGGTGTGAACGATAGCAAAAATTCCTTTTGGTTTAAGATAGGTCCGTACCAATCATATGCAAATATGAAAGTCTGGCATTTCGGGGTTAGGGCCTTTGGATGCAAAACTGCATTTAAAATGCATTGCATTGAAAATGCAGTGTAGGAACTTTAAAATCATATTTAATAAAAGAGCTGAGTGTCCTAGACATGGCTATGGAGTCCAAAATATTTTCCGAAGAGCCAAATGGCTGCAAGACGCACTCAACGCTTCTACTGTTTATGGCAATTTTAGCTCAATGAACACAGACCTTTTTTACTTACAAAATGTTGGTTTTATATTTGTATAAAATTATTAACTTGTTATACTACACGAAAAGCTTCAAATATTTTGAAATAATAAACTTAAAAAAATTAAATCAACGTCCGAAAATTCAACTAAACCTATGTTTAACATAGACACAGCTTAAAAATGTCTATGAATACGCCCCAGTGAGTTAAAAACTGTGTCACAAGGGACAGGGAACGGCCCGCTGAGAGGTACTTATGTATGCCATATCTAATTAAGCTCTAAAAATCATAGTTTATTAACCAATAAATACTTAGGTAGCTACTTAGTTTCACAATAATCTAACCTTTCTTCTTTTTATCCGAATTCCCGATTATTTTTAATGAAAACAATAGAGAAATTGCTGGATCGCACTAAAAGCCACAAACGGAATTTTTTGAAATTTTTAACGACATATGGTTTATTTAAAGTTGGTTTCTATGACTGAATCGAATATGAAATATTTAATATTTGCTTTCAAACACTATCTTTAACATAATATAAAATATTTTTATTACAGTTATGTACTTGAACAATATTTATCTTAAATATTTCTTGTTTTTTTTTTATTTGCAGAAACATTTTCACCGAACCTCACTATTAATTAAGGCATTTAATCATAAGTTTCGCTTGGATCTGGAGTTAAATTCGTAAGTACACAATTAATTAAACATTTTTGTTCAGAAACAACATTGCCCGTTTTACAGTTGCATTGTTAAGTACATTATACAAATCACACATACTTTTACACTATAAGCTAAACTATGTTTGTTTCTCAATAAAACAAAAAGAATGTCCTTGTTAAAGTTGATGTATAGATATGGAAATTAAGCAAGAATTCCTAGTTAAACTTTTACCACGGAAAACTTAATACAAACAAAAATACAGGGACAATTTTTTGTATTATAATTTAAAAAATATATAAAAATTATACAGACAAAAATATGTGGTGCATTAAAATACATAAACATACCTAAACACTTGAAAAAAAAATTATTCACAAGGATAACTAACAAATAATAATTCCGTCTACAATGTCTAGACAAAAGAGTTTGATGTTTTAATAAATCCTCGCATGTGTGTGCCGTTAAATAAAAGAAAAAAAAAATCTCATGTACCAAGTACATGCGAGTTTTCATCTATACCTACATAAAATAAAAATACATATGCTTGTATCTTTTATGTTTCTACTTCTATAATATTTTTTTATATATAACAGCGTTTTTAATTTGGTGTACAAAAAAGAATAATTATTCTGAAATAATGTGCTGTGTGTGGGTAGGGTACATATTTATATTTATATAGGTACCAGGAACCTATACATACTCGTATACATATATGTATATACAATTTATTCATCTTAAGGATGTAGTTTGAATATAAATGCCATTCATCATCATAATGAAGATGTCATAATTCACACGTTAATGCTTTTGTATGAACGCTGTCTTATCATCGTCTGCACTGAGAAAGAGGGCAGAGGATATTATAAGAACCAAAGAAAAAATAATTATGTTCTACTCCTACGTTCAATGAACTTAGTTTTTTTTTTTTTGTTGTTGCGTCTGAAAGCTAAAGAGCTTAAACATTAAAAACAAGCATAGAAATACGGTTAGGTAGGTAAGGTAGGCATTATAAAAAAAAATTAAAATTAATCCAACTAAGATGCTTATTTCAAGTCAAAACTGGAAAATCTTTTAACACTTTTTTTTAAATAAAACCTGGTTTGTTTTTGGAAAATTCTGAACATTTACACGACTGTGCGTCCAGTCCATTTCTTTAATTCGAGAACAAGCTTAAATGGAAGAACCCGTGTTTTGTGCATTCTTGTTTTTAGTTTCCTGCGTTTGTGTGTATTTATGTTATGGGTATAAAGGAGAATGAACGTATTGGTCTACCTACCCAACACTAATGTGTCATACGTCGTCGGTCGTTGCAAAGGTGATGACGTATACATCAATTAATCATATGGACGTAAGGCTGTAAACCATGCGGTTCGAAAGACATTGCCCTTCAAAGCACCGAGTAATGCATTTCTTTATTTGCAGTTTGTCTTACCACGCACAGTAAAGTGTCATTCATCGTTGAAAAGATTATTACGTGTACTTTATTTTGTTAAAGAGCCATTAAGATGTAGATAATGGGGTTCAAAAGATATTAAGCCATTAAAACGGCAAAAATAAAATAATGCAATTCTTCATTGGCAACTGGTCTACCAACTCCACAGTAATCTGTCATACATCGTTGTAGTAGTAGTTTTTAGTTCTTAACTTTGTTCAACATTATTTTTGATGAAGATTAGGTACATATTTCTATTTAAAATTTAATAACTTACGACAGTGACATAAAAAGCCGTTTATGGGGTAAATGACCATTTACTATTAATTTTATGTTATAATTTTTTTAAATTTGGGTTTTATACATTATTAAGAAGTGTAGTAGCCCTTAGCGTCATGGTTAGTGCGTTCGACTGATACGCTGGAGGTCTGGGATCGCTTCCCAGCCTCGTCCACCTAAAAACTAAAAAGTTTTTTTTTCTGGGCTACTGCCTCTTGCGAGGAATTGACAAATCCTCCAAGAGTATCACTTGTCACGAATAAGTGCTTCTCGTCTAGCCGTTCGGACTCGGCATAAAATAGTAGGTCCCTTCCATTCCTGTCGAAAGGCGCACACAGGAATGGTTGCGAGTTGTTAGTCACTAGGCCCTGGTTCTTCATGAGCCGTTGTGCCACCCGATTTATTTTTTACATTCTATGCTAACTATTATTTTTCCGAAAGGTGATGATTCAAGAGCTAATCTAAATTATTCAACTAACAGTAGTTGTGACATCAAAATCCCAAGAAGGTCAAAAACAAGTAAACAAATTATTCAACAAAGCAGTAAAACTGCTTTAATTTTTGTTGTTTTGTTTGTTTTTTTTTTTTTTTGTTAGAAGAATATTAAATGTTAATTGTAAATTGTTTTTATTGGATTTGTTAAATAAAAATTTTATTTAAAAAAGGGATGCAATCGATTTTCTTTTCAAATTTTATCGTCCAACTCCATGCTTTCATGCCTTTCACATAGCCATATTTGATGAGACTTGCTTTATGCCATATCCATTTTTTTGTGTTCCACGTGTACAGAAAAAAAATCATTTTCATAATGTACCTAGGGGACGGGACACAACTAAAAAAAGTGGACTTTTACGCTAATTAACCAATCTTGTTAACGGCTGGACAAAACACTTTGAAAATTGGTAGGTGAAATCCTTATAAGATTAACTTCAAGTAAGTCACACAGTTTCGGAGTACCAAGTACTCAAACCTTTAAATGAGTTTTTCTCGACAAAGTGCCAATTGCGTATGGAACAAACCAAATCTCGGGCGACGTTATGTTTAAATGTTCTATATAGAGACCTCCTTCTATGTACTCATGCAAATCGTTGATATAGAGCGTAAAAAGTATCTAGTGGCGATAATAAGCATTCTTGCCTCATCCCAAACTGTGTCTCGAAGTAATCAGCCAGCTCCTTTCCTGTCCACACAGCTGATAGCGTGTTGAAGTATTAGCATTGCAACAGATTAACAAATTTGGCTGAAACTCCCATTTCCCGAAGTTTAAAAATCAGCAGTTGTCTCGAAATTTTATCAAGTGCAGATCTTAGATCCACGAGGAAAGCATATATACTTTCTTCTTTATCATATATCGTTGTAAAGATTATTACATGTGCTGCATTTCATTATTTTAGCCATTAAGCTCTAAACCATGGGGTTCGTGGGATATTTGGCGTCAAAGCATCAAAAACAACAATAATGCAATTCCTCATTGGTAAATGGTCTACCATCAACTCAACAGTAATGTGTGATACGTCAATGAAAAGGTTACTGAATGTGCTTAATTTTTGTATACAACCGATAAATTGTAGGTAGTGGGGTTCGGGAGGTACTTATTTAGCAAAAATGCGCATAAAAAGCAGTAACACATTCCGCATTAGAAGCTGCTGCACCTACTCAACACAAATGTTACATATATCCGTTAAAAGTATAATGCAGGTTATTTATTTTCTTGAAATCCGTTAAGATGTAGACTATGGGGTTCGAGAGGTATTTCGGAAAAAATAATAACGATGCCATTCTTCATTGGAAATAGTCAACCGACTCAACAGTAATGTGTCATACGTTTTTGAAAAGGTAATTCAAATTGCATCATTTCATTATACGGCCGATATGCTGTTAGTCATGGGCTTGAAGAGATATTCGGCTTCAAGGAACCAACAACTTTAATAATATTATTATTATTGCGTTCTATTTATTTTATTATAGAGTCATTAAGCTGTAAAGCATGGGGTTCAAAAGATATTTGGAAAAGATGCAGAATATCGCAACAACGCATTTCCTTTTTTTTTTTTTTTTTTTTTTCAAATATCTTTTGAACCCCATAGTTTACAGTATAATGAAATGACTATACAAATATAATAAAATGAAGAGAACGAAATAACCTTTTTCAAAAATTTAGCCTGATGTTGGTTTATAAAACCGAAACGCGTCGCTTCTAATTATTATACAAAAATAAATAAATGAGTAAATAAAGAACGTTCAAGAGTTTTTATTAAAAAAGATTCAAAGCAAGTATACAATACATGTAGGTAATTCTACAAATTATGGATCGGTAGCCACGTTGATATCTTGAAAACCGTTGTTTTTATAACAGTCAATCTAGTGAATGCCCATACCCACATGGGTAGATAAAACTATTAAGATTCGATACACATTTTCTTTATTCAAAGAATTCTTCAAAGTGCCTAATACTCAATCCACTGAAGGGTTTTACAAACGAAAAATCATAAGTGCTTCTTTATTTTTGTAGTAGTAGCCATCATTTTTAGAGGGTTTTTCATTTGTCAAATAAAACGTTTTTGGAGCAAATATATGTAATATATGTATATATGTAGATTATGTTTGTATATAAAATACTTATGACCAGTTTTTCAGTGTTGGGTTAAGCCCGAGTAAGTTAATTCTGGAAATAGATATGTCTACGGTTACGTCAGGAAAATGTTCTTTTTTTAATTGATGCTGAATGCAGAATGCCATAAAAACGCGTAATATAAAATATCATAAATATTTTTTGAGTTGATCCAAAGTTCTCTCCTAACCTGGTAAGTTAACTCCGGACTGAAAAACTGTCCCTTAAAATATTTTCTCGAAATAGAAATCCCGAAAAATTATATTAGATGAACATTTTTCGCAAAGTTTTTCTTTTTGGTTTTGAGGGATTTTGGATTATGCTAATTTTAAGTTTTCTGTTGTTTCCAGTTTATATTGCGTTTTAAAGTTTCGGGATATTGAGTTTTTGGGACTCCTGGTTTTTGAGATTTTGTTTTTTGGAATTCTGATCCCAACTTCGCATGGATAGGATATCTTTTTACTTGCGATTTAGGTACCTTTTATGTAGCAAGTTTTGAATTCGTAAAGAAATCAAATTAAGTATGAAATCATAATTTTCAATAACGTAACGATGATAGAGAATGCGACAAAAAGTGGGTCCCGCAACTCTGTCTGTCTGCCTGAACCTTGAACTGCAGCCTAAGCCACTGAAGCGATTTTCTTCAAACTCTGTACTTAAGGTTTCTAGGGGATCTGTAGAGGGAAAATTGATTTTTTTTATATACAGGAGGCGTATGTTAGTCAAAACAATTTATCGTATACAAATTAAAAAAAAAAAATATTTTTGAAATATGTAGGTAGGTATATTTTTTTTTTTTTTTGAAATTTAATATCTTAAAAACGGGTAAGCATTTTTTTTTTAATTTTGTGTTAGATTGCATTTTGATAGATACTAAAAATTGGCATACCAAATTTAATTTTTTATAATGTTCAAACAATTTTTGATTTTTTTAATTTATATTTACCAAGCAAATCATATGACATACATCTTATTTGGACTTCAGCTATGTTTTGTTTAGCTCTTCAAATAACAAAGTTATAAAAAATATATAATAATTTATTTATGAATGTTTGAATGTTCAACAACCACTTGAGTGGGCTACCGCCATTGTATTTGGCTGGAATTATTGCAATTTCATAGCTGCCACACCAATCATCAGAGTCCTTATTAGTGGTGCTTAGTCTTGATGTTCAATTTTAATTTATAAATTATTATTGCCGTCAATTGGAATCGAACCTAGACCAGCTACCTCTGAAGCCTATGCACTACGCATTGCGCCACCGAGGTCACCTGATCATGCACATCCAATGTAGGGTTTTTGCCTTTATAAATTGCATATTGAGACAACTAGCATTTTTACTAGCGGCACACAAGTTGGTTGTTGATCATGGGTTGGCTACGAAATCTTGCAAACTAAAATCTCGCACCCGAAATCTCGCAATACGAAATCTTGCAATTACAGAAACCCGCTCTTCATAATCTTGCAGTTACAAAAACCCGCTTTTTAAAATCTCCCAATTACAAAAACCCGCAAACTAAAATCTCGAAAACTAAAATCTCGCATTAAAAAACATAAAGGACTTATAAAATTACGTTATACTAGGTTTTTGGTATGTGTATGTTGTCAGTTGGTGGGCTTTCTGTTTATGTGCAATAAACAGTACATTGGCTGGGCCGCTTCGCGGGTTCAAGGATTTTAACTCTCTTTCGGGTCCTCTATCCCGCTCAGGCGACTCCGTCGCTCCGCTTAGCGTATGCTCAGTCGCCAGGTAGGCGCCTATGTTGTCAGTTGGTGTGTTTTCAGTTTACTTGTAATAAAAAGTACCTTGGGTGGACGGCGTAGCGGGTTCAAAGATTTTATCTCCCTTTCAGTTCGGAATTTTCCAACGTCACGTGTTAATGCGAGATTTTAGTTTGCGATATTTTAGTTGAAATTTGCGAGATTTTTGGCTGTGAAATGTAAATGCGAGATTTTGTTATTGCGAGTTTTTGAAAAGCGGGTTTATGAGTTTGCGAGATTTCGTATTTCGAGATTTATAAAAAAAATGCGAGATTTCGTTATTCGAGATTTTAGTTTGCGAGATACCGTAGTGCTCCCGTTGATCATTCGGGTTCTTTCTCTTTTCTCCGTACACGATCATTTATATTTAAACTTTTTATTTACTTATTTGGCAGAATTGTTTGATCTGTCAAGTCTCAGATTGCGGTACGTAAATTTAGATACTGGTTATTAGAGTCAAGTCAAGTTTTTGCCAAAGAACCGCATCACAATTTTTCGGCACAGTTTTCCTCTCTCTGAGAAAAAAATTCATCCCCACTCTTCTAAAATTTGACAGACTGATAAATTCTACCCAAAAATCTTGGGAAATATCCTAATTTTTTCAATAAAAGAAACAAATATTTATTTTTTTTTAAATATAGCTTATGATTAGGATTATCAAAGATAAAAAAATGTATTTTTTCACTTTTAGGATAGAATATAAAAAATTAACATAAAAACCTTTCAATAAATATGATCTACTTTATTCCAGATAAAATCCCATAGTTAGAACAATACCGCGTATAGATTTCAAAGTTTAATAGTTGAGAATTGGTCTTGGGTATAAAAAAACGAACTGCGCAATCATATATTTCTTCACAAAGTATCCACTTTATGTAGTCTTGAATCATAAACACAAAAATACGTGCACCCCAGCGGTGGATTTTACTTTAAAACACCAACCTGAACAAAATATAAGAAAGCAAAATAAAACAAACGTACTCGTAAATATTTATATAAATTGCATTTTGCGCTGACATAAAATAAAAACCTTTCCATTTTTATGTGATTTTTTTGTGTGTTGTCCCTTTTTTTTGTGTTTGTACGGCAAACGAAAAATATTGTAAAATGTTCGAAACTTACATACATGCAAATACAAACAAAAATAAATTCCTATTTCATGGAGATAGGACACATCGTTCAGGAAGTTTGTTCGTTTGTTTTATTTGGTACCAATTTAAATTGAATACTGATTGAAATTGAAATTGAAATTATGATTATTGAAAAGGGAAGTTCAAAACTTGGTTTCCGTAAGGGTATATGTAGATATTTTGGATTTGGAGACCAAGAGGCTCAAAAGGGACTGCTGCTGCCGCCACCGTGAATGACGGTTAAGTGTGAAAATGGAAAGTGATTGCAAACAGATGTTATACGGCAGCGGCGAGGGTTTATTTGCAAACATAATTTTCGGCATTCAGTATAAATATATTTATGTAGGTATTTTTTTCGAGTAGGTATATTTTGTATATGTTCTTGCATTTATTTAAAAATAGATAACGGGGGAGTTTAATAAAAGGATAGACACATACCATAAGCGAATTCATACAAACTTTTCGCTATTGAAAACAAGCTGCTGTGAATTCGTTTGCCTTGGCACTTATGAATAATTTATATAATAGAAAGGGTACGATAAGATGTGTATAATATAGTTCTAAATGCTTCATTTTCAAAAATGAAATGACCGAAATAAGATGTTTCGAAACTCAATCTGTTTCATTCGGAGCGTCATAAAACGATAAAAAAAAATCATGCAACGAATATTAGTGATTCGCTTTGTTTTTGGGTTTGTTATGTCATATTTAAAATCAGTAGCTTGATCAATTTTGTTATAAGTCTGCAATTCTAATTTTAATTTGCAAGTAGTTTACACTGAAAACAATATTCTTCGTAAAGTTATGAAATTCTTTACGTTTGCTGAATTGAATATGCGCAAAATTCGTTGGCCCAATAAAATACTTTCAATAATAATTTTAAAAAATATGTTGGATGATGATGGTATAATTGGTTTCAGGAAAGTGCACTCGTACACTTTTACCCTTTACTCTAAAGCAACTTGTTTATTTTGTAGAAATATTTCATTACACAAAGAAAAACATTCATGAAAATATATTGTTACTTTACGATGCCTCAAAGAAAAATTTCATACAACAATTAAAATTGTCGTTGTTTAATGTAAAATAACTTAACCGAATTTAAATCTGTTTTGTTTAGTTCACCCTTGATTCTTGTCGAAGAATCTACATGTAGATATAGAATCTATCTGTATCTAGCGTTGCGTTTTCGCAACGTCATATTTGAAGACTACTGGAACTAAACTGATAATAAGTTAAAATAAATTAAAAAGTGATTTTGAAAGATAGTTGAATCTTATTACTTTAAATGAGTTAAAATTGTGTATACATATATGTATATATAGATGGTCAAACCGGTGAAAGGCCAGGTCATGACCTATCAGAATTTGGTAACTTGTTCATACCGAATCATAACGGTTTTCGAGTACGGGCTATTTTTCGAAGTTTTGAAAAAACTTTACTTTGAACCAGTTTTTTGGTCACCCTGTCCATAATTGACTTTTGTTTTTTACAATTTTTACACTAAAACTTATGCTCATAGTTTGACTTATTTTACTGAATAAAAAAATGTGCATTTACATTACCATTTGCCTACAAACTAAAAGATAATCTTGAACTTTGACCAAACTTAATTTTTGACCTCAATATTCTTAAGAGCTCCATGAATAAAATTCGAATGACACAATACAGGTTTTATCTTTCGAAAATATCCCGTTTTTCTGTAGTTTTTAAAAATGTATAAAACTTGCTAAAGCGGTGCTCAGATAGAAAGTTATAACCGTTTGAATCCAAAAAATCACGGAAGCTGTTGCAGACATCGACTCAAGGAGATTCGCCCGTCTTATAACCGATCTTTTTTAAGAAGATGTAGGTCATGCACTGCCGTTAGAGGCAAACAATTTGAACATTTGTTATAACTGATCTAAATAAACTTTTTATGTAAATTTTGTTGACAAATTAAATTTTATTTAAAACTTAAACCAAAGACATAGAAATGAATCACTATCTGATAGCTCGCGGTACTCTGGGCCTGGTCGTGGTTACTTATAAATAACTGCTCATCCCCCTTGAACTTAAACTTAGATACGAGAGAGCCTAGAGTGTATTCAAAGTTTTTTTAATGAATTAAAAAGAATTATCTTAAAACCGAGTTACTAGAGAAAAGAATTTTTTGTTCGTTATTTATGGAATATTGTTAAAAATGTTACACCATTTTGAAATGAGAATTGAACACACCAACTTTTAAGGTAAATTACCAAAATTTCGTAGTACATTTTTTTTACACTACCGTCCATTGAATTAGGGTTATGTAAAAATTTTGATTACTTAGTTGGGAAAAAAAGTGATATTTTCTTTAAAACTGATGCAAAATAAAAACTAAATAAATCGGGTGGCACAACGGCTCGTGAAGAACCAGGGCCTAGTGACTAACAACTCGCAACCATTCCTGTGTGCGCCTGTCGACAGGAATGGAAGGGACCTACAATTTTATGCCGAATCCGAACGGCTAGACGAGAAGCACTTTTTCGTGACAAGTGAGGCGCAGGGTCAAAAGTCCACAGGCCAAAAGTCCATTACGCAGGCCAAAAGTCCATAATGGACTTTTGTCCCACTTCTGTGGGTCAAAAGTCCATAAATCAATTGTGAACTTTTGACCCACTCCGATGGGCTAAAAGTCCCTACAAAAATCTTGTGGACTTCTGGCCCATTGATTGTGGATTTCTGACCCACTTCAGTGGACCACTTTATAGATAGTTTTCTTTAACAAGACTGCTGTGGGTGGCCCGCTTCGCGAGTTTAAGGATTTTAACTCCCTTGTCGGTACCTCTTTCCAGCTCACGCGACTCCGTCGCTCCGCTTAGGGTATGCCCAGTCGTCTGGCAGGCGCCTATGTTGTCAGTCGATCTGTTACTAAAGTTTTTTTGTACTAAACAGTACTTTGAGTGGCCTGCTTTGCGGGTTTAAGGATTTTAACTCCCTTGTCGGGTCCTCTGTCCCGCTCACGCGACTCCGTCGCTCCGCTTAGGGTATGCTCAGTCGCCAGGCAGGCGCCTATGTTGTCAGTTGGTGCGCTTTAAGCTTACGAGTAGTGAAGAGTATACAAATTAATTCTTAACAAAATAAATAAATAATTCTTAATTGTTCTGCTTTTTTTTCTTTCTAAAATTAGGGAAGATTGACCTTTTCCTTGTGGCCTTTGGACCCACTTGAGTGGGTCAAATCTCCACAACACAATTGTGGATTTCTGACCCACCCAAGTGGGACAGAAGTCCATTATGGACTTTTTGCCTGTGGACTTTTGACCCTGCGCCGACAAGTGATACTCTTGGAGGATTTGTCAATTCCTCGCAAGAGGCAGTAGCCCTAAAAAAAATGTTTAGTTCTTAGGTGGACGAGGCTGGGAAGCGAACCCAGACCTCCAGCGTGACAGTCGAACTTGCTAACCATTACGCTACGGGCTACTACCTGAACTGATGCAGGTGTGTTTAAATATTTGGATGCATTTGTTAGCGGAGTTATTCAAGGTTCCATAACAAAAAAAAGTTGAGAAAAGTTTAGATTTGTAATCACGGCACTTGAAAGAACGTCACAGGTTGACGATTTTTTTTCAAATGCACATAACTCACAAAATACATGGCAACATTTTTTTTAATTATTTTTCTAAAAACTGTCACCACCTACCCTATCACCCGTTTTCGTTTCGACGTTGTCTTTTGGGACACCCTGTATATAGAGCATACAGTCAAATTTTCGGCTTCGCTCATCCACAACGGGACACACAGACCAACAGACCGAGGGAAGTTTTGTCGAATTTTTTTTTTTGATTTCTACATCATCGTAATATTAGTTTTGAATAAAGCCTTGATTTTTGTTGACATAAAACCAATTATTAATTCATAAATTTTTATTGTTGGTATCGACGCACAATATTGAATCCTCAACACCATATATCCAATATCCTGAAAAATCCCCCCGCGTTGGCTTTTTGTATATAGACGCATTTCAAGAGGTAGAGAGGGGAGGAGATGGTCGTGGTAGGTAGTTTATCAAGCTGAAATTTTTGGTTTACTACAATCAAAGCATAATGACACATGATTTAAGGGTACTTTCAAACGCTGAATCTAAAGAGACAGAAACTAAAAGGATGCAACATGTATCCCGTAGAAAGTTAACGTCCTTTTTATGAAAAACAAGTGTTGCCCGGCGAACGTTGTATCGCTCTTGAGTTCGATTTTTCTTATGAATTAAAAACTATCTTTCCTGTACCAATTGGCCAGCCATAGATTTTTTTCGTGAATTTTTAAAATTGTGTTCAAGGTCAAATCTATTTTTAGCACCTCAATTATGAAATATTCGAAAAAAAACCCACACCATTTAAAATTTAACCAAATTCACATAAAGGTCAACTAATTTCAGTAATTAATCAGCCGCTGTTTTTTTTTTTTTCAAAGGTCGTAGACTCTTTTACTGTAACCTTAAAATAAACTTTAATAATGCATTAAAAAAACCTATGGCTGACCAATTTCTGAAACTGGCTGCACCTTTTATCACGAGTCGGTGGTCTTTCAAATGGCACAATTTTGTCGCCCATAAATGGGGTGCCAAAAGTCGTATACGACCTTGAAAAAAAAAAATAAAAATTCAATAAAAAAAAACTATGGCTGACCAATTACTAAAATTAGTTGACGTTTTATGTGGCTTTGGTTAACTTTTTAATGTTTTGGGTTTTTTTTTGACAATTCCATAAATGAAGTGCTAAAAATAGTTTTGACCTTGAACAAAATTTTAAAAAATACATGGAAAAAACCTATGGTTGACCAATTACTAAAACTAGCTGACGTTTTATCATGAGTCAGTGGCCTTTTGAATGGTATACTTTTTTGCGAATATCCCATGCCAAAAATAGTTGGTCACCTTGAAAAACTTTAACCAATGATTAACAATTTGACTTATTTCTCAAACTATAGTTGACCTTTTCTGACCATTTATTGACCGTTTAAATGGCATATTTTTTTTGCAAATATCCCGTATATTAGGTGCTAAAGGTTCATCAGAGCCAAACTATTGCAATAAATCTTCAATTTCTAGCCACGTAGACGAATTTTTAGATCCATCAGTCGTGCATTTCATTACATTTAATGGAAACATAACGCAGCTACTGACAATTTTAATTACACATATTTAGGTCGATATTTCGAAAATACATATGTATCATATATATGCAATGTATAATTGTATATGAGCTTTGTGTACACAAAGAAGATAATATGCTTAAAAAAAACTTCTTTTTGCTAAACTTGACGAAATTTATCTTGAACCCATCAAAGCTATACATCTATTAGAAAAAACCTATCCTTGACGCATCTACCTAAGTGAAACAAAAACCATTGTTTCGCGAATTTATTGCCTGCCTAAATTTAAAGAGCTCTTCTTCATCTTCGTCAGTTTATATCATAAAAGTATCATTCCATCCATCTCTACACAATGGCACCATCAAACACAATGTATAAAACGAATTTGTACGATTTCGCCTACCACACGCGCGTATTACTTGTCATTTTCTGATTAAGTGATGAATCTTGTTTTAATTGCGCTGAAGCGCTGATAGCAATGCATATGAATAGTCAAATTGATTTGTCACACTCAAGCAGTAGCGGATCTAGGATTTGGCTGTGGGGGGGGCTTGGGTCTCCAATTTTGGACATACATATGAACTTTAAAAAAAAAATAAATATCTTTGTTCCAAAACGGAATATTTTTTTTCTTATACAAATCAATCAAAAATTATTAGATAAAATTATCAATGCTTACGTTTGACTAATTTCGAAGTCAAAAAATGCAAATGCTTTCATTATTCATAAATACTTTCAATGGGATGGTATATTCCATATTGTCCTATGCTAATTTTTTTCACAAAATACTAGAACGAAATAAAGTTTAAAACATTTTTTTTGTATACAACATAAATATATATTTTTAAGGCTTTTCTTGGAACATGTACACTTAAAAATTATCAGTTTCAAAAGCTGAAAATAAGCTTTTTAAGCCACAGAGGAATCAGTTGTCAAACCGACGTTTTTAATGAATTTAATAACAATTATTAATTGGCCAACCGTTTAAGAAAATAAATATATGTAATATGGCTTTGCATATTTGTTAATAAGTTAACATTTATCAATTTTTTCTTTTAAAGAAGAAACCTATTTACATTTTTTAAATAAGTTTGTTATTTTATAAATACATATTAATTTTTTGAAATAAGTTAATCTTTATCAATTATTCTACTCTTTTCTAAGTAGAAGAAACAATAACATCGACTAGTTACATGTATTCGCTTTATATACATATTTACATTTTTAAAATTACATTTACATTACATTTTACATTTTTTAAATAAGTTTAGTTTAGTTTAGGAAACAAATGCACTCGAAAATTATTTGTTTTTTGTTATTTTAAAAATACATATTGAGTTTTTGCAATAAATAAATTTTTATCAATTATTCTATAAGTGGAAGAAACAAAGATTAGTGAAGTTTCATTAGTGGAAGAAAAAAAATATGTACTGAAAAATTATGTTGTGTTGTTATTTTATGCATATGTATTTACATTTGTAAATAAGTAAAGTTTTAGCAATAGAATATAAATTAAGTGTTTTTGTTATTAACATATTTCCATATTTACAGTTTTAAATAAAAATAAATTCTAAATTCAATATTTTGAACATAAAGAAAATCAATGTTCTAGAATGCCAAATAAGAAGGAAAATATATATTTTTTTTAATGTAGGAAAAAGAAAGTTGGCTGTTGGAAAACACCATTTTACACTGCCTTAGTATTATTTTCAACTAAAGTATTTCGTTAAAAGATTTGGACTTTATAATATACATAGTGTAAAATCGCTGATAACAGACATTTTTGAATCCAATATAGTAACAAAAATAATGATTTTTCCATATTTGACGAACTACTGAGGGAAAATGTCAAAAAAAAAAAAAGAAATTGTTAAAAAAAGCTGAAGCTATTAGGAACATAGGTATAAGTGCAACAATCAAAATAAAATATAACCATCTGATACTCCAGGACAAACAACTATCAGAACATTAATTTATCAGCCATAAACGTCAATTTTCACACAATCGAAACGAAAATTATCTAATGAAGACGATAAAAAACCAATGGACTCAGCATCAGGTACAATCAAACACAACAAATTACCACAAAAACGCAAAACAACAGCTTGAAAAAATATCAGCTTTCGTAGAAATTATTGAGCCCCAAATTCGTATAATGAAAATAATGTGTAAATTGTCTAGCCCCCAGTTAGTTTATTTTAATAAATTTTCTTGGGGCTTATTATTTAGCCCCAATTTAGATTTTTTTTCAGAAAATAGTCTTGGCGCTTGAAAAAATATTAGCTTTCGTAGAAATAATCGAGCCCCAAATTCGTATAATGAAAATAAAGTGTAAATTGTCTAGCCCCCAGCTCGTTTATTTTTATAAATTTTCTTGGGGCTTATTATTTAGCCCCAATTTAGTTTTTTTTTTCAGAAAATAGTCTTGGGACTTGAAAAAATAAAAGCTTTCGTAGAAAAAATCGAGCTCCAAATTCGTATAATGAAAATGAAGTGTAAATTGTCTAGACCCTAGTTCGTTTTTTTCTATACTATTCTATTTTCTCTTGAGGCTTAGCCGGAAACCTAGGGCTAGGGATTTAAATTATTCAGCCTCAACATAGTATTTTTCACCAAATTGTCTTTGGCTTGGAAAAATACCAGTTATCTTGAAAATTATCTAGCTCTTACATCGAATAAACAAATAATGGTGTAAGGTGTTCAGCCCCAACCTCGTTTTTTTTATCAAATTGCCTTGGGGTTGAAAAAAAACTGCAAACATATTAATTGCTTAGCCCAGAATGTAAAACCTTTCAGGCTATTATGAATCGAATTTTACAAATTGGCTGTGGGGGGGGCTTTAGCCCCTATAGCCCCCCCCCCTGGATCCGCTACTGCACTCAAGAGTCTGCGATCTGGTGAATCAGAATATTTTTGTAAAGAATTTTAAAAATTAAATTAAATCATTTTGTAATTCTACCAACCTTCCTTCCCCTTCCACCTCCTGCCTCTTATAAATACATACGTAGATAAATATACAAAATTATCAACAACAGTATATTATTATATGGATTCAAAAATGTAAATGACAAGTAGACATGGTAAATGGGATTGAACAAAAAAATGAATTAAGTTGTTATTATTAAGGCATGTTTACACCGAAGCAATACTCTTTGTCGAGATTTCATATATTTTAAACAGCAGCAAGCAAATATTGAATTAAAAAAAAATGGATCGATGAAGTTTGTTTGTTTGCGCGAGGGCTTTATCCGAAACTACAAAGAAATATCCACCGTTACATTTCCCCGGATGATGGCGGAACAGGACAATTATTTTTTTAATATAAACTGTCTTCGACTCGAATGGTGGATACAAAATAATAATAATAATTCACTGTGTGTCTGTGATGTACAGGAATTATACAAAACAGAGGACACCATTGGGATTTGAGTCTGCAAACGAATCCTTTATTTTTTTGTTTATAGCCGGGCAGGAGTTATATAAATAAACTTAATCGTGGAATAATCATCCGTATTAACGAAATACACTGATGGATAGGGACTGATGAATGAAACTGATGGATAGGAACACGTAATCAATATTCATATTATATTATTTATAATTACAAACTAATGAATGGCATGTTATTCTACTGCCAGATTTACGTTTAAACTTTAGTGCAGGAAAATTAGACCTTTACTTCGGAAAAAATCTGAGAAAGCTGAATTTTGGTATACACGTTCTGTGAACGCTCCTTAATATGCCCAAAAAGTTCCGCCAAGATATGTTGGGTGCTAGCTTTTTTATAACGGTAAAAAGACAAAAAAACTTTTTTTTTTCAAAAAATCTCCATTTCTAACGGTTTTTCGTACAAAAACTCAAGTTCAAAATAATAGCATAAAATTTACAGTAAAAAAAGTCTATGCTATTTTACTTATAGCTATAACCGTTTCTGAGTTATTAAGCGTTAACAAATTAGTTTTTTGCGACTTCAAAAATGGTCAAGTTTCGAACATTTTTGCATAAAATAAAATAAAAAAATGATATTGTTTAAAATGACGTTATAAAAATTATATGATTAAAACTACATATATATACCTAATCTTTGCCATATTTATGTTTGTATGATGTATGTATTTTTAGTCATATAATAATTATTGCGTCGTTTAAAACAATATCATTTTTTTATTTTTTTTATTCAAAAATGTTCGAAATTTTACCATTTTTGAAGTCGCAATATCTTGCAACTGATGTGTTATACGCAAAAAAGTGTGATAATATTTTCTCTAGGGAATATCAAAATATCAAAAGCTACAAGATAAGTATAAAATATTTTTCGACTTTTGGTGATTTTTTTTTAAATAATGATATCATAAAATGTATGGTTTTTAGAAAAAAAAATGTTAATGTGTGCTTTTATAAAGGTTCATAATGTACACATTTTGCAGTAGCCCGTAGCGTAATGGTTAGTGCGTTCGACTGTCACGTTGGAGGTGTGGGTTAACTTCCCAGCCTCATCCACCTAAAAAGTTTTTTGAAAGTTTTGAATGAACAACAACCCAACAACTTGTGTTGGCTACCACCGAGTATTACATTTTGGCTGGAGTCATTGCAATTTCATGGCTGCCACACAAGTAGTTGTTTATCATTCAAAACTTTCAATGTTAAATATGATGGAGCGAAAGCTATGCAGCCCAACTGCAAGTGTTATCACGAGAAAACAACTTTGTGTAAAAAGTTTTTTTTTTCAGGGCTACTGCCTCTTGCGAGGAATTGACAAATCCTCCAAGAGTAACACTTGTCACGAATAAGTGCTTCTCGTCTAGCCGATCGGATTCGGCTTCTTCGGGTCCCTTCCATTCCTGTCGACAGGCGCACACAGGAATGGTTACGAGTTGATTTTTTTTTGGCAGTTGACACTATCGAAGTCACAATATCTTGCGACTTATGACTCGTATGGAAAAAAGTGTCATGATTTTTTTGAAGAAAATATTATGATCTTTAAACTGATCTTAAGATTTTTTTTCGACAACTTGTGTTTTTTAGAATAAAAAGCAAAAAACCAGAAATTTGTACTTTTTGTCAAACTTTTAAAAAAATTATATCTTTAAATCCGTTGTTTTTCAGAAAAAACAATAATGTTTTCTTATATGGTGTTACATAATGTATAAACTTTGCATTCAGATGTTTTAAAAAATTTGACCAAAAACAAAATGGGAAACAGAAAAAATTGTAATAAAAACTAATTTTTTAACGCTTAATAACTCAGAAACGGATAAAGCTATAAGTAAAGTTGTGTGGACTTTTTTATTGTAAATTTTATTTTATGTTAGAAATGGAGTTATATTGATTTTTTGGGAAAAAAAAACTTTGTTTTTGTCTTTTTACCGTTATAAAGAAGCTAGCACCCAACATATCTTGGCGGAACTTTCTGGGCTTATTAAGGAAGGTTCACAGAACGTGTATACCAAAATTCAGCTTTCTCTAATTTTTTCCGAAATGGGTACCTTATGTTAACTAATTTTCCTGGACTATTTGAAATTAGTTTCGTTCCGCCATGTGTGACATCAGCAGATGTCGTTTTGATTATTTGCAGTACAATTGTTGTTATTGTTGTTTTCTTCGTCGTCAACGAATGATTTGCTTGGTTTGGGAGATCATTAATAGTTGGAAGCTGTCGGAAGCAGGTGTCATAAGCCCATGAAAAGTAGCTTTCTGAACAATCAAAATGTGAATTGAACCATAATTCACTCTTTCACTTTTTTTTCGTTCCTTCCTCAAGAAATTCAGTTTCACTTCCGTAAGCTTCACTTTCGAAAGCAAAAGTTAATGAAAAAAACAAAAATAATCGATAATTCGCTCCTTTTCGTTTAAACACTACCACCGTGAGCTTGTGACTATTATAGTTACACCTTAAAATGCGACTATTTGTTGTGTATCTTACATTTTTTATCGTTTCGAGACATTCGACTCTGATTTCGCATTGGTTGGGAAGAGGTTCTCCATTTAAAAATAACTTCGAAATCTCTAATTTTTGACGTTTAACGAACAGCTGATTCAATTGCACAGCATTCAACGAAATTAATAAAAATGTCATTCATGCAAACTTTTGTGTAAATTTATCATCTTTAACAATTTGGAAACTAGCTATCGACGTTGCATGAATACCCTTATTATGTTTCTTGCTCTCTTGCTTCTAGAATCAGATACGTTTAAAAAGACATGAGCCCGAAAGAGATCACCCGGACGAAACACCAATTTGTACAGTCTTAATGCTGTGAAAAGCTATTCCAAGTTATAAAAAAAAATATCCCATATGTGTGGCGATGAAATGAAGTTTTTTGACCAATATCACACATTTTGAGAATAAAAATAAAAAAGAAAACAACAAAATCTGTGCGGTTAAAAGTGTGGCACTAGGACGTACAAGTACTTTTCTTTTTTAATGTTTAATAAAATTTAATACATTTTTGTTTGTCCACTCTATGTTGGTTTATGTCTTGTTAACCAACCAAATTGACCGATAGGAGGAACTGTGGACAATATTTCTTCTGTATTGCTATAACTTTCGGAACGAAATCCCTTAAGAACGGCTTACATGACGATGATGGAGAAGTTCCGTGATTTTCGATAAGACGTCCGTCGGTCACGTCGGTCTATTTTTGTTTCTGCGTCTGTGCCTCCTGATGTACTTCGAGCTTTAGGCTAAATAGTTTATTGGATTTTCTTCAAACTTGGTGTGAAGCATTTTTATGTGATTATCTAGTAGTCCAGTAACCTTTTCGTTTGTATAGAAGGAACCGTTTGCGTCAAATCTGGTAGTTCTGATTTTTTGCTGAGTTGTTCAGGATGTTGGCCTTATAAATAACCTCGAGCTCGAGCGGCTCGAGCGGCGATCGCTTCATGGTCAAAAATCAGAAAAACCGCGAGTTTTTCGTGTTTTTGTTTTTAGTTATTGGTGATTTTAGTCCAAAAGAACTAATTTCAAATAAAAACATTATTCTAGGATTTTAAAGTAAATTAAATTGCTTCAAATCTCTGTAGACCTAATGGGCTTTAAAAATACAGCATTTCAAAATATAGCGATACAAAATTTAAACAATTAGTATCATCGAACAAAGTGTAATGCCAAATAAAGAATGGTTGACATAAATGTATCAAACCACTGGAGCGTGTAGGTTAGGCCAAAAGAATAGCACAGTCATACTGGAAGGGGGGTCTATATTCCCCTCTCTAAGATGGGAGGGGCAATTTGCTTAAAAAAAATGACTTAAATTAGGAACAACACTATTGAAAAACAATGGTAACACATGCAATATTTTCCTATAGCTTATCTTCAACCCAAAAACCCATTCTTAAATTTTCTTTTGAAATATATAACTATCCTTATTCTAGTTGTTATAGCTGTACAAAAGCAAGTGAGTGCGCGATCCAGTCGTCCCTTTTATTTTAATTTTTCCAACTAAATTGTGGAACCTACCGTTTTAATTAAACTCTTTAATCACGTTTAATTAAAATTTCCACTTCAGTTTTCCTATGAACAAATAAAGCTTGTTTCCAGGCATCAACCAATAGTCAAGTAAAAATCGACTGAAGAACGTCAACATATCAACTTTACAAAAAGCTAAGCTAAAAAATGTAAGCAAACAACAACCAAAACAAAAATGTTTTTTTTTAATTTTATTTTGAATTCCAATTTCTATTAAAATAAATTACCTAAATTTTTTCTCGGTAGAATAAATTCCCCTCTACAAAATTATCCGCACTATCTGCTACTGACATGACGTGCAGAACCCTTAGTGCGGAACAGAGGGTTCAACGCTGCTGCGTGGGTAAGGTTATATGTATATACTTTTCTGCTGTTGCCCAAACTTTTAAAATTTCCATTCTTATTATTTCTTCATTAAGCTTGATGCTTTTTCAATTTATTTTCTCCTTCTATCGTTTGAAATCTCAAAAAAAAAAAAAAAAGAATTTAAAAATGAAATTGTTCTCCCACTATAGAGTTTTACATTTCACAAGGCCAAAAGGTGATGCTTAGAATGATGTTGAGTAAAAAAAAAAAACAAACCCCCAGCTGAATTTAACGCAGAAGTGTCCTTTTTTGGCAATAAAAACTCACTTATCCTTGTCCTAATCTCATGACTGTCCCATTTTACCTTCATTGGCTAAGAAGTTTTCTTCTTTCCATAAATTATCCCTCAAAATATGAATTTATTCCCTCGATGAAGAATTCCATTAATTTCATACATTTTATTTTGCTTATAGAAAAAAAAATATACCTATAGCTATAGCTAGTTCCAGAAACAAAGAAAAGGGAGAAAAGGACAGAGCATGATGCGGTTAAACTGAAATAAATGATAGACGACCGTACAAAAGATTATATTGAAGGGATTCCAGTACCTATTCTTTAATTGTACAATGTTTTTCTTTCTTAAGAATACTCGTGTTTTTTCTAAAAGACAAGAAAAATAACAGAAGAGAAAAAATAAAAAAAATTCCAGGAACTCTATGAAATTTATCTCACAAAAGCACAGTAGACACTTTATGCAGGGCCGTATCAAGCTAAATGAAAAACCTTTCAGCAAATTTGAAAAAGTTGTCTGTGTGTTATTAAATGCTAATCAGCGGCCGGCGGGCGGGTGGCGGGCGGGGAAATTAAAATCTGGCAATCGAAATCTCGCAATACGAAATCTCTCAATTACAGAAACCCGCTTTTCATAATCTCGCAATTACAAAAACCCGCAAACTAAAATCTCGAAAACTAAAATCTCGCATTAAACAACAAATAGGACTTAATATAAGTTACGTTTTACTAGGTTTTTCGCTTTTGTGTGTTGTCAGTTGATGTGCTTTCAGTTTATGGAGCAATAAACAGTACATTGGGTGGCAATGTCGCTGGTTCAAGGACCTTTTTGGGTCCTCTGTCCCACTCACGCGACTCCGTCGCTCCGCTTAGGGTATGCTCAGTCGCCAGACGGGCGCCTTTGTTGTCAGTCAGTGTGCTTTCAGTTTATTTGTAATAAACAGTACCTTGGGTGGCCCGCTTATCGGGTTCAAGGATTTTATCTTCCTTTTTGGACCTCTGATTTTTCATTTTCCATTTACGTTATTTTATTTTTCGGTGCGGAATTTTCAAAAGTGATGTGGTAATGGGAGATTTAAGTTTGCGAGATTTTTGGTTGTGAAATGTAAATGCGAGATTTTGTTATTGCGAATTTATGAAAAGCGGGTTTATCAGTTTGCAAGATTTCGTATTTCGAGATTTATAAAAAAAATGCGAGATTTCGTTATTCGAGATTTTAGTTTGCGAGAAATCGTAGCGCTCCCGGTTCAGAATTACTTTTTGTTCCGAAAATCAAAAATTTTGAACGCAAAAAGGTATGTTGCATTTTAAAAGAAGTTCTCAAAGTCCCCTTCTAGTTATGTATATGCGATGATTCTTTGTCGAAATTTAATAAGTGGGAATGGATGATTACACCTTGCCTTTGCACTCAGTAAATTTCATGAATAGTAAGTTATAAAAAGATATTCGTCTTTCAAAAGGTGACAAAGCTTACTTTTAGAAAATTTTACATAAAAATTTAATAGGATTTTTTAGAAATTTAATTAATTATTTATTAATGAGAGTAGTCTTATTTTTAAAATCTCTCACAATCATTAAAAATCTTGGTAAATATTAATTAAATCTTGTTAAATATTAAGATCTCAATTAACTTTTACACTTTATATTAAAACAATTTGGGATCCTGCTTTCTATCTGGATCAATTTCAAGATCCAAGAATTAGTTTTAATTCCACCAGTCATTTTGATTCGTAAATGTTGTCAGCACTGAGAAAAAAAACAAGATCCAGATCCCGATAAAAGATAATAAAACACTTACTTCAACTAATTTCCCATTATTATGTTTTGTTTACATGTCAATTTGAAAACGTTAAAAAACTCAGGAATACCACAATCGAAATAAAAAATTTTTGTGGGATCTGGATCGTTTTATTATCACATTATGATCCATATGGATCTTGGTGGATAATAAAACGCGGCTAGTAAAACCCTTACTTCAACTACTCTTCCATTTTTATTTTTTGTTTACATCTCAATTTAAAAACGTCAAAAAAATAAGGAATAGCTACCACAACCTTAGTGCAACATTTTTATGGGATCTAGATGGTTTTATTATCACAGCATGATCCATATGGATCTTGGTGGATAATAAAACGCGGCTAATGATTTCAATGGACCTTATACCCACGACTGTGAGGACTTAAATGGATATTTATGTCGTCAGTAAATTCAATCATTGGTAAGGTCTAATGACGGAATAAATTTCAAGGCATAGGGAGCATAACAGTGGAAGAAATTAATAATATTATGAAAAATCAATTTTCTTATACCAGGGTGGGCCAAATACAA
This sequence comes from Melangyna quadrimaculata, assembly GCA_949320155.1. Taxonomy (NCBI): domain Eukaryota; kingdom Metazoa; phylum Arthropoda; class Insecta; order Diptera; family Syrphidae; genus Melangyna; species Melangyna quadrimaculata. The sequence goes on along the minus strand of OX439484.1, from coordinate 81,589,495 downwards.
GTTTCTTTTTAAAATGGAATAAAATGAACAACATTTAATTTTGTACATGTATTATGGCTTTATGAGTAAGTGCAAACATTCCCATTAATTTTGGAACACGACGTTGTTCAAATGGCTGCCTCGGCTGCCTTTGCAGTAGCGCATTCAGTCACTCCAATTATCAAAGACTTTGTTGATGGTTTCGGGTTGTATCTTAAAGGATTGCTTGGATGATATTTGCCTTAAGCGCTTGAATCGTTTCTGGATTGTTGGCATTTCATCATAACTTCATGGTTCCCCACAAAAAAAATAGGCCAAAGGTGTCAAATCGCAGCTCCGAGGCGGCCAATTGACAACGCCAAGACGGCTGATATAGCAAGATTTGGGAATTTGATGCGCAAGAAATCGATTGTGGCATGGGCTGTGTGGTATATGGCGCACCTGCGTGAACCAGAGGTCATCCAAACCCATGTCTTCACAAGGTAATGTTTCAATTTTAGTAAAAAAAAAGTCGGTTAACATGGCTCTGTAATGCCTACCGTTGACCAAAACGTTGTTCCCAGCTTCATTTTCGAATAAAAATGGTCCGATGATGCGCCAGTTTTGTTAACATTGCAGGCCCGTGGTGGGTGCTTCATGCGTTGTTCAAGCGTTAGGCGACTCATTTCGTTCCGCAAAGGTATGATACTGACTTTCTGTCAAGATTTCGAGCGGGAAACAGCTGGAAGTGTCAAAATAACCTATGATTTTAAAAGAAAACATCAGATGGCCTACATATTACATCATTATTACATATTGATAAAACAAAATTTTCGCTGAATCAGAAGCTTTAAATAAAATATAATATAAAATAAATAAATAAGTTGGCGCAACCGCTCGTGAAGAAGCAGGCTCTAGTGAGTGACTTACAAACTCGCAACCATTCTTGTGTGGACAAAAAATTATTAAGTCTATGTAGCTATGAAGTACAAATATTAAAATCAAAGTGAGGTTAGAACACACACTTTTTTAATAGGATCGAAAAAAAAAATAATTACTTTCCGATGCCGAAAACACAAACACTCGAAGAAAACCAACTCCGCAAACGGGATCGCGCAGACTTATGGTTTGATGTGAGAGGAGGTAAAACTTAAAAATATCAGCAAATGGTTTACCGTGTACCCTGATCCATTCTTGACCAACCTTCCATACAAATGCTACAAAAAAATGTTTAGGGACAAATTCTTATTGCACGATAGTATATTCTATGATTTTGATTTAAAAAAAAAATCATGATTTTAATCTAGTCCTATAAACTCTAAGGTGGTTCTTATAAAGATCATTGTCTTCTTTTGAATGACGCATCCCCCTAATTGTTCTATGTTATTAAAATAATTGTATTTTGGTAGTCACTTCTGTCATGTTAAAAAAAAAAAATGTTTTAGAAACAATTTTCCAACAGTTATTTTCCTAATTTATTTATTAAGATATTTAAACAAAAAAATTTTTTTTTAATTTTATTTTAATTTTAATAAATGCTGTAAAATTTTATAATTTTTAGAGAACTTAACCTTATACATCTGACCAAAAGGAGAAAAAGGACAAAAACCCGATTAGAAATAATAATATTTATTCAGATAACAGTGCTCTCTTCTCCGCTAGGATTGATGATAGATAAACATCAAAAACTTTCAAAGAATCGCCAGAAAAAAATAATTTTTTTTAAAAATCCCTACCACTCAAAATATCATCTTATTCGAAAATTCCTTTGACACGACTAATTTTTGTTTTATTAAATTTTCAATTCTTTAAAATTTTGTATCCACAACACTGTTTTCTAATGATACATAAATTACATAAAATTTGTTGATAAACGTTCACATCTTGAAATGCATTTTTTTGAATGCCAAACCCGAGATATGAAAACACAAACGAACAACAATTTGGTTTTGTACATACATACAGACATACATATGTATATGTAGACAATGCCTTGTCAAACAAAAATGTAAATGTTTTTTTTTTTTTTTTTTGATAAGGGGCCAGTTATAGCTATCATTGAAAACCATCATTGAAAAAGTTGGCTGTTGATTTTGAGACCCTTCGAAAGTTTAATCATTGAATATTTTAATGCAGAACTATAGCTTACGACTTCAAAATTATTTCTCCTTCAAAAAAAATTAATTTTGACCCATATCTTCCCCATAGCGTAACTCTTAATTTTTTCAATGATCATTGGTAAGGTAGTTCATCATTGAAAAATTAAAAGTCACGTTATGGGGAAGATATGAGTCAAAATGAACTTTTTTTATAGGTTAAATAATTTTTAAGTCGTAAGCTATATTTTTGCATTAAAATATTCAATGATTAAATATTCCAAAGGTCTCAAAATCAACAGTTAACTTTGTTAATGATGGTTTTCAATGATAGGGGCCAGTTATAGCTATCATTGAAAACCATCATTGAAAAAGTTAGCTGTTGATTTTGAGGACCTTCGAAAGTTTAAACATTGAATATTTTAATGCAGAAATATAGCTTACGACTTCAAAATTATTTCTCCTTCAAAATAAATTCATTTTGACCCATATCTTCCCCATAACGTTACTTTTAATTTTTCAATGATGAACTACCTTAGGGTCCAGTTATAGCTATCATTGAAAACCATCATTGAAAATATTAATTGTCAATTTTGAGAGATTTTGAAGAAAAAATAAATGATTATTTTGATGCGAAAGTAAAGCTTATTGACTTAATATTTATTTCGAGGTAAAAAAAAATTTAATTTGGTACAACTTTTCTCATAAAATGACTTTTAATTTTTCAATGATGAACTACCTTACCAATGATCATTGAAAAAATTAAAAGTTACGTTGTGGGGAAGATACTGGTCAAAATTAATTTTTTTTGTTGGAGGAGAAATAATTTGAAATCATAAGCTATCTTTCTGCATTAAAATTTTCAATGATTATACTTTCGAAGGGTTTCAAAATCAACAATTAACTTTTTCAATGATGGTTTTCAATGATAGCTTTAACTGGCACCTTACCAATGATCATTGAAAAAATTAAAAGTTACGTTATGGGGAAGATATGGGTCAAAATGAATTCTTTTTGAAGGTGAAATAATTTAAAAGTCGTAAGCTATATTTCTGCATTAAAATATTCAATGATTAAACTTTCGAAAGGTCTCAAAATCAACAGTTAACTTTTTCAATGATGGTTTTCAATGATAGCTATAACTGGGGCCATAGCTATAACTGGCACCTTATTCGATATTTTAAAACTTGGTGGCGTGTATCTGCTCTTCAATTTATTATAAAAATCTCAAAATGGTATATAATTATAATTTTGTCTTAAGAATGTTTTAAACATTTTATGAAGGTATACTTACTCATACTCATATACAAAAATATTAATTTAGAAAGCACCCCATTGGTTATTATTTTGTTCAAGAAATCAGTTCAAATCTCTTTTGTCTTTGATAAAACTATTAAACTATGACATTTTAGCAACTTAAAGAGTAAATTTCATATCTTTAACAATTCATCTTGAAAGCGTCAAGCCATTTGAAAATAATGCAAGCCAGTTTGTTTGCATTTTCTCCAGAAAAAAAAGAAATAATTATTTTTTGGAACTCCATGAAATTTTTGGATCGTATTCGAAAACTCGAACTTTTCAATATCTCAAAATTATAAGGACAATAAAATTAAATACCTTATTTTTTTCTTTGAATTTTGTTTTTGTTTTTCGAACAATATTTTCTAGATTGTGTCATGTACAAATTTTAAACTTTTCTGTCCTTTTATAAATAACATGAAAATATCGGCCATCATTATTATTTGTCGAAAATTTCTGTTATAAAGATACAAATTCTAATTGAATTATTGTCCAGTGGTTCCACTTAAAACATAAGTAAATAATGTAAGGGCCAGTTATAGCTATCATTGAAACCCATCATTGAAAATATTAATTGGCAATTTTGAGAGATTTTGAAGAAAAAATAAATAATTATTTTAATGTCAAATTAAAGCTAATTGACTTAATAATTATTTATATGTAAAACAAAATTCAATTTGGCACAACTTTTCTCATGAAATTACTTTTATTTTTTTTTAACGATGAACTACCATACAAATGATCATTCAAAAAATTAAAAGTTACTTTATGGCGAAGATATGGGTCAAAATGAATTTTTTTTGAAGGAGAAATAATTTTGAAGTCGTAAGCTATATTTCTGCATTAAAATATTCAATGATTAAACTTTCGAAGGGTTTCAAAATCAACAGCTAACTTTTTCAATTATGGTTTTCAATGATAGATATAACTGACCCCTTTAATTTATAAATTTCTTCACCTTCTTTATGATAAATATTTCATTTCAGTAAATCACTGGATTTACTATACATACTAACATGGTCTTCGCGTCTTTGAGTAGATATTGGTTCCTATAGTACATTTCCCTTACCACAATAAAGGTCTTCCACCGGCTCTGTATATACATAAGTACACCCGACTCAACCCTGATTTTTTTTTTGTTTTTTTTCTGTTTGTGTTTGTGTTTCCAGAGCTTGCCACAATGATTTAGAGTTTCAATCTATTGTATTGCAGACTGAATGGAAAACGATGTCATAAAAAGACATACAATAACAACTAGAAATCGCCTTCAACTTCAACGCAAACTTATCATCAAAGGAGGTTCAATTACCCTAAATTTGAATCCTTTGTCGTTTGCCATTGTATGCATAGGCTATGAAATGTATCTCTCTGGGAATGGGTGTCATTTTTTTTTTTTTTTTATTTTTTTTTATTTTTGTTAAATCGGAGGGATCTTTTGTCAGTGATTTTGTATGTTTGGGTTGGGCTCTTCGATTTGTGATTTATTTATCGTAACTATATTAAACATTTTTTTTATTTTAAAATCTATGTAGGTATATAATGTAATGTATGCTAGATAGAAATTTCCAACGGACTGATACTGATTTAGATGACATTTAAGAGGAACAGGTTTCTGATTTTTGGAAGAATGATATCTGACGATGATTTACTTGAAGACGTACCTACAACATTTTTTCCGAACTAATGCAAACGAAATATTTCTCCTTTAATCGGAAATGAGAATAAAACCATAAATGGCTAAGGAAATCGAAATAAAATTGAAACATTCAAGAAATATACATAAGTCTACTCAACTCATGTTTTGTCGAAGAAGTCGTAGATATGTATGTACGTATGAGCTATAAGCATTTACAATGAAAATGTTTTCTTTTTTTATTAAAATAAATAAATATAGGTAGATAAGTCAAGATTTTTACGTTTGATTTTTTATCCAATGTTGTAACGAGTTTAAAAAAAAATTAAATCCTATAAGCTGATCTTTTTATCGCGACCTTTATGCTGTAAGGAATTTTATCGTTTTAGAAGCTGTTGAATGTGGGCTGCGGGATCATTTGATATTCCGTCAGTAATTGGTCAAAAAAGGTCAAGTAGTTTTATTAATTGTTAAGCCATAGATTTTTTGTAATGAACTTAAAAAAAAATTTCAAGGTCGTATACAATTTTTAGCACTTCATTTTTTGGGATACTCGAACAAAAATAAAATCCAGATAAAAGATCAACTAATTTCAGTAATTGGTCAGCCATAGATTTTATTTAAAATAATTCTTACAACAAATTTTCAATGTCGTATAAGACTTAAAATGAACAAAAAAAATCCATTTAGGTAAATTTATAACTGACCAATTACTATGAAACCAGCTGAAACTTTGTGTTTTTGTTTGAAAACTCCTTAAATAAGGTGCTATACGTCCCATACGGCCTCGAAAAATAAAAACTTTGAAAATTTGTTAAAAAAAACCTATGGCTGACCAATTACGGAAACAAGCTGTCCTTTAAAGGCAGTTAAGTGGCCTTCCGAGTAGTAAAAAAGTGGCCTTCCGAGTAGTAAAAAATGGTGCTTAACCTTGAAAAACTTTAACCGTTGATTACAATTTTTCTTTTTTTTCTTTTTTGACCAATTAATGACCTTTTAGATACATACTTTACTTCAGATGGCGCTCACAGCCCAGGATGCGCACACCATCGGGGTTGGATTAGTAGACTCGTCGGGCAGGTGCGTGGCTGTCCATACGCTCCACGTGCCTCAGCCATCTCAGCCGCTGCATTTCCAGCTTTTTGAACAGGTCAACGTCGTTGTATAGTCCGTATAGCTCGTCGTTGAATTTTCTCCTCCACACGCCTTTTTTTTATATATATTTAGCGCGCGCTAAAGGGGTTGCGACCACCCTTAAAATGATGTACACAGCACGAGCGATTAGGTAGGTTGGAGGGGATTTAAAAGGAGATACCGATGCACATTGGTTTTGAATGTCTGTAGATCACAATGGGAGGGGAAAATTGAGCTGAGAAGAGCATTCCACATTCGTGTGGTGCGACTAAAGAAAGAATCTCTGTACTTAACAGTACGTCCGAAGTTGGGCTCAAGGGTAAACTGATGGACATTCCTAGAAGCACGAGTATTACGGTTGAATTGTTTAGGGGGAGGAATGCAACTGGCTATTTCACTAGACAACTGTTTGTAAAAATATCGGTAAAATAACGAAAGACATAAGACATTGCGACGTTGATCAAGAGATGTAAATGTTTCCGTTATAGTCCTTTCACCTATCATTTTTAGAGCTCTATTTTGTATTCGATCCAATAAAATTAAGTGGGTTATTAGAGCACCAGCCCAAATATTGGAATTGTACTCAAGTTTTGGACGAATAAAGGGTTTATAGATCACAGCCAGATCAGAAGGGGAGACAAATTTCTTGCATCGACGGAGAAAACCTAAACACCTAGCAGCATTTATGGCGATGTCAAATATGTGGTCGTTCCACAAAAGGTGGTCTGTAACACATATACCGAGGACTGAAAGCTGTTCAGTTTCCTCTATACAAGTGCCGCTCATGGACAGCAGCATTGGGGGTGGGTTCCGCTTTAACAACAGGAGACATCATTGACTTTTGGAAGCATTAAATTCTACAAGCTTTTTTATTCCCCACTGGGCAAAACTGTCATGATCAGAATTTAATGAGCTTATCATACGCTGCCGTTCAAGTTCCACATCCGAAAGACATGGATGTGAATCAAGAAATGAATATGAAATGCTGAGGGTACTGTCGTCAGCAAAACAGTTAAATGGATTAGAAGTTTCAGATAAGAGATCGTTTATGAATATTAGGAAGAGGGTCGGAGACAAAACAGAGCCCTGGGGCACACCAGCATTTATTTTGTGGATATCAGACTTGAAACCGTCCAATATAACTTGTATTGAGCGGTCCGAAAGGTTATTTCTAATCCAACGAAGAAGAGATTCATCGATACCAAATGCACGCATTTTCGATAAGAGAGCTTGATGCCAAACTCTATCAAATGCTTTTGAAATATCAAGCGCAATAATCGTAATTTCTCCAAAACGATGTAAAGATTTGTGCCACTGTTCGATGAGATATACCATCAGATCAGCAGTGGACCTATTGCTACGAAAGCCGTAGAAGCTTTCGTTCCTAGAGATATTTCTTGAGCTGGAAATTAATCAGCGTTTCCATGACCTTGGAAAGAAGGGACGTAAGTGCAATTGGTCGATAGTAAGAGGGTGAAGAAGATACGCCTTTTTTAGGGACAGGCTGGACAAATGCTGTTTTCCATCCACTCGGATAGAGACCAGTAGAGTAGGACAGATGGAAAAGCTTACGCAGTGGTTTTGCCAGCGTTAAAGAACACCAATTCAGAACAATGGGAGGGATACTATCCGGGCCAGCGGATTTGTGTACTTTGAGATCTTTTAGAACTCTAGCAACTGCACGAGTGCGAAAGAAGATTTGTCCCATAAAACCATTTACGCTCTCAAGTACAGGAGGAGTCATAACACTTTCTGGCAGCGTCGAAGTAACAGCAAACTGTGCTGCAAGCAAATTGGCTTTATCTAGTGAGCTGGCAAAAGGAGAATCATTAAAGAGGAGCGTTGGAACCGAGGACGAGGTGGTGTTTCGTATGTTTTTTACCAAAGGTCAAAAATTTTGACTACCTTTGGGACGTTGTAGTATTTTTGGTCGTAGTTACAGGTCTTTCTAGCTTGTTGAAAATGTTTCCGGTTTTCCTCAGTAGGGTTAGCTTTATAACTTGGCTTACTTCTCTCCACCTGATAACCTCTTTACAGCTCGAATCAAACCATGAGTTTTCTTTGGGTTCGATAGATTTTACCCTATTCGGGATAAAATTTCTTATTCCATATATGACACAATAGTCTGCTGTGCCTAAAGGTGATAATACACTAATAGTATGTGTATCTGGGTCAGAGGTAAGGAACAAGTCTAGTGTGTTGGCGGATTGACCTGCAACGTCAGGAATCCGCGTAGGCTCGTCAACAAGCTGAGTTAGGTTGTTTAACTCAGCAAAAATCTCGGCATACCTTCCTTCGAGTGTTGTCTGACCCGAATAGCGTAGCCACGAAGAATTATGTACATTGAAATCGGCCGTAACAACGATTTCACTGTGCGGTAAATGGGAAATAATTCTCTCGATGGAGTCGGATAATGCATCGAATGCGTTAGAAGTCGAATTACCATCCAAACTGAGCTACGATAAACAAGTATGGATGATGCGCTTATGGATGGTGAATTTAAACCACATGAAATTTAATTTTGTATTCAAACATGAGCCATATTGTGGTTGAAGCTGATAAGCGACATCATTTCGAAAATATACGGCGAGACCATGATGGGAGAAGAGTAGAGGCACTAAGCTATAACCATGCAGGCTGAATTCCGAGTGATCGGTATTTTCCCCTACCTGGGTTTCACTTACTGCCAAAACAGCTGGCCTGTTTTCGCAGTATGGACATATGCAGCACACAAATTCCGCCTTACTGGCTGAACACAGTGACGACGCAGCTGCATTTGCAATCCGTGCTGCAGTATCTGTCAAAATATTGAGTACACACAAATTCAATGTTGCGAACACAATGCGACGCAGCTGCTATCGCATCATCGCACCGTATCGCACAAGTTGGTCAACTTTTAACTTTTGCTGCACGCTTTCACATTCTCAATAGGAAAAAAAAAAGAATCTACCGCGAGGAAAAAAAAATATTTCTGTTTTCTGCGTTTTTGTGTTGTATTTGGCTAAGAAACAGTGAATGAATGTGGAACAATTATTTAACAATAAATAAAAGGCATATATTTTGGAATTTAGTAACAAAAATGATCAAGCTGTACTGCTGCATTGTGGGTACATAGAAAATAGAACGTACGATATTTTTTCTACTTGCAGCTGCAGTTCTTGTTGCGGCCCTCCATTGTGTTCAGCCAGTTAGTACCCGAATGTTGCTGTAGTCAACCCTAAATTCACCCACCATTACGAATAAACAGACACAAAAAAACAAATCAGACAGTTAACTATGCTGATATCAAGTTTGGGCCCCAAAAAAACTTCACAGCACAAATACTACTAGTGTTATGCCTAAATAGCAATGAACTGATCCGCCCCTGGATACCCAAAATTAATAACAGCAATTTATCTGATACGCTTTGGCTTAGTCGATTACAAGCATTTTATGAGATGATACATACATACATGCATATAATGACGAAGTCAAAGCACTTTGAGTGCAGTGGGAAGGAGAGATAGTGAAATTTACCGCTGTGCTTTGGTGTTTGTTGCTTGTGCATCATCATCTTCGTACTCGGGTGCACTTTTTTTGTTGTTGTTTTTTGCACTGGCACTCTTGCACTATGATGTTGGATGGTTATTGATTATGGGCTATTTTTTTTTTTTTTTGTATTTCGCGGTTCGATTATTATTTTATTTTTTGTTTATATTTTATTGGTAAAAGATGGTGAGAGTGGGTATTTAATTTGTTTATTTTGATAATAAGGGAAGAGCACTGTGTAATTGAATGTAATTAATTATTAAAAACAATGGGTATTTGGTAATGTATTTCCACCACTCGCACACAAACGTCCGCTCACAGCGGGATGCAGATCGGTTTGGCAGGGATGTCGAGATATGACATGGCTCTGTATAATGAAAAAATCGACGCCCGGGCGTAAGAAATAAAATGACGCCCGGGCGTCAAAAAATATTGACGCCCGGGCGTCAAAAATAAAAAGACACCCGTGCGTCAAAAATAAATTGACGCTCGGGCTTCAAAAATAAGTTGACGCACGGACATCAAAAATAAATTGACGCCTGGGTGTCAAAAATAAAAAGACGCCTGGGCGTCAAAAAGAAATTGACGCATGGGCGTCAAAAATAAAATGACGCCCGGGCGTCAAAAATAAAATGACGCCCAGGCGTCAAAAACACAAAAAGACGCTCGGGCGTCAAAAATAAAGTGATGCCCCTGCGTCAAAAATAAAATGACGCCCGGGCTTCAAAAATAAAATGACGCCCGGGCGTCAAAAATAAAAAGACACCCGTGCGTCAAAAATAAATTGACGCTCGGGCTTCAAAAATAAGTTGACGCACGGACATCAAAAATAAATTGACGCCCGGGCGTCAAAAATAAAATGACGCCCAGGCGTCAAAAACACAAAAAGACGCTCGGGCGTCAAAAATAAAGTGATGCCCCTGCGTCAAAAATAAAATGACGCCCGGGCTTCAAAAATAAAAAGACACCCGTGCGTCAAAAATAAATTGACGCTCGGGCTTCAAAAATAAGTTGACGCACGGACATCAAAAATAAATTGACGCCCGGGCGTCAAAAATAAAATGACGCCCAGGCGTCAAAAACACAAAAAGACGCTCGGGCGTCAAAAATAAAGTGATGCCCCTGCGTCAAAAATAAAATGACGCCCGGGCTTCAAAAATAAAATGACGCCCGGGCTTCAAAACTAAAAAGACGCCCGTGCGTCAAAAATAAATTGACGCCCGGGCGTCAAATATAAAATGACGGCCGGGCTTCAAAAATAAAATGACGCCCGGGCTATCATACGCGACTTTTAAATCGATAAAGAGAGGTGGTGTGTCTCGATCTGGAATTCCCGAGTTTTTTCTAAAATCTGTCGGAGTGTGAACATTTGATCGACGGTTAACTTGTCTGGCCTAAAACCACACTGATATGGGCTGATCAGATCGTTGACAAAAGGTTTTAAGCGATCACATAGGATCGGCTATCCTTTTTATAAGACGCGTTTAGGAGACTAATTCCACTGTTGGTGCATTTCAGAGCATCTCCTTTTGTATGGATGGGTTACGTCAGCGCCAAGGCCGTAGCCAGGGGGAGATCACACGGGTCTTATAGTTTTAAAGACCAAATTTTGCCCCAAATGCTCTTATAACCTTAGGTTTACAGTGATGTTATTGCTGGAAGTAGCTAATATGTTTTTGAGTACGCGTTGTGTTCTTTGTCTGATTTTGTTAATTTCGTGATTTTCGAGACATCAAAAAAGTGGAACAAATGCGCTCTTTTGCTGATTTGAGTTTCATATCAATTAAAATTATATTATAGTCAAAAGTTATTGTCATTTAATTTAATTTTAATATAATGAAATCGAACCATTTGTAAAAAAACTTTGTGGAAAATAAAATTTGTTTTCTATCTAATCTATTTTATCTATCTATCTATCAACGATAATTTTAGCCACATTAATGTTGAAATTATTTCATGGAAACTTTCATCAAAAGCGTACACATGTGCAAAGCAAATATACAGAGTCCACTTTCCCGCTATATTTTCCGTATATAACCTGTTAACTGTAAATCAATAAAAATATAAAAATAGTTTTGTTTCAAAACCCATCTATATTCATTCAAAATTACTTCTTGTGTTAATTCTGTGAAACCCTGTTTATTATGCTCATTTCAATTATTTCCTATACTCATTAACACTTCTTTCAAAAATATTGTTATGTCATATTCAGACATCTTATTACTGAAAATGTCATATTATTAAGTGGTATTTATTCTTATCTACTTTATAAATTGTGCCAGCTATGGTTCTTATTATACATATGTAGGTATGTACATATTTGTAAATGTACGTTTGTATATTTGCCATATACCTAGATAAGAAAAACTAATGAATCCTTAAATTTCATCAAGATAACACATAAAAATATATATGTTTGTTTGTATGGTATGTGTTTGTTAATCTCCTAAGCTCATTATTTTTTCGTCTGTGATTAATGGTTCTTCTCGAAATCAAACTCTTCTCAAACTACACATCAGCATAGTACGCAGTAGTTTGACAAGTAGTGGCATGGGAAACTTAGCAAAAGGATCAAATGTGACATCGCACAAAACTCAACACACAAAAACAATATCTAAACTTCTCTATTCCGAAATATACGAATAAATAACAATTCTCTTAACAAAAGTTGAATGTTATGACACTATAAACACACCATACAAGTTGATTCATGATTGAAACATGACAATTTCATTTTCCTCTGTTGGTTGGTTATGCCCGTAAACCTACTATATAGTTCAGCCTTATAATCCCTTACAAAAAAAAAGGCAAGCATATTACTCTCATTATTGGAAATTCCTCGTAATTCACTCAGCAAATTGGCAGGGCATTATACAAACACAATATCTAGTTTCCATCAGTATATTCTTTTGTACTAGAGGACGTATTTATGTTTTTGTTTTGAGTAGAAAAATACAAGAGTAGGTCATATTGTTACACACTCGTACAAAACCCGTCATGTTTTTGGCCAAAAATAATTTTTCCCCAAATTTTCAATAAATATACATTCATACATACGAGTATATCTAATTCTGAAGGAATTTCATTAAGCTTATGTCCTTATAGCATCAATTCTTGCATAACGCCTTGCCTTGTACATGTATATATGTATGATTTACTCATTCCACATAGACCACAAATATCACCGAAGCGACCTCCTTTTTGCTTTCTTTGCAGACAATTCAATTGCAAAGGAGCAAAGCAAATACTACGCTACTCCTTCTGAGCAACTAATAAATATTTCATTAAAGCCGAGCACAGAGTAGGATATTATACAAACATTGAGCCCCAGAGGACAGAAGGCAGAAGACTGTTCGTTTTGTGTAATCCGTTCGGGAGTTTCGAAACTGGAAAAACGAAAACGACCAGCCAGTGGTGTAGCGTTGCGAATCGTTCTCGTCTCGTATACTGTGCTTTTCTCTCTACATTTCTGCTACAAAATCAGACGTTTTTAATTAACCTCGCAAATATTTGCCTATTGACCCAACGTTACCGTTGCTATGCGTATTTGGCCCGGTCTAACCAACACGACGAGTACAAATACCAACGAACGAGAGATATACTACACCATGCCTATATACAAAAATAAAAGGTTGGGACTGTTTGTCTTTCACATCTTTCACGTCCTTCAAATTAATAAAATTGAAGGAAAATACTCGTAGAGTGAGGAATGATGGACGGGTCAGTATGTGAGTTAGCTACGCTTTTCCGGGATACCATCAGAGTAATTACACTTGGAGTTGCAAATTTATTTCGTTTTGTTTATACATTTATATTTGAAATGGCTCGACGTTGTTCAAGAAGTTATTCCTACCTACCCTCTCTGAAGATTCAGTTTGTTGAGGTTTTAGTTTGTTTTATCAACCTCATTTCTTGATGGTTTCTCGCAATTGGAACCTTTTACACAGAATTTGTTAATGTTTATACAAGTGTGGATCTTAAACACATTATTGTTGGAATTTATGAAATACAAACAAATAAAAGGAAGGTACCTACCATCTAAAATTTCAGGAAATGGCCATGAAACGGAAATAAGTTTATTCAATTATTTTTGTATAAACATATCTACCTACATTTTTAAAATTTAAACTCCGCCAATTGACGGAAGAACTTTGAAGTCCTATATGTGAAATATCTTATTTGTGTATTGTGTATTAATTGTGTAAAATAAAAAGTTTACACAAAACTTTTCTAGAACGTTCTTTTTGTCATTATGATTAAATGCTGTGTAATTCTTAGCAGTCGTGTGCACTACGCACTCCACCGCTTTAGACCACTGACGTCACAGTTCGAGATGTGTTATTATTTGGAGCATCAGCATTTTTATAAGCGCCTTTAAGTATGTTGTCTTGTTCCGCCTCCATTTTTCTCCATACCTTATTTCGATAGAAAACAATTCGCAGTACGTATCAAAGGGGGAGAGGTTGGAAGATCGGTAACGAACCAGACTATTAAGTTATTGTTGTTATTATTGTACTATTCGTACTAGAATGTCAGCTTGTTAGGCTTGACCATTCTTTATTCCGTCAATTTCATTGAATTTTTTTGAACAACAACAACAACTTAAAGTCGCTACCACCAATTGTTTGGCTGGAGATATAGCTATTTCGTGCTTTGCCACTTTTTGCACTCATAAGTCTCCTTTTTGTGCAAATCTGATATGCGTGGGTTCGAATCCTATGGTGTGCATAAAAAGTTTTTCAAATAAAATTGGATTAAAGCTCAGCACCACAAAAAGGAGACTGATGAGTGCAAAAGTGGAAAAGCACGAAATAGCTATATCTCCAGCCAAACAATTGGTGGTAGCGCCTTTAAGTTGTTGTTGTTGTTCCAAAATTCAATGAAATTGACGGAATAGAGAATGGTCAAGCCTAATAAGCTGACATTCTAGTACGAATAGTACAATAATAACAATAATAGCTGTGTAATTCTGTTCGTTGAACGTCAAATAAAACGTCGAAAATTAGACGTGTTCAGATTTTGAAGTTATTTTTAAGTATCGCCTCTCCCGAACCGACGCGAAGTGGAAACCGAATGTCTCGGAATGATAAAAAGAGTAAGATACACAACAATTATTATAGTCGTGTCTTAAGCATAGGTAGGTGTTTTAAGGTGAAACTATAGTAGTCGCAAGCTCACGAAAGTGTCCGGACGAAAATGAGCGAATACAAAAAATCTTATATTGCGCCCATAATGTGGGTTTCTTGATTTTTCGTTCACTTTTGCTTCCGGAAGTGAAGAGCGCCACCGAGTGCAGCTGACGGTAGTAAAACTGCAATTTTTTGATGAAGGAACGAAAAAGGAGAAAGTGAATTGCGGTTCAATTCTGATTTCGATTGTTAAGAAAACTACTTTTCTCTGGTTTATAACATCTGCTTTTGAAAGCTTTCGACTATTAAGAATCTCTCAAACGCATCATTCAATTTTCTCAAAAACTAGGAGACATAGAGCAACTTATTTTTCTGTTTTCAATTAGGAATTATTAGGAGTAGTGAATAATAAAAGCCAATTTAGCATATTATTTACCAATGAAAGAAACAAAAAATCAAAACCTGAATTTTCATTTTTTTTTTAATTTTGAGTTTGAAAGTAATTTTACAAAAAATATGGAAACCAATACCTAACTTTATTTGAAAATAAAATAAAAGAACGGAGTTCTGGCTTTCAGCAAAAGGTAGTTTTTTTTATTGTAAGTGTTGCCGTTTTTATTTTAATATAATTTTTTTAAAAAATGTCCCTCCTCCCTTAAGGGGGAGGGAAGAACCCCCCTCTACGGTAAACACAATTTGTATTGTGTTCCTTTAAAAAAAACTTTATCAGTTTTTGGCGCCGTATGATAACAACTCTTGCTAATTAAATTTTGTCTAATTTAGTATACTTTTTCGTACAGTTTCGGATATATAAAAAAAAAAAAAAATTATAACTCCACTCTCAGCCTCATGACATGACGATAAATAACAGTGAATGAATGCGAATTAACATTTTTTCCAAGTAAATTGCTCAGAAAACATTCAATATCTAAGACAATAACATTTTTTTTCAAGTTTGTTGACTTTTCTCCCCCCGCATCTCCCTTATTATTGACCCTAGCAAAAATATGACCATCACTTTTTTTATAGACAATTTATTTGTCTCTAATTTTGTAGCATAGCCTTTTCTGCTAACATGATAGGTTGTGAAAATATTCACGAAAATCTATAAAGGGGTACCTTTACCCCCCTCCTGAGATAAGCTCGTGGCCCTGGGCTGGGGACTTTAAATAATCCAGAGAGCAATATTTTTTGCATTTATTTTATCATTTTGAGTCTTCGTTGTCTGGGCTATTTTGGTTCGAACTTTTATGCTGAGATCCACGTTGACATGTCCCAGATCACTGTACGTAACCCACATGACCCATCCACAAACGACTGTTTTTTTTTTTTTTTCAAAATTAAAACACATTTAAAGAAACGATTTTCTTACACAGAATAATAAAATTAATTCTAGAACACATTTTGTTTAGATTTTCACATACAAATCTTAATTAAGTTATGTTTCGACCGAGGAAAAGGATTATTCAGTATCCACTTTGTAATACCAGGATCATAAGTGTGTTATAAAAAAGTTAACAGAGGATTAAGGGAGTTGTTCACCTCCTGACATAAGGTGCTCGTATATCAAAAACAACAAACAGCATTAATATGTAAGTGCAACAAAATTGTGTGTGTCAGCTAGTTGATAAACGACGCAATGGGACCTGACGAAACACAGCAATAAAGCTTACTTGTACTTAGTTCTTATTCTTTCGGTTTTATGTGATTTCCGTTTGCCATTCCACTAATCCACAAATGTATCAAAATATAAGAACATTATTGCAACTAAAAGGGTGGCAACTATGTGAGGGACAGACGCAAACGGGAATAAAAGGACGCGAATAAAAATTAATTCTGTGTAGGTATAAAAAAATGGGCACAACTGGATCGCTCAGAACTTGCTCTCGTAGCTAACAACTTGAACGTAGCTTGAAATAGACAATGTACATATTTATTGGCTTCATAACATTACGATATCATTAAAAAAAACGTTTTAAAAACAACTTAAAAAATATAAATGATTACTATAATTTATTATAAATTAGTTATTTAAATAGCTAAAATAGATAGAGCTCAAAAAAGAGTATACCATCTGATTTGCTTAATAAATATGAATCTATAAAAAAAAAATCAAAAATTGTTAGAGTGGTTTTTTTTCAAATTAATTTTTTCTATATAAAAAATCTCCAACATTTTTTAAAATAAAATTTGGTATGCCAACTTTTAGTATATATCAAAATACAATTTTTGCCAAAATTAAAAAAAAAATTCTTTCGCCTGTTTTGAAGAAACTGAATTTTCAAAAAAATCCCAAAATAAACATTTTCGAAAATTTGTATATGTACGTAAAATTGTTAAAATTGAAATCGACCTTTTGTATACAAATTTTGGTTGAAATTGGTGTAGTATTTAACGAGAAATTTGAAAACCAAAAAATCGGTTGTATGACAGGTGCCGTTAATAACCGTTATAATTTTTTTTTTTTCTACCAAAATATTTGTTTTAGTAATTTTAGTACCTAGTATTTTTTTTTTGAAAATCGTAAGAGCCGTTTTTGAAATAAATCAATTTTTGTATATTGGTTGTAGGACAGGTACCGTTATTTTTTGAGCTAAAAAAAAAATTTCAATTTCCCCTCTAGGGAATCATCTAAGAACCTTAATTCCAAAGTTCGAAGAAATTCGCTCCAGTGGTTTAGGCTGCAGGTCGAGGTACAGACAGACAGACGGACAGACAGAATTTCGAGACCCACTTTTTTCGCGTTCTCTATCTTCGTAATGTTAGGGAAAATTATTATCTCGATTTTTTTTTTGCACGAATCCAAAACTTGCCCTATACTACGTATATATCGCAAGTAAAAAGCATAGAATTATAGCTTGGCTCATAATTTTTTAATAAGCTTACTTTTCTTCAATTTTTCATTCACTACTATTTTAACACAAAATTTAATCCTGTTAATTTAGTTAAATGTCATTTTAATTTTTGTTTGTTGTATAACAATAATATTAACTCCTTTTAAGCAGGTTATATCGCATTATAAATATTATGGAGAAAAGATAGGGTAGGTAGGGAATAAAAGTGGGGTCATTTTCTGACATTGCAATGGCGAAGGCAATTTTATAATAAGACTATTTTAAACAAAAACACAAAATTGGGAAATAAGGACAACACTTATTTTTAGAACACTTTGATATCAAAATACTCAATGATCGTCTCACCATTTATTACAACAAAAATTGTATTTAATTATGGATTTTCAATGACAGGTGGAACTTACTTGAAATAAGTAAAAAAAATTACCCCCGACATTTGCAATGAGGCGGGGAGTTATTAAGATGGATCGTGGTTTGTGCGGATGCTTTAATCTTGAAAACGACGGGACAAAATTGGATGCATTGTTTGAAATTACTACGCGAAGCTTTATGAAAAAAGAAGAGACGGTAGGCATAACTCGATATCGGATCCATCCGTTTTCACGATTTTGGGTTTGATGGATTTGTATTGCCCCAATGAAGGACACTATGGAGGTATATTCCGAAAATTTCCAGGAAAATTGGAAATCCGGAAGAATCCTGTTCTTAGTATATTCCTTCGCATTTAATCGATAATTGGAGCGAGAACTGTATTTCGATCGAGTCGCATTAAGTCAAGATGTTTGATAAATTGATAAAAGCAGTCGGTTCGACTGTCACGCTGGAGGTCTGGGATCGCTTCCCAGCCTCGTCCACCTAAAAACTAAAAAAGTTTTTTTTTCAGGGCTACTGCAACTTGCGAGGAATTGAGTATCACTTGTCACGAACAAGTGCTTCTCGTCTAGCCGTTCGGATTCGGCATAAAATTGTAGGTCCCTTCAATTCCTGTCGAAAGGCGCACACAGGAATGGTTGCGAGTTGTTAGTCACTAGGCCCTGGTTCTTCATGAGCCGATTTATTTATTTTTTAGTCGATAAAGGAAATTGTGCTATTTACTTGCTTGAAGCGTCCAGTGGAATTGGAAAAAACATTCCTGTTTTCGAATGTTTGAATGAAACAATAACCACTGGAGTGGGATACCACCACTCAGTTTGGCTGAAATTATAGCTATTTCATGGCCGCCACACCAATCACAGTCGTTATGTTCTATTTTTATTTTGTAAGTGTCGCTAACTGGAATTGAACCTAAACCACCTCTGAGACCTATGCAATACGCATTGCGCCAACAAAGTCACCTGATCATATGGTTTTTACTGATTTTGGGTATATGATTCGTACGAGATGTGAGATTGCATATTGTATACTTGCCTCTTAGTAGATTAAGCCAACGTGCGTTGTTAGAAGGCTGTCAACCCATTCTGCATTGAAATTGCTATTGAATTTTCATTCGATCAGGAACAAACATGCAACATTTTCAAAGAAGTATGCGATGGTTAAAGTATTGCAGCAATGCAAGATTACAATCCAGGACGACAGCACGATTGGAAAGCCCTGAATCGCACGTAAACGCAACATAAACCAAATGATGAAAGCCGTCTCGGTGGCACAATGATTACCTATGCTGTCATGCTATTTTCTTTATACGCTACCATTTATTCAAGATGAATTGAACACTTGCCTGAAGGCGTCGGCCTTATTGAGGTATGTGAACACTCGAGTTGCTTCTGATGCTGCAGGATTCTCTATGCAATTTATTGTTGGCGATGGGCTATGGCGTGATTCCAGTCGAATTTGTCACCGGCCTAATAGAATTTCCACCGAATTTTTGCCAACACCACGAATGTTTTACCGAATATCACTTAGAATTATGTTGACCATAATTGGCTAAGTGCACGAGCGATTTGGGACGCGAAAAACAAGGATGTCGATCATTTGAATTTCATAATTTACAATCAAATTTGCTGGCTGTTGTGGCATCAGTCTTGAATTCCCGCATGTTTCTCATTCTCACATGGTCAATTGTATGTGGCGTACTCACGTGTCGGCTAACATCCCGCTTTGTTCGAAAAATTTGGCTATTATAAGGCACTTCAGTTAAAAAGCTTGTTGACCAACACGTCAATCATTGCGGTTTGATTGAAATTTGGATTGATTTAGATTGTAGATTGTAGATACTTCAGTTACATTGTATTTAATAGAATTTTTGAATGAAGAATTTGCATTGACCGAGTTATGTATACATCGAGCAACATGTGCTAGGCTCGGAATTATCATTTAAATTACATTAACGAATTTTGGCGCAACAAAGTTCGCTGGGTCATATAAAAAAAAATACCCAAAATTTAGTTCTTTTTATTTCATCAGTTTTGGGACTTATTTTATTTTTAAATTGGGAGGATATTTCATGATGCATTAAATCCCAAATTTGATGATTAATTTAATTATTATTTTTGACTTCCGGTGACAATTAAAGTTTTTTAATTGCATGATAATAATTATGTCTTAGGTAATATGGAATAATTTTGGAATAGCTTTGAGTTAATTTGAAAAGTGAAAATACAATTTTGGATTCAGAAGATGGACCAGTTGAAGTTTTGGTGAAACATGTGATGGGACATATAATGAAATAAATAGGTTCCCAACTATAAGTATAAATTGTTTAAGAAACTATTAATCTTATTTCCTTTTTAGGTAAAATATTTTTTTTCCTTTCATATCTAAATAATGTAATAACTTTAAAAATATATCAGCCTTAGGCAGGTATCTTAATTCCACGTTTTTTTTTATCTATTAAAAGCATTGTTAGGTGTCAGGCATCTAATTCACCCACCGAAATTCCCTCTTTTACAAACATACCTATTATATTGTTATCAAGGGGACGAATTTTCATGACACTAAATTAAAAATCGACCATCATCATCATGCTCAAAAATATTAACTATGGATATACCTACCTATATTACTTTTTCGCAAGTACCATCATCTGCATACTAATTTCAAGAGCACATTTTACAAGCACATAAATATTCCATTATGTTGTCTCAAGCAAAAACAAAAATATAAAATATAAAATAAAAAAGGCACCTTATAATTCTGTAAAAATGCTACTATCATATTGCCAGCTCTCTGCTCTCTGCTCCTCTCTCTATCTGCCTCTCTGTCTCTCTATTTCTCACTTTTTTTGCTGTTGGTAGGATGGTGATATTTTAAAAATTCAATACCCGGAAAACACTTAATTTTCGTGACCCTGTTGCTAGTTATGTTTTTTTTTTTTAAGTGTCTTTTCATCCTGTGAGTTCTCCATTAAACGTTGAAAACGGATAAAAGGAAGGGGAAATTATGCAATAACTTATGTTTCCTGTGCGCGCTAAGGGGAGGATACACGTTTAAGATAATAATTCAGTTTTCCTTTTTGAGGGAAATGCAAGGACGAAAGAGGCACACAGAATAAGAGGGTTTATTGTTTGGTTGCCATGTTAGGTAGATAGGTGTATTGTTGAACTTGTATCCAGACAGACAGTACCTACATGCGAATCATTTGCAATCGTTTTTTTTTTTTACAAGGAAGGTCATAGCATAAGGTTATTGATTAAATAAATTAAAAAAAAACTACGTGACAAGAAGAATTAATGGTAGGTACGTAGGTTGTATGGTACATACCTAGGTATACCTCCACTGGCAATATTCTTAAGAGATTCCATTTCATTTCTCGAACAAGTAGGTATCAATTTTTGCAAACAAACATTTAAAAATTATTTTGAAAACCTTATTTGGAAACATATTTAGAAAATTTAATTTCAAGAAATTTCAAAAACACATTTTTGAAAAATCAAAAAAAAAAATATATTTTTAAATAAAACATACGTTTTTTTGTTGAAAGTCTTTAAACGCGATGTTATTAATCATACTTTTAAGAAGCTTCTGCGTACAGAAATCATCTGAATTAGTACATACAATAATACACTCCCTGTCAGTTGATTGAGGCCACTACTTTCACAAACGTTATTTCTCGATAAATTCCTGTAGGAAATATTTTTCCTGGAATTTTTTAATTCCTGTGCGTAGGTAAATATATTTTGCAATAAAAAAGTAAAGATTTGAAGGGGTAAATTAATAGAATAAATAATAAGAATAATAAGTAAATTATAAGAATAGACTGCAAAAATGGGTATACAAAAATGCTTCACTTCATTGAGGCCACTTGAAAAATCTTATTGACACCTGGTAAGTTGCTTTCCACGCCACCTGCATCTCAAGCGCTTAAGCTTCAAAAGGCGATAGAATTATTTTCGATTTGACGTTCAATGTATTTTCCATAAGAGAAAACGAAAAAAGCGCCTGATGAAAATTAGTTATACCAAATTATTTTATATCAACGGGTATCCATATTATGATTGAAATAGAGCCAAAAAATGTGTAAGCTTATAAATCAACCCGAAAATATATTAAAATAGATAGCTAAAATGCTTTGCTTTGTAAATGAAAAATGTAAACAAAGCACCTTTACAACCAGAAACAACAACAAAAGTACTCGATTAGAAATAGAGAAAGGCAGAGGCGTAGTCACGATTATTAAAAAAATATGTTTGTTCGTAATTGAATAAAAATCTTCTTGTGGCAAGGTATGAATGAAGGTCAAGCTCGATCACTCTTAATTAGTTCTATTTTTAAGATGAGTTTACTTTAAAAGACTGCTAACTTTTTTTTAAATGGAGGATAAAAGTTTTTTTTTTGCCCGAAATTACGTTAAAAAATTATTCTTAGAAAGAAACTTACGTGGTAGGATAAAACAAACGAACACAGAGAAATCAAATGATGCCCATATAATTTATATTAACTTTACATTAACCTGCGCGTACCTAATGCAACAAAAATAAAATGAATATTTATATCACTTAAGTGCATTATAGGTGACTCCTTTTGATAATTTGGAAAACTAATTTTCGTTGGCTTATTACATTTACTTAAGTGAGCGGTTTTGATTGTTATTATTCTATTTTAACGAAAGCAAAAGTGAACGAAATTAATCGGAAAATAGAAAACCGCAATTATTGGTGCAACACATAATTTCCTGGTATTATCTTTTTTTCTTACGATCACTAAAGTGGACCTTTAACATTTCTACTTCATTCTTTACTTATAATAAAAAGGAAAATTAATGTTTTATTAAAATCCATAAGAAACTCTAGCCCCCTTAACTACTACCTACCTACGCACATGATATCGTTCTGACTGACGCCTTGCATCCATTTTGGAAAACAACAACAAAAAAGCACGTTTGTTTACATATTTCATCTGCAAAATAAAGCAAATTAGTAATAAGTTACGATATATTTTACGTTTGATTTGCAAACTAGCATGTTTAATTATTCTTTTGCAATTATAATACAAATAACCGTTCATATAAAATTAATTTGTTAAAATAATGTTTCTACGAGCTGTTTTTCTTTTTCTCTTATGGGAAATGCATTGAACGTCAAATGGAAAAGAAATCTATCTCGTTTGTTAGTTTCACGCGCTGGCTGCTAGGTGCCGTGACTCCATGTGCCAATAAAAAAAGAGCAAAACTATAAAAATTTTTACTTTTGTTTAGTTTTTTAACAGTTATGTATTATGTTTTTGTCAATTAATAATGAGTATGACCGACATTTGTTAGACGGTATTAGACGGTTTGGAATTAAATCATACAGTTTTTTGGAATAATACAGTGAGCTCTGGCTCCAGGCATCGCAGTAAGCTTCGACCAAGACGTCCTTATCTCCAAACTGTCTTACCAGCATCAGAGGTAGCCAGGCCCAAACGCTTTCGATAATGTTTGAGTCCGGTGAATATGGTGGCCATGGTAAAAGACCAACGTTTACCAACTGAATCCAGCTTCTAGCTACCCAGGAAGTATGGATAGGAGCGTTGTCTTGTTGGAATTTCCAAGGTAGAGGTTCCAGAATATTCTTTAGCTTTGGAAATACCCGTTACAGCAGGCATTTGTAACTAATTCCGTCGTTCATTGATGTAGTTATAAATACCAATTCAATTGTTCCATAATATGTAGGTGATAAGCTCCCCACACCATAACACCTGATGTATGATTGTGATGTCTTGCAAAATAAGTTCTTCTTTTCTTTAATCGTGAAAATAAAAGTTGTAACCATCGGGACTGTCAAGATTAAACTTTTTTTTACCTGAAAAGACAACCTTTTTCCATACGTTGGTACAGGCAACATGCTCCCTGGCGAAATTCATCCGTAGTTCCTTATTTAGCCGCCGTAGAACCGGTTTCTTTTTTGATTTCATACTCTTGATCTACCACTGGTTTTAATTATCCTTAAAACCGTCCAAATACTGGCTGATGCCCCACTTTTTGACCTTAGTTTTGGCTCTGATAGTGTGGAATTTTAAGCTAGCCGCTGAATGACTCGCTTTTTTCGGATTGTTGTTGCTTGAGCCGTGCGTCCTTTTTGTTTTTCCATAGTTTTCAGTGTCTGCTAGATAGTTGTTGACAATGGTCTTATATCTGTTCAGTCTCCTAGCTTTTTCTCGGCCTGAGACTCCCAGTGCTTTTAAAGCATCTATTGATCCTCGTTCTGCTATTATGGACGTGTTTCCAGAGCCCATTTTAACTTGAAATTTAATATAAAATATAGTTTTCTATCCTTTCTTAGATATTTTAAAGTTTTGTTTGAAAAAAAATCGGCGTTGTTAACTTTTGCCAAGCAATTTTTGCTTACTAGTATTTATCGAGGAAAAACTTTTATGAAAATAGTGGCCTCAAACAAGTGACAGGGAGTATAAATTAGGCTATTAAATAGACAGGAAATTTAAGGGAAGAAAGATACAATTGCGTTCACGGGTTTTTATTACTCAATACGTTTGTGTGGAACGTAAGCTTACTGGAAATACAAAATTCACTTCAATTCACCCATGTGTTGCTGAGAGAATGGTCACAATGGTCATTTTTCAATATTGTTGGTACAACTCGAAAACTAACCCGAATTTGGGAATGGAACTTAAGAAACTTTTTGTAGGAAATTAGATTTGCTATTAAAATTGGGTGTTTAAATGTAAGCAACGAAACAAAATCTGACCTAAAAAAAAAATCAAAAAATCACTGATTTTATTCTTTTTTTTTTACTAAATTGCTCATAACTTTTTGATGTGTAAACATCTTAGCGCTAGGTATTAAGAAAAAAACAAACTCTCGGTATTGGTAAACTTGCAAGAGGAAAGACAAAATTACGGATACGCCACCATCTTGTTTATTTAGATTTGTAACTAATGGATGCGAATGGTTCGTGCATTGAATAGAGTAAATTGATATAATGTGGTAAATGTCGGTAATGTGGTTGGGTATAGTAATGCACCAACGACACCAACCAAGCCAACGGTTTGTGCATTAAATAGTGACGGGAAAATTAATATCATCATATAATTGTGGAAAATGCATGGTGTAACTGTTATGATTTTAAGGTCTTAATTGGGTATGATTTAAAGAGTTGCCACATTCTCTTAATGTACCTTTTTTGAAAGTGGAGGGTAAGGTTAGAAACAAAATTAAATACATATTTACGCTCAGCCCTGAATCACATGAAATAACATAACATGTTCGACGGGCGCCTTTGGCAACCTCATCAGTTTACTATATACTGTAAGCTAAAGTATAAACTATATACTACACTGATGATTACACATCATCCCCTTGAGTCCCGGTACTCACACATTTTTTTTTAGCAAAGGTTTGCGCAAAACATATCAGCTCAATTCACAATAGGGGTACCTATATTCACGATCCGGTGCAACAAAAAAGTTTAAAATTGCCAATTTTTTTTTTTATAAATCGTGACTCGTGAGCACACATCATATTGTGAGTTTCACCCGGAAAAAATTTCGCTCAAAAATGTTTTGTTCGCCCGAATTTTTTTAAAGCTATGCGAATTTCACCCTCCATTTTACAACATGGCCTCGTTCGCCACCAAAAATTAAACGGAAATCTTGCTGTAAATGATAGGTATTTCACAAGAAAAAAATGGTGTCAATAGTGCCAATAACGGAAACTCACAATGAGGGAGGAGTGAAGTGTAATTTTCCGGTCGGATTTTCTTTCACGCGGAACTCACAATAGGGCTTAATATCAACGAATTAAAATAAAATTTTGTAATTTTAAGATTTAAATATTATGGACAAGTTTTATTTTAAAACATATATATTAAAAAAATATTCAAAAGCATTAAATTATTGTTAATTATTAATTTAAAATTAAATTATTGTTTGCTTAAGGGCCAATTTCACAATGAACACTTACCGGAATAAGCTGCGCTTAAGTTTTGCATTTTGGATCGTTTTGTTAATTTTTGCAGCCCGAGTTAGTGGCACCTAAGTGTTCAACGCGAGAGACTTAATTGTTAGCTATTAGTAGTTTGAGCTAAACAAAAAAGATGCCAATTGATTTCTTGAACTGATGTGAATTTATAGAAAGAAAAATTAAAAATCGTTGGAGCGGTTTTTGAAAAAAAAATAATATTTTATATATAAAATTTTGAAAACGCCATTTACATTCGTTATATACACAAATTTAATTTGAAAAACATTAATCAATCCGTTTTTGAAAAATCGATTTTTCAACAAAAAAATTTGATTTTTTTTTTAAATCAGTAAAATATGTTCTTGAAAATTTTGATATGCAATATTATTTTAACTTTTTAATAGCATCTGCATAAACAAAACATATTTTAAAAGGTTTTTCGGAGAAAGTCTAAAAAAAAAATGGGAAGCTTTGTTGATTAGAAAGCAAAACAAATTATTTCTAATTCATAAGTAGAATATAAAGGGTTTTCTATTAAGGGCGGGTCAATTTTAAAATTGGATAAAAGTTGTATATGAGATATCAATAAGGTTTTATCTTTATTTGAGAGCCCTACCAATGACATTTTATGTGTGAAATATAGCAACATAGTTCAAATGGCCGCCGCGACTTCGATGGGTGGCGCGGATTCGAAAGGTCCAGTTTTCGATGACTTTGGCGCATTAATCAGGCTGAATTTGACCGATGGCATCGATTATGTTGTTTTTGAGGGCCGCGGTGGTTTGCGGCTTTTTCGCATAGACCTGCGACTTAAGAAAACCCCACAAGAAAATGCTCAAAGGGGTCAAATCACACGATCTTGGTGGCCAATTCACGTCGCCTTGGCGCGAGATAACCATGTAATGAAACCGCTCGTACAGAATATCAATTGTGTCTTGAGCTGTTTGGCACGTTTCGCCATCCTCTTGAAACCATATGTCATCTAATCTAATTCAGGCCACAAGAAGTTGGTGATCACCAACCTATGACGGCCTGGCCAGCATCATTTTCGAAGAATTACGGACCGATGACGCCTCCAGCTCAATATCCAAACCAAACAGTAACTTTATTTCGATGCATTGGCACCTCGTGAATCTCGCGTGGATTGGTGTCGTCCTAAATCCGGCAATTATGCTTATTTACGTACCCATTCATCCAAAAATGGGCCTCATCGCGAGAGATGATTTTTCGACCGAAATTCGGATCAACTTCTAACTGCTCCAAAACCCAATTAGCGAAAACATGACGCTGCGTATGGTCGTATGGTCTTTAGTAACTGATTAAAAGACGATATTTTGAGGAACAATATGGCCGCCACGAGTTGTCAAAATCAAACCGTCCCTATTGGAAAACCCTTTATTAATTAAATATCACACACATCTTTTTGGAAAAAAATAAGATTTTTCTAAACGGCTTTTCAACATTTGTATGGAAGGTACCATTATTTTTGAACTTATAGATATGATACTGCTTTGTTTTGCCGCCATTTTGGTAAACATTAGTCTTGACAGTTCATATTTGGCAGTCGTGAAGTAGACACGTGGCAAATTTATTATGGAAAAATATTCGATAAACCAACGTGTTTTAATCGTTAAAACGTTTTATCAAAATCAATCATTGATTACTGTGACGATGAGATAGTTACGTGAAATTTTTGGGAGTTTTTAAATTTTTGAATGGATATGTGAATAAACAGAATAGTCGGTTCTGGGTAATGGAAAACCCTCAAATTATTCATCAGTCACCTTTGCATCCATTAAAAGTTACAGTCTAGTGTGCAATTTGGTCAGGAGGAACCATTGGACCTTACTTCTTGGAAAATGAAAACGGTGGCGTAACGGTAACTGTGAATGGGGAGCGATATCGCGTGATGATTGAAAACTTTTTAACTCCACAACTGCATGCTTTGGGCTGATTAACATGTGGTATCAACAAGACGGTGCCACATTGCATACAGCCAGGATTAAAATGGAATTACTTTCCACAACAAGTTATTTCAAGAAATGATGATGTTTGTTGGCCTCCACGGTCGCCTGATTTGACTGCTCCGGACTTCTTTTTGTGGCTCGTATTTGTGAGACTAACAGAGGCATAATTACATAATTGCCGACATTAAATAAAACATTTATCAATATAAGATCCATTCTCTTTCATTTAATCAAAAATTATAAACAAACAAAGTAGTATACCTTCCAATAATGTTCAAACGTTTTTGCAGCTTCGCCATAAAAATAATGAAAAATATGGACTGCACTGTTTTAGAGAAAATAAAAGAAATAAAACAAAAATGGTGTTAGTAGAGGTACCCAAAATAAATAATCAAAAAGTAGCCTTTCTCAATTATAAGAATTTGAATTTTTG
Source organism: Melangyna quadrimaculata (assembly GCA_949320155.1). Lineage (NCBI taxonomy): Eukaryota > Metazoa > Arthropoda > Insecta > Diptera > Syrphidae > Melangyna > Melangyna quadrimaculata. The sequence goes on along the minus strand of OX439484.1, from coordinate 81,561,128 downwards.
TTTAATGAAAATCCTCGGTATAAGGACAGGCAGACACATAGGTTTGCGCGACCCAATTTGTTCATGTTCTCTATCATCGTAATGTTAAAAATAAATAAATCGGGTGGCACAACGGCTCATGAAGAACCAGAACCTAGTGACTAACAACTCGCAACCATTCCTAGGTGCGCCTTTCGACAGGAATGGAAGGGACCTACAATTTTATGCCGAATCCGAACGGCTAGACGAGAAGCACTTATTCGTGACAAGTGATACTCTTGGAGGATTTGTCAATTCCTCGCAAGAGGCAGTAGCCCTGAAAAAAAACTTTTTTAGTTTTTAGGTGGACGAGGCTGGGAAGCGATCCCAGACCTCCAGCGTGACAGTCGAACGCACTAACCATTACGCTACGGGCTACTACTCATCGTAATGTTAGGTAAATTTAATATCTCGAATTCATTTTATTTACGAGTCTATAACTTGTCATGTAATAGATACCTACTACCTACATAGGTACATAATGTACATGTTTTACAAGTAAAAATATGTTTACAATTTATGTGGTATGGATATAAACTATAAAATGAGCAAAATATAGAATTAACCGGTCAAATGTAGTATTTTTCAGCGACAGTGTTTAAATTCCGAAATGTAATGTTCTTATAGTTCTTATAACTCATTTTAGACTTTTTCAAGCACCTTTTTAAATAGTAAGTAGTACCTATATAGGGTAGATCGCCTCGCGGGTTTGTTTCCAAGGTTTTAACTCCCTTTTCGAGTATCTGTCCCACTTAAGCCTCCGATTCTCTGTTTTAGGGTATGTTCTTTTCTAGCTGCAATGCAGACACCGCAATGTCTTGTGCGTCCCGCTTACTAACAATATTATGTATGACCAAATTATGTAGGACCAAATAAATTACAAAATCACAATAATAATACTATATTATAATACTTTCTATTTAAGAAACAATTTTTTTTTTTTTGAGTGGCATCGTAAGGGAGAAGCCACCATATTGAAAAAATTGATTGAGAGGTTTATTTTTCACAAAAAGATCTAAAATCAACTTATAGACAGTACAAATATCTACAAATTACATATTAAGGGGCCTCCAGACAAAATGTCGAACTCAGATTCGAAGATTCAGAACTTCGAATTAAAATAAAAACAAAAAAAGTAACTCCGTCTCCGTGTCCGCATGTGTTCATATAACATAGGTAGAGGATATTTTGTAGTTGGTATCTATCTACCTTATAGTAATCTGGATAACACATTTCAAATCGTTTTTAAAAATGTACGTATACAATATACACACATACCTACCTAGGTAAATTAAAAAAAAAAAAAAACAAAAATTATTTTTATTTGACAACTAAAATTACGTTTCATCTTTTTGTTCAACCTATATATGTAGGTAGGCAGTTACTACATGTGCATAGTTAAAATTTTTATCGCACTGGTCGTTTCGAAATTTACATTAATTTCCGCTATTTGGTTGATGTTAACAAAATTTTAAGGTAGGTAGATCTAGGTACATAGGTTGTTACCTGCATAGGTAGTTTTGGTAAAAACGACTTTTTAAAAATGTTGTGGGTATAGGTAGGTACCTACCCTACATATACCTATGTACCTATATATCTGAAAAAATCGCTACACTCAAAATTAAAAAAATAAAACAATTTTTTATTTGACAAAATTTGTTTAATTTTTTTAAACCATATTTATAGGTACCTACCTATGTTTATAATTCAAATTTTTAGCGCACTCTTCTGATTTAATACTTTTCTTAAAACGGTTTATTTTGATACCTACGTCCTATACCTATGTACCTCTGGGGATATAACACCTTACCTATCTAACATGCTTATGTACTCGCATGATGTATTATTATTTAACAGTCAACGCAAGTAAACCTAATAAATAAACCTAAAAAATAATAAACAAATAAATTTCAAGCCATACTTACCTAGACAAGGAATTTGTTTTTATTTTCTGCTCCGTTTTGTCTCCGACTCTCTTGCTTATTTGTATAAATGATCTTTTGTCTGAAACTTCTAATCCATTAAACTGTTTTGCTGACGATAGTACCCTCAGCTTCTCATATTCGTTTACAGATTCTCATCCATATCCTTCGGATGTGGAACTTGAACGGCAGCGTATGATAAGCTCACTAAATTCTGATCTCGACAGCATTGTCCAATGGGGAATCAAAAACCGCGTAGAATTTAATGCTTCTAAAACTCAATGTTGTCTCCTGTCGTTAAATCGAATTCCACACCCAATGCCGCTATCCATGGGCGGCACTTGCATCGAGGAAACCGAACAGCTTTCAGTTCTCGGTATGTGTGTCACAGACCACCCTTTGTGGAATGACCACATATTTGATGTCGCCAAAAATGCTGCTAAGTGTTTAAGTTTTCTCCGTAGATTCAAGAAGTTTTTTTCCCCTTCTGATCTGGCTGTGATCTACAAAGCCTTTATTCGTCCAAAACTTGAGTACAATTCTCATGTTTGGGCAGGAGCTCCAAAAACTCACTTGAGTTTGTTGGACAGAATTCAAAAGAGAGCTTTAAAAATGATAGGCGAAAGATCTATAACAGAAACAATAAGAAGATGAAGAAATTTAAATATTAAAATATTGAAATTACTTCTGTTTTAAGTGGAGTGAATGAATAAAATTCAATTAAAAAGTACAAGTGACCTCAACTCCAGAAATTATTGTGTTTCGCCCAAGGTATAACAGTGGGCTCTTCAGTCAGTCTGTTATACCCTACTAAGACACAAATTTTGGTCGATGTTTACCGACTCTTATAAAAATCACAGCAAAAAGATACTGTGAATTTTTTTTTTTTTTTTTTTTTTTTTTATTTTTTTTTTTTTTTTTTTTTTTATTTTTTTATTCTAGGGGAATTTGTTTAAATTCGTGCACCTAGATAATAAATACCCGTGGTCAGGTTTTTTATAATAAGAAGATGAAGAAATTTAAATATTAAAATATTGAAATTACTTCTGTTTTAAGTGGAGTGAATGAATAAAATTCAATTAAAAAGTACAAGTGACCTCAACTCCAGAAATTATTGTGTTTCGCCCAAGGTATAACAGTGGGCTCTTCAGTCAGTCTGTTATACCCTACTAAGACACAAATTTTGGTCGATGTTTACCGACTCTTATAAAAATCACAGCAAAAAGATACTGTGAATTTTTTTATTCTAGGGGAATTTGTTTAAATTCGTGCACCTAGATAATAAATACCCGTGGTCAGGTTTTTTATAATAAGAAGATGAAGAAATTTAAATATTAAAATATTGAAATTACTTCTGTTTTAAGTGGAGTGAATGAATAAAATTCAATTAAAAAGTACAAGTGACCTCAACTCCAGAAATTATTGTGTTTCGCCCAAGGTATAACAGTGGGCTCTTCAGTCAGTCTGTTATACCCTACTAAGACACAAATTTTGGTCGATGTTTACCGACTCTTATAAAAATCACAGCAAAAAGATACTGTGAATTTTTTTATTCTAGGGGAATTTGTTTAAATTCGTGCACCTAGATAATAAATACCCGTGGTCAGGTTTTTTATAATAAGAAGATGAAGAAATTTAAATATTAAAATATTGAAATTACTTCTGTTTTAAGTGGAGTGAATGAATAAAATTCAATTAAAAAGTACAAGTGACCTCAACTCCAGAAATTATTGTGTTTCGCCCAAGGTATAACAGTGGGCTCTTCAGTCAGTCTGTTATACCCTACTAAGACACAAATTTTGGTCGATGTTTACCGACTCTTATAAAAATCACAGCAAAAAGATACTGTGACAACAGAAACAATTACATCTCTCGAACACCGCCGTAATGTTTCGTGTCTTTCTCTATTTTATCGCTATTATTATAATCAGTGTTCTAGTGAAATAGCCAGTTGCATTCCCCCCTTAAAAAATTCAACCGTAATACTCGCGCTTCTAGGAATGCCCATCAGTTCACCCTCGAGCCCGGACGTACTGTAATGTACAGAGATTCTATCTTCAGTCGCACCACACGAATGTGGAATGCTTTACCTGACTCGACTTTCCCCTCCCATTTCGATGTGCAAACGTTCAAAACCAATGTGCATCGGTATCTCCTTCTAAATCCTCTCCTACTTACCTAATCGCTCGTGCTGTGTATCTGTGTATCTAAACATAGAATAGAAATTCTCACTTATTTAAAATTAAATGATTTTCGTACCAAAAATAACACTCAATTGCCTACCTACATATAATATACTTAAACTTGACCATACTTTTCTTTCCCGCATAAAAATCAACTCACCAACCATTGATAATAAACAAATTCATACCCACAACCTATAAAAAAGATACGTACCTATTATATGTATGTATATTCTTTGCTACAACGTTGACGACGACGATGCAAACAGCTGAGTTTATGTACACTTTCTTACTATAACACACGGTCTATATTTTTTTTACTTCTATTCTCGCATATAACTAAGCAACTCAAAATAAAACCTGATTTAAAAAATCGAAATACCAAATGCATATCAACAACAGTCACCATTCGCATTTCATATCCGTCTTTTTTGTATGTTCCAACTTCCAAATTCTTTTTATTGATTTTCGAAGAAAAATCTTGTGGCAAAGAAATTTACTAAAAATTCGAAATATTTGAACATAACGACTTTTAATTGGATAAAAGACCTTTAGAAAATTTGTTATTTTGCAATAATAAGTTATATTTTGCAATTTCTTTATTGCAACGGTTTTAGAAAACATATATGGTATTTGGAGAAAGTTATGTTGCTTTTTATATAAATTACACACTCAAAAATGTATTAGAAAATGAGAAATGTTTTTCAAGAGATGATTATTCAAAAATAGTGTTCAAACTTAAAAATCCACCCAGACGCTTTTTTAGTTTTATTTATTATCTGTAAGATGACGTTAATATAATATGTGTTTTTCACTTCAATTCCTCACAAAGTCTGCAGTCAAAAAGCAGTTTTGGGCAATTTCGAAAAGTGTTATCGGAATATTAAAATTAGATCAGAAAAAATAAAAAAAATGAAAAAGTGGCGAGACGTTTTTCAAGCTAAAATGTCATTCTATCATAAGCAATTTAGGTTTTTGCAATATGTTTTATAGGTATGTACATCACAAACTCTGTACCCATATTTTCCCAATTTCTCGTTTTCTCAATTTTTTTTCCGGAGACCTCTGTACTTAAATTCGTTCTTAAGTTATAGCGGTCTACTAAAATTCAGCTTCGTCGGCATTTTTTTCCGAAAATTACATATTTTTATTTAATTTTCGTGGACTAAGAGGGTGCTACAGAAATTTGAGTTATTGTTAGAAGAAAAGATTAAAACGGTTTTATTTTATAAGTTTTTTGGAAATTCCGCTCAAAAGTATCTCGATAGTCTATTAAGTGCTGCCAAAATATTTACGTTACCTCGTCTTAACTGTTGTTACCTATGTACGTAAGAGAAGATATAAATAAAGTTTCAATAAAAACAAATAAATCACCAAAGCAAATATCCTGGGTGTGGTGGTTGTTTTAGTTTTATGTTTAAGATAATAAACGAATTTGATCTGCCATTATTACTTATAGATACTCGTAGCCATTGTAGCTCAATTTCTGCCTCATATTCCTGATAGATAGGTACTTCTACCTACGTTGTTGTAAATCGATTATAATTCAATATAATCTTCCGTATCCTTTCTGAACTGCAATGTTTATTGTAGCAGAGGGCTGATGGCTGCCATGGAGTTAAATACACTTTTATAAACCTGCCAAAGACACTGTACCGAATCCCAAAATATTTGATAAAACTTAATTGGTATTTCTACTTTCAATATGAATGAAACTCACCCACCCTCTGTTTGACGCGCTGTTTGCGCCATCCACCGTTTAGCCGTCTCGTCTATTCGTCTCTGTCTTTTCCTTCATCGTCGTCGTCGGTCGGTTTTCGGTTCATTTAGTTGTTTTGCCCTCTTTTTGATTAAGTAAGGTGTAATTCATTTTTGTACAGAATATAAGAGTAATGGAATACAAAACATCCGAATTTCAACTTGGGCTTGGGCAACGAAGAAAATGGAGGCGATTTTCCTAATACTGACATACATACATATATTACAACCCACTATAGGAACAGAGCCATTATGTGAACTCCCTAACCCGACCCCTTCAGAAGGAGCGACGACTATCCTTCTCGACCAAAACCATCAACACAGTAGGTAGCATCGATTATATTTGTTGAGTTTAAGTTTGAGAGTTGTGGTTGTGCTTATGGCAGGCACCCAATTCCACAACGAACGATGCCTTGTTGCTTTTTGGTTTCGAAGACCAGATCCTGAATTTTGCTGAGGTTTGAATGAGTAGCTGTATACATAGACATATGTATGTATGTAAATGTGTGGGAGCTAAAGTCTTCTCTCAATTTGAAGACCAGAGTGGATTTCATTCAATTTAGCAAAGGACCAAGAGTGGGACGAATAATAATTTTTCAATTTCATCGTTTTTAATTGAATTTTCAACAACGCTTCTTCTACATTTATATAAATATACTTACCCATCACAATGGATATATACAGAAACATATCCATTCGCAGTTCGTATACACATAAGGTATAAATAATATTTCTCGTTGTTGTATAGGTAATTGTATTCAATTGTATAGCAGTTGTATAGCAGTTGTTCCAAATTGCTTAGATATTTTCCACTTAACGATTTGATTATTCTAAGGATTCTGGCAAATACGGCGAAAAATGTGGGTTAATTTTCCTTGCTTGAATTTAGAGAATGAAGTCTTGTTTTTTTTTTTATTATGTATTTTATTTTGTATTTGTAAAGAATTTATTATATTTTTGTTTTAATCTAGAAAAGCGTGAAAGTTAATTTTCTCCGACTCGCACAGTTTTCGAAAGACGTGGCAAACTCATTATATCGTCATTTTCCACCATAGGCAGTTTGTGTTTTATTGATTCACCTTATCAAGGGAAATTAAAACGAGAAACAAAAAGCAAATAAAATTAAACAAAACACTTCAAAACCGAAAAGCCTTTCAGGCAAATTCTTAATAAAGTGTACATAGGTCCTTGTGTTGATATAGAAATTCTGGGTGGATAATAATCTTCTTCGTATAGTACAAAAAGCCAGATTCAATGTTGAAGAATGGCGATCAGTATCTGAGTGGGATAAAATAAAATTGGAATATATCTACCTAAAAAAAAAGGGAAAAAAGTAAAGCATACTCCAAGCAGCAGCCATTTTGGGGTTTCCATGTGAATCTAAAGGGGATACTTCCCTTTCAGACTAATTAAGGATTAAATTTCAAAATATATACATATTTTTGTATAGAATGTAGATACGCACTTTTGTGCTAATTCGTTTTTTGTTTTTGTTTTGTCTTTGTTCATTTTGTGTGTAGAGTGTAGGTGTATCCTTAGACCCAGCTACTTCAACATCCCGTTCTATACTCTCATCATCAGAGAAGATACCTAAAAGCTTTGACGAAGAAAAAATAAACATTAAATTGTCTGCTACGCATTACACAGAGAAAAATTATACATGCCTAGGCACTTCATTATTTTTAAAGATTTTTAGCTTGGTAATTAAATTCAGATCTATGAAAGTTTTTCTGTTACAATCTAATAGAAAAACCACACAAAAAATTAAGTAATTACTTTTTGGGACTTAGTAATGTGAGTTGTTGACCTAAAAATAATGGGAAGTGAAGTATGTACGAACAGTGTTTACATCTGCATAGGCACACAAAAAAGAGAATTGGTACAAACCCACCATTATTTTTTATAGCATTAAAAAGTACCTGTTAACACCTTCACTGTCCCCATACAAACTTATTGAAAACATCTCCACGTCCAATACTTTTATTCAGAAAAATTATTATTGCGTAAAATGCGGTGCATGGAAATAATTTCACGGGAATCTGCTCCACATGGGAATTTATTTCACTTTTAGTAGGAATCTGGTCCACTTTTCAAAGTGGACAACTTAGACGCCTGCCTGGCAACTGAGCATACAGTGAGCGGGACAGAGGACCCAAAAAAGGAGTAAAAATCCTTGAATCCTTGAGGGGGCCACCCAAGATACACATTGACTTAAAGTACACCAACAGACAAAATAAGCGCCTGCCTGGTTACTTACCATACCCTCAGAGGTGTTCAGAGTTTTCTTGATCGATATTTCCAAATCGATGTGGTTGTTTTTTCCTTGGGCATTATAATTGCCTAACGCCTTTTTCGAAATCTCAAACCATACACCTGATTAAAAAATATTGAAAACTAGACATGCAGTTCTTATATTTAAAGAACAAGGTTTTGAAAATTAGAGCTTAATTCAAAAAATATTAAAAATAGCACTATTTTTAAAAATTGTTTTTGCATTATGCTCCAATTTTCAAAATCTCAAACCTTATGACTGATTTAAAAAGTTAGTTTTGAGAACAAAAACACTCTTCAAAAGTCATAAACAAAGAAGTGTTATTATTTCTCACAAGTAGGAGGGATTAGCGGTTTCAAAATTAGCTTTTCTGGCGGAACTGGCGGAAATTTCTGGTGGAGCTGGCGGAGTTGCCATGGCATTCTGACGGTGGTGGTGGGATTGGTGGCGGAGTGATTAAGTGACCCCCGGGACTCAGCGAATAGGAGCTCAGCGAGTTAGTGTCTTGATGATTTGTCGGCTCTTGCAAAAAAATTAACGTTAAAAAACCCAACATTTACGTAAAAAAACCCAGAATTCAAAAAAATCCCAAAAATCAATTAAAAAAAAAAATTACGTAAGAAACCCAAAATTTACGTAAAACACAAAATAAACGTAAAAAAAAAAAACAAAATCACGTTATAAACACAAAATTTACCTTAAAAAAACGTTAAAAACCCAAACATTTTTTTTGCACGAGGCGACAAATCATCAAGACAGTGAAGCTGTATTCCAAAATGTGGAATATGATACATGGACGTGAGAATCAGGAAAAAAATGTGTATCAAATAGGATTCATGGGACGTATTAAAGTTGAAGTTTTATATTCAAATAAAAAATATTAGACGTATGTGTAGTTTAAAAAAACAATACGATGTATACGTGTTTTTTTTTTATAAAAATAAATAAATTCACAAAGCTAACTTCGAGTAATGTCACGGAAACCAGGGGCCGAATCGCGTCCTCCGTAAACGGATGAACGATCGAGCAAATCAAAATTACGTCACTCGTCAATCGAGTGAACGTATTGGGATGGCGACCTACGTAAGAGCTGACGGAACGTTATCTATAAAATTAAAAAAATGAGTGTAGTAGATTAATGTTCAAAATTGTAACAAATCAAGTCATGAACGCTCCCATATTATGTCATTTTAATAGTTTGATTTGATTTTTTAAGTTCTGATGAAAGTATTAATAAATAAAGTAAAAAATCGTTCGTAAGCAAATAAGTTTTTGAAACAATCACTGATGTCGATTGTTCATTTTCTTTGTTTTGATTACAATCGCTGGTTAAGCAAAATTATCTTCAAACACACAACGAAGTATATCTTCAAGAGAAAATTTTGCAATTAGGTTCTCCGGGGTTGAAGTAAATTTGATTTGTGGGTCCTCTGGGGTTGACGTTTTATTTGGAACATCGTTAATTTGGAAATTTCCAAACGATTTCACAACCCCGAGACCTTCAACCACTGCTTGCAGTTCAGTAGCTTAAACTATAGGTAGATTTTCTTCTGCTTTTTCTAGTAAGGACCACCTCGAGTCTTGATTTTCGAAACTTTGTTTAAAGAAAGCTTCTTTTTTGCTTGAAACTTTTGATATGCAAAAACCTAAAAGTAAGATTTTGTATCCATCAAATTAACACATTTTCTATTTTGTAACCTTTTTCCAAAGCTTTGCTTTTTTTTGGTGGCCCAGCTGCATTGAGTTTCCTACTTAAGCTCTACCACATTTTAATGGCAGTGGCCTTACCCTAACATGTATTTAGCAGAAGTTTTTGGCCATATAGGATGCTCCCTCATAAAGTCCCCCAAAATAAACTTTTGTGTCAGATTTCTTCTGTTATGTAATTTGTCCTTCAATAATTTATGTAAATTTACTTGTCAAATTCTAAGGGCCAGTTTTTCCAAATTTGTTGAGTTAACAGATTTTTGGAATGCCTATGGGTAATCCATTGCCGCCGACTATCGCTTACTTGGTCCTTGAATATTTCCTTGACGAATGTCTGGAAAAAATGGAAGAAAAAACAAGGTTCGGCAAAATATGTAGATTGCGAACATAAACAAAGACAAAATCGATGATGTACTTAGATTCCTAAACGGATTCCATCCAAAGATCCAATTCACAATTAAGATGGAAAAGAACTGTGAAATAGCATTTCTTGACGTGAAAATTCGTCGGGAGAACGAGCTTCTCGTGTTTAACTGGCACCATAAGGACACAACTTCAGGAAGAATAATTAACACGGCTTCCAACCTTACTGGCAAAGTATTCACGCTGAGTGATGAGAAATTTCATAACACCAATGAAATAAAAATCACCAAAATACTGCGAGACAATGGGTTTCCTTCCTGAGTTATACGTGGTCTCATACAAAAGCAAAAAAATCAAAGCTCCACAGAACCTGAAAGCGGATTGTCCTATTGGATACTTATGTACCAGATGTTAATAATAATAACATAACTTTCACACCTAAATGTAAATGGTTCGACAAGGAGTGTATAAAGCTTCGTAAACTGTCGTTTAAATACTTAAAGCTATTCAGATTGACAAACATCATCTCCTTCAAAAGTTTGTATCTTGGTGCCAACAAGGAAATTAAACAATTATGCTCTACCAAAAAAATAAATTACCTTTAAAATCTGGCCGTACAGGTACAACATAACAAAAATTCCAAGGAATTTTGGTCCAGCGTACGTGAACTGAGTGGATTGCACCCAGGTATGAAGATCGCTGTTGAAGCTCAGACTCAAGCAGCACATTTTAACTCTTTTGTCGGCTGATGAGCATCTTCATACCTTCAGCTATGCAATGCCAGACTTTTATGTGTCTGAATTGGACGCTCCAATATCTTTAGGAAAACTGGAGGCAACTCTTTTAGGAATGAGAAACAACAAAGCGGCAGGCATTGATGGTATCCCAGTTGAATTCCTAAAACATAGCAATGACCAACTCAAAACGTATATCATAAATTATTTAAACCTTCTTTGTAACAATGCTTATGTGCCTACAACTTTTTCAAAAGCCCTCATATTCCCAATATTTAAAAAATGTGATGCGATGCAACCCGAAACCTATAGAGGAATCTCAAGCTAAACTCTCTAAGAAAGATATTGGCAGGAATTCTTTATGAAAGACTTTCGAACTGGATAGAACGAACCAACAATTTGAGTTAATTCCAAGCGGGTTTTCGTTCTGGATTTTCTACTATGGATCACATTTTTACCTTAACTTGCATTGCTTAGAAATATACTGAAAAAAAATAAGAGACTATATGTATGTTTTGTTGACTTTAAAGCTGCTTTTGACACCGTCAACAGACAGGCTCTGATATATAAGCTGGATAAGCTTGGAGTGTCTCGGAAGTTTCTGATGCTTTATAAAAATTTCTTGTCGTCATCTAGTGTAGCAGTTTGGGATGGTACCAAGTTGTCAGAGTGGTTTGATACGTCAGCAGTTGTCCCACAGGGATGTATTCTAAGCCCTCTTTTATTCGCGCTGTTTATCGATGATATCTCTGAAATGATTCCTGGAGGTGTTATGTTCGCTGGAACTCTCATCAAGGTTCTTCTCTACGCTGATGACTTGGTATTAATAGCGTACAACCCCTTTACTCTCCAACTCCCAATTAATCGTCTGGATGATTACTGTAAGACTTGGGATCTCCACATCATTGTCCAAAAAACCAAAATTATGATTTTTGAAAGTCGAAATAGAAGGGTAAGGCTACCTGAAGAAACTTGGCGTCTCAATAATGAAACGATTAACATAGTACGTGAATTCAAATACCTTGGAGTGTTGTTAACAACGAACTTGAACTTTGGGAAGCATGCAAAGGATAAAAGCACTGAAGCTAAGCTGGCGCTAAATATTATGTGGAAAAGGTTCTTTGCTAACCAAAACATTGACCATTCGAAAAAATATCAAGTGTTTAGTGCGACAATTAACACTTGCATCTGCTATGGAGTGCAAGCCTTTGGTGTTACGCCCTTCGAAGAATTTGAAGCTGTTCAAAGATTTTTCTTCAAACGAATATTTCGATTACCGAATTCAGCACCAACCTGTGCTATACACGCGGAATCTGGCTTACCACCCATCTACATTTATAATCTTAAAGCTCATGCAGACTATTTAACCAAAGTGATGAGGAGAAGCAATACCAGTCTTCATAAAACAATTCTGATTAGACAACTGTAATTGAATCAGTATCCTTTTAGGGAATGGAATCAGTTGGCCTTATCTAATGACCTTCGTCTGTCTTTAACAGAGGAGAACGTTTTCGAATGGCAAAATATATTCGCATCAATTATTGCTAAGACCGATGAAAGGATATATGACCAGCACCTAACCAGAGCCTCGTCGTCAACTTCCAGATTATTCTACAGGAACCTTAACCATCAAATTCTAACTAAGGATACCTATTTCAACGTTAAGTACTCGTCTGAGGCTATAAGTACTATTTTCAGAGCAAGAGTAGAAATCCTTAATCTGAACTACATCCCACATAGAACTGATCTTCAGCAGACTTGTGACTTATGCAACAGAAGAGAATGTGAAGATGTTTACCACTTCATTGCGGTTTGCCCTTTATTACAAGAAATTCGGCGCTTTTATTTCCAAGAAAGTTTTATTTCACCTAATAGCTTGTATGAAATATTAAATGGTGGTCGTGGTTGGTCTTACTTATACAAATTTTGTAAACACGCTTTAAATTATCGGAATAGTTTTTGAAATTTTGATTCTTTAAATATTTCTTCAAATTATTACTTTTTATGTGGCAAATCATCAAAATTGCAAAAAATAACATATCAATTAAAATTATTACTTTTTATGTGGCAAATCATTAAAATTGCAAAAAATCCCAAATCGTTTAAATTTATTACTTTTTATGTGGCAAATCATTAAAATTGCAAAAACCTAGGGATTATCGCTCTCCCATTATTAATCTAAAACTTATGTTTTTATGTTGCAAATCATCAAAATTATGAAAACCTAAGAACCATACCGATTTAATCTTAGCTAAAACTATAAATTAAGTGTCACTTTTCGTTTTTATCCTTGCTATTTCTGAATAAAAATATTTTTTTTTCTTTTTATATATCAAGATACTCGTAGTGTAAATATCATTTTGTAAAATTATTGTTAATCACATAATTTCTTTTTATATTTACTTACTCATGAAATGTCATATCCGGCAGACGGCAGATTGCCATGTCCGTATTCTTAAGTTTATAATTGTATCAATATAGAATCGAAAAAATAAAGAATTTTATCTATCTATCTATCTATATATTGGATACTACAAAAGCGTTTTGTATGTACCTGGTTTAACTGCAAACTCTCTCCAAAATCCCAAAACTCAAGAGACGTTCTTTTGGCTTATAAAAGAAAAAAAAAACACTAAGCCACCTTTTCGCCCACCTAAGAAACTGAAAAGTTTTTTTTCAGGGCTACTGCCTCTTGCGAGGAATTGAAAAATCCTCCAAGAGTATAACTTGTCACGAATAAGTGCTTCTCGTCTAGCCGTTCGGATTCGGCATAAAATTGTAGGTCCCTTCCATTCCTGTCGACAGGCGCATATAGAAATGGTTGCGAGTTGTTAGTCACTATAGGCCCTGGTTCTTCACGAGCCGTTGTGCCACCCAATTTATTTATTTTTTTACTGATGTGACATACAAAATCAACTGTAAGGGCAGACCTGACGATCCTTGCAATTGGCACCACAAAACAGTTACTAATCTTCAACTATGTCTAACCAAAAATCTGACATAAAATCCAACAACCCTGGGAAAACTGCATAAGCGAGTCACATAATTGAAAGCGGCCATTCCAGACTTCGAAGACGTCCAAGTTCTACAAACCGAGAGGCACGGGTCAAAGCTATACACACTTGAAACGTTGCACATCATTAACAACCGCAACAACATGAACCCAAAGCTCGACACACAAAACATATCCGCTGTATATTGCTCACTTGTGACTGACTAATCAATTGCTTGTTTATTCTTTTTAAGTTTTATAAAGCACAAGACTGAACTTCATTTTGAAGTGCATAAATTAAAATTTTTTTTAAAAATAAGTTTGAATTTTTTTCTATGTAAATTTAATACAATTTTTGATATTTTTACATAATGCAGGTCTAATTTTTAATGTTGTCATACAATTATTGTTATTCCCAACTAACAATTTAACTTCTGTAAGGGTCTATCGAAGTTATTTCCTTATCAGCAAATTTGACTCTATAAGGCCTTAGAGAAACACATTTGGAAACACAAACAAATAAATTCTTTATTTTTATTTCTACATTTTCTCATTTATGTTCATGCAAGTAATTATTTTCTTCTGGAACTTAATGCACAATAATTATTTATATCTGAAAAAAACACATTACTTACTTGATGGATTTTGCGAGATTTGAACCGAGGATGGTTGGGTTGAGAGTCGGGCACCTTAGGTATCGAACTAGCCTGGCATATGAAAAACGAGTGCCAAATTGGAACCACTTGAAACCGACATTAGCTTCCTAAAAACTTCCTTGGGACTTCCTGATGAATTGAACTAACTTAAAAAATACAGGTGACCATTCGTCTTTTGCTTGCAACGGAGTTTTTTTTTTTTTTAATTTTTAATGTTTCCATGATTACGCACCAGAGAAAACATGTAAGTTGTAAAACAAACATACATTTTGTGAGATAACAATTTAAATATATGTAAGTTCCATTTTCATTGAAATCGATTGTTTTTAAGAACGAAAGGCTTTGATTTGAGAAAAAATATAAAAACTATTTATGCTCCATAAAATATATACTTTTCATTTTGTACGCAAACCATTTACTGACAATTTTAATTTGTATCTTTTTTAAAATCACCAATTTGCCAAAATAAAAAACATAAACAATAACGACCATCATTTTGTTTTTTCAACTGAAAGTAACTTTGTAGTGAAGATATTCAAAAACGTTTAAAATGTAATTAAAAAACTACTGAGTAATGAAAGCTTCATACTAAGACAATTTTTGAAAACATTCGAATTTCTTAACGTGACAATATTTCTTAACGATGAAACAGAAACTATACTATGGTCACCTCGTTTGTGAATAATTCAGCCAGCAGTAGCTTATTTTCTCATCAATACTACTTTCCTTGCGAAGTACCAGCTTTGAATGCTGTTTGCATAACCACCTCTTCACAGGTCTTATAGACACAAATTAGGCTGACATCACTTCGCTGAGGCAAATTCATCGAAATAAATGCTTCTCGCGCATGCGTCTGGCAGAGTTCACACAATTACTATGCATGCGTCGGGCTTGTGTTTGATGGGTTATAGAACTTAAATTGGATGTCATGCTTAATCAGAGTTACCACTACGATCAAATTTAATTCTGAGGAAATCATTTTTATTGGTGGGATCCGGGGGTATTATTTTGTTTTATAGAAATTTAAAAAAAAGACAAACAACGAATATGAATAAAGTTTATCTGTTTTTGTTTAATCATTTCTAATAAAAAATGACTAAATAATTTGTATTTGTACTGCAATTCTGAATATAAATTACATAATTATAGTTCGACGTAAAAAAATAAATATATTTTTTTTCTTTTTTTTCAAGTGAATTTAAATTGTTTTCTTTTTCCATATTTATCTCAATGCAGAAAATAAATGTATGTATCATTTTTGTTTTGCAAAATTTAAAAGCTTTACCTATACTCAATGAAACAGTTTAATTTAAATTTTTAAAATGATACAAATTTACCTATTTTTATTTTCATAAATAATTTGACCTGTGGTAACCCTCTCTCGGCAGTAGAAACATACATGCCGCGAACAGTATACAAGATAATGCTTGCATCGGGCTTTTCCTCAAGGGACTTACAGAAACAAAATAAATTGACATAATTCCACTAACAATTATACTTCCATTAGACTTTTGTACGCATAATAGCTTGTTTCATAATGAAAGCTTTTTCTTTGCTTTTATTTCGCATGCCTCTCAAAACTAATTTCTGGGAAGCCTTACGAAAACTATAATCAAATTTTAAATATTCAGGCTTGCAGAAAATTAAAGATTCTGCTTGTAACAGTTTTGTAGGAAAAACAAACTTTTTTTTAGCATTCGTTAAAATTCGCTTTGTAATTTGGCAACAAAAAACAGTGTAGGTATACAAAAAAGGAATTTTCAAATTGATATTCGAGATAACGTACACTCTGGCGTATTTTTTTTTTTTTAATTTGCAAATTATACCTGGAATACCTTTGAAATAAAAAAAAAATATGAGAATTTGTTCTGGCTTTATTAAATTAATAAGGAACGCAACAGAATGCAGAATCTACATCGACATTGATAGTGAATGGTTATAATATAATGGGTATAATATTTTTATATCGACAAATTAAAAGAATAAAACAAAAAAAAAAACAAAACAATAATAACAAACAGAATAAATTCAAATTGTTTTTTTCTTTCAATTTATTTTTTTGTTTAAAAAATTATTCATACAAATTTCAAATGCAATTAATGTTGAATAGTTTAAAACTACTACTAAAATAATGAAAAAATTACTCCTGCTATAAAAAATACAAAAAGGCAATTATAGCTAGGAAAAAATAAACACATTACTTTAATTCCGTTATTTGCTTTTTTTTTGCAAAAACTTTGTATACAGTATTATTAAAAAATGGTCTAGGGATTACATGTACGAAGTTTAAACAAAATCGTTACAGTCGTTTTTGAGAAAACTTGACAGGGCTTTCAAAAATGACGGAGCTTTCAATTGCAAGAAACTCGATTTTTAAGGGACATTTTTATGTTACACATTTTTTCAACCAAAAAAATAATCAAAATCATCT
Organism: Melangyna quadrimaculata; assembly: GCA_949320155.1. Classification (NCBI taxonomy): domain Eukaryota; kingdom Metazoa; phylum Arthropoda; class Insecta; order Diptera; family Syrphidae; genus Melangyna; species Melangyna quadrimaculata. The sequence goes on along the minus strand of OX439484.1, from coordinate 81,544,092 downwards.
GCTGTTTTGCTAAATATTATTTTGATGCTCATAATCCACTTTCTTTGAGTGTATATTTATGTTTTTATGACGATGGAGTATACCTAATGCAAGAAAAGAAAATACTTTTGTAAAATCGTTTTTCCTCCTATCTCTAACAAGTAAAAACGACGCACGGTAGATAAAAATAATATGTTTACTTATAATGTCCTTATATTCAAAAGGATAATGCATCGAAAAATATTTTACCACCACTCAAGGACTTGAAATTATGTATCTTATTATTTTGAAATTCTATAACAAAGAATAGAAGATACTCGTACATATAAAAGGCGCGTGTGTAATGTTCATTGACACCCGCTGAGATAATTTTTATTTTTGAGCTTGTTTTCGAGGGTGACAATGCAAAAAAAAACGACTTAAAAAATATACATAATAAAGATGAAAATGTATCAGCTTAGGAGACACACTTAATTTAACAAACGTGATCAATATCAGCGAGAGTATAACAATATTTCGCCATATGAAATTGGTTACGGGTATAATAAGAACATACTCAATTTATTCTTTTAAATTGGCTTTTTAAAAGACAGGAAGGACTTAATATATGTAATTACAAATTTCATAAATGTACATAATGTGTTCAAAATAATGAAACAAAAATGTGATTGAATGAAATGATTTTAAGTAAAATATTTAAATTGATGCATATAAGTTAATCTAATACAAAATATTGTTGGTGGTTCTTCGACGACACGTTCGGAAATACTTATTGGAACTTTTGTATTCTAAGAAATGACGGCATGTAGTGAGAGTGTGACACACGCATGATAGAAAAGATTTTCCTGTGTTTCTAATACTTCTTTTGAGTTTAAAAACATACACAAAAGTCACACCAAACATATATTGTTTTGCACTACAAACATTACCTATGTATATTAATAAATTTCTGCTATTTTTTTTTTATAATAATATTTGAATTATTTATTGTTTATTTGCAGGCAACTTTTATCGCCAAATATCCAACAAAAACATTATCATGTCGGGGGATATCTTGTGGATGGTAATAGACATGTAAGTCAAATCTAAACTATTTATACTTAAAAACGAAACAATTATTTTGTATGTCCAGGGTAATCTCAAAAAGTATTTAACCGTCTTACGTAAAACAGATATTAAAATATTCTTTATTATTATTAAACTTACTTGATGTATTTTTTATTTCTTAATTTGTTTTAATTTTCAGAATACCAATTTTTTTTTTAATTCTTTCTTCGAAATTGACTATAATATTGACATAACTCTTGAACCGCCTAAATCAAAAAAAAATTCTCAAAACTATTTTCTTAAAAAAAAATTGTAAGACCTATATATTGAAGATAGAACGATGCTGATAGGAAGACAGACATTATTTAGATTTTCGAAAACTTTGAATGAATTAATTGAGCTACTTTATCAGACGTTTGTTGCATAGAGGAACCGCAAAAATGCAAGAAGTAAAGCACACTCTGAGAAAATACTCCAGTCAATGCATCTGATATACATTACATATACATACATTTTTTAAAGGTATCTGTGTGGCACGGAGTAGTACCAGTTTTCTATAAGGCATAGAAAAATATTAAATTGCGGCAACCCTTAATCACGGTCTTGCAGAAATCCTTGTATAGTTTTATGCTTATATAGGACAATTATCTGCATTTTGATGTTAATTTCAATATAAATACCAATGTGAACAAAATTAAATTAAAAAACCTATAAATTAAAAAAAAAAAAATATTTTTCAAAAATTGACCTAGCCAAAATCAAAACATTAATCAAAAATTTGGCAGCTTCATAGCAACATACAATTAGTTAGGGTGTTAAGGGAGCCAACCTTGCACTTCACTCTGACGGGATGAACTTTGGTACACTAATAGTCCACATCCTAAATTTACTTTTAAGAAGTGTTGCCACGGTGGCAACACTGGCAGACCGAAGTTTTAATGTTTTAATACACAATTTCACATAAATTAGCCTATAAATCGGGAACCAGACAGCGGTTGATATCGTAGAATGTCTCGTTGGATTGAGAATACTTAAAGCCATACGAATATGTTAATTTTTTGACCCCTCCCCAATCCTTGTACGCGGGGGGAGTGAAATACCCTTGGCGGATAAGGGTTTTTATTTGTCAAAAAATAATTGTTAAAAAATGAATATTCATAAAATTTTAAGATGAGCGTCGACGTAGAATTTCATACTCTACAGCATATCCGAAGTCCATTTTTATCCATGTATTTTTTTTTGTATAATCTCTTTCAAAATGGTGGGAAGGGAAGGTGGAAGTATATCAAACCACTATATATTTGCCTTGGTATAATCTAAGCATATGGCACATGACCTAAGGGTAATTTTGAATGCCGAATCTTATGCAATCAAAATAATTTCAATATATTTTCCCTAGAAAAAGTTATAAAATGATGACAAAAATTTTATTGAAACGAGCATAACATTACCAAATTTCAGTGGTATGGTGATGAAACTTGGCATACATGCCATACATGTCTCATTTATCGTAAGAAATAAGAATCAAAAGAGTCCTATAAATTATCTGGGGCGAAAGGGTGTTTTTTTGTGTGAAAGTGAAAAGTGAATTACTATTACCTACCAGTTAACCCCTTCCAAAACTGATATATTGATGAAAGTTGGAAGAACTGTTTTATTTCTTGTTAGAACCAAGACTTAAAAGGGTCCATGCAAATATATTGGTTCCAGGGACGTTTTTTTAGGCGAAAGGAAAATAAGGGTTATAAGCCCAACATTTATTTTTATGTAATCGAGGTACAAATTTATAATATGGTACATGATTTTAAGGTATTTTTTAACGCTGAATCCAATTTAAGTAAAATTAAGACCATACAATCACCATTAAGAAAGTAATGTTCAATATAATGGAAAAAGAGCGAAAGCTATGCAGCCTAACTGCGAGTGTGTTATCACACAAAAAACCCAATCTAATGTATTTCTTGTTTACAGCAACGGCGTATCCAGGGGGGGGGGTTCACGCGGTCATGTCCCCCCCCCCCCCCCCCGAGAACTCAAGATAATTTTGTTGATCTGAAATAATTATTTAGTAACCACATAACAAAAAAGTAAGTTGGTTACCTAGATAGCTAATAAGATTTTCGATTGGTAAATTCAGAATTCAATAGAGAATTTGAAAGTGGTAACTTGGGAATTCAATAAGAAATTTAATTTTCATGGCAACGGAATACCTACGATATTTTGTAGTCAATCGATGATACTTAGATTTTGTTTCTCGTGCCTTAAATTTAACATAACACCAAACTACTCATATGATAATACATTCAAATCTTAAAATATATGCATAAAAACTCATAGGTTCCGTTTTGAGATTACAGCCAAAACCTGTTTAACCAAACAGAAATCAAAGTCCGGAGTTGTTTCCAAATTTTCACTCAGTAAAATAAAAACTAATAGGATTTTGAAAAAAAAAAATATATATTTCTGAAAATAGAACCTTTAATTTAAACACATTATTTGTCCAGGCAAATTAGGATCAAATTGAAGGATATTATGTGGATTCAGCATATAATATCTAAGATTTTTGTGGGATTCAATGACAAATATTATATACAATGAGAATACAAGGTTGTTCCCGCTCTAAAAGGTGTGCTGTGAACAGGAACAATTAAAACCTGCAGAAAAGCGCATAATTCACTCCCTGTTTTTTGTTATTTTCCTAAATGACTTTGTAATTATGCATCTTAGGCAAAAAAAATATTAAGACAAAATTTGTTTATTATAAAATTCTCCACAAGATGACATTTATATAAAACTTTCTGATTATACATTTTTGTTGGTATAAAGCATTGAAGTCGGACAAAGTCGGACAAAATCAAGAGAAAATGTCTTTAACTGTTCAATAATTAATTTTTTGCATATTATTTTAAATTTTTTTTCTGAAACACTTTGTTATTTTTCAAGGTGTATTCAAAAGAATGACACACAAAAAAAAACTACACGATTTGTACACGATCTTTATCCTGATATAACACTCAATAAATTCTATAATTAGGTTTTTTATAATTATAAAATGTTATGGAGAAATTGTAAAGAGTTTATTGAAAAAACCTCTGTATTTAAACGAATCAAACGGAAAGTATATCTATTTATTTCATAACCATGTTTTTTTATGTAATTTAAAAAAATATAGTTTTATAATCGAAACAGAATGTTAAAATAAAAGTCCAATTGAAAGCATGAAACAACCTACTGAAAAAAAAGTATACTCATTTACCAACCTATTTCTATCGAACGACCAACGCATCAGTTAAATATAAATAAAAAAAAAAAATAAAAAGGTTTCGGGTAACGAAGCCTTGTTTTTATTTTTCAGTTCTTTTGTTCGACCAAATGAAGGGTCTTTTTTATTTTTAGCTTAATTTTTTGTTTGGAATTCTACCAAAACTATTTTTTGTTTGTATTATCTGTAGGTATAGTCCTTTATTCATATTCTACATAGTTTTCGATCTATTAAATGAAATAACAAATAGCATAGTCAAAGTCATTGAAGAATAGAAAACATTTTTGGCCTCCCTTTGTATAGAGCCGAGAATGAATTCCAATAGTTAGAAAGTCTTTTTTCTATAGTTATTTTATGTGTAGGACAAGCTGGAGCACTTTCACAATGGGGCAGCATCTAAAGAATTTGTATAACTAGTTAGAATAAAAGACTTTAAAAATAAAATAAGTAGGTATACGTATTCATCACAAACTCCAATCACTTGGAAAATCCGGGTTGTGCTGGGAAAAAACCGCCCTGATAATCCCAAAAAAATACAAGTGAAGATTTTTAACGCAATTGTCTTTATTTTGGCATAAGAAATACTGTTACCAAATCGTGTGCGCGTCAATAGTTACACAAGGTTTAATGTCGAAAATATCAGTTTTTCCCATAAAACTCCGAACCGGTAAATGCTATCGAAAAGTGTTTTACATAAAACTTGTAGATTATGTCATTTGCCAAAAAAAAATGTTTTCTTACGACCCACCATTAAGAAGATATCGACATTTCAAAAACATACATATAGTATAATGTCAAAAATGGTCGTTTTTCACGTATAACTGCTTTTTTAACTGTAAAAAAATCTTACGCTCATTTTAAATATCATAATATTCTCTTCAAAAAATATGAAACTTTTTTCATTCGAGTCATAAGTCGCAAGATGTTGTGACTTCAATGACAACTGTCAAAAAAAAACGGTTTTTCGCATATATGTTAGCAAAGTGTTTACATTATGCAATATTTAAGCAAGCACAGTTTTTTGCTATAAGCCATACATTTTATGACATGATTATTTAAATAAAAACCCCAAAAGTCTAAAATACCGGTTTTTGGCTCTTTACTCTTAAATGACGAATTTTTCGGAAAATATTTTATACCTATTTTGCAGACTTTAATATTCCCTAGAGGAAACATTGTAACACTTTCTTACGTATAACGCATCAGTTGCAAGATATTGCGACTTCAAAAATGGTCAAACTTCGAAATTAAAGTTGTACATACATTTTATTACAAAATCCTGTTTATTCGAAGTTGTGAATTTTTGAAGTCGCAATATCTTGCAACTGATGCGTTATACGTAAAAAATTGTTGTAATGTTTCCTCTAGGGAATATTAAAATCTGCAAGATAGGTACAAAAATTTTCCGAATATTTGTACATTTTACTTTTTAGTTAAAAAATATTTTTTGTTTGGGTTCTTATTAACAGTACTTCCCATGGAACAATTTTTAATATTTTTGGCTTTCTCATTTTTTAATTAACCGATTATAATTATATTTGTATCTCGAAATTTTCAAAAAAAAAATGTTTTTTGATTATAAAAAAATCAAATTTTGTTAAATAAAATATAATAGTGTATATAAATAATAGCTTTTAAATTCGCGTTCCAATTTTTTAAATTATTTTTAAGACTTTTTTTTAATGATATCATATTTATATGGAACCTATGGATGTTTCCCTCGTCAACGTACCTAGAGTACGTTAAATTTGTTAGCTAGGATAGCAAGTTTGTGCGACCCAGTCGTGCAGGGTGTAGTATATTTTTTTTACAAGAGTCAATAATTGATCTTAAATCTAAAAATATTTAAATTCCATTTCTTTAATTTATCTTCAAATTAATTAAACTTCAAAAACTGTTTATCATCGAATGAAACTTTTCGTTGATTGAACGTATTGAATTCTATTAATTTTGTTCTGTTCACAACATTTTTTTTTAAAGTTTTTATCGAAATAATTAAATCACCTGGAAGAAAAATGAAAAATGGATATAATTGCCTTTTGTTGAAACATTTATCAAAAAACGATTATTTTCGCTGAGTTAAAAAAAAGTCGATTAATGTAAGCAATTTAGCTTTTTTTGTTCATGGTGTAAATATAAAGGATTTTCCAAGCGGGCTATTCAAAATAACACCTCTTATTGGAAAACCCTATATAAATTGTATCCAAATGATCCCCAATCTCCCCTAAGATTAAAATTATTTCGTATTTTTGGGTTAAACTGACCGAAATGGAGGCAGTACTATAGGACCGGACAGCATGAGACAAAACCAGAAAAGAATAAAATAAATGCCACAACCACAAATGAATTTCTATAGTAGGTCCTATATACTATAAATATCCAAAACACCCTTCTTTGGCTAAGAATACAAATTTTTTCACTTTTTGTTTGCATAGTAATTTCCAAATGATATGACTTTAAACTATAAATCTACCTTCAACAACTACATAAATACAACACACACACACAAATGACGTAGAGTGCAACATTCTATCTTCACAGTGTTAGTCGTGTCATCGGCGCGGTGTATTTGTGTGCAAATTATGCCAGAGGAAAATCCTTGACACAATACTCTTTCCTTCTGTGCTGGACACTTCGAAAGTGCATAAATAAATAAACTTAAATCCGAAAATTTATTTATTTATTTTTTTTTTTATTTTTGCATCATGTCATTTCTCTTACAGGTCGTCCTTGTAAGGGCGCGCAATGGATGGACTTTTCTATTTAGTTGAGCTTTCTTCGTTCTTTGTGGATTTGTTAAGTTCGAAATGTGTATTTTTCCCTTAGGATGGAGATTCTTAATAAATGCATGCTTCTGCTATCTACCTAGGTAGCTACGAGTATACCTACTTTTTAAGGAAAACTTAAACTTTTACCATCGTTTCTTGGCCAAAAATTTACATCACCAAGTTCATATAGTTTGCTTCCGAAATGGAAATTTAGGAACCTGGGATGGTCTCCTTTTAGATACAAAACTGCTTTTGTTTATGTGCAATTGTGTTTGAGTGTAGATGTTGTTGTGAAAGTTCGCAAAAGTTATTTATTCTTCTTTCAGTAGAAAAAATTATCCTAGTACCACTTCAAGATAATAAAATCAACAACCTTTATAGGAAGATAAATAGGGGCTGATTCAAAGAATCTAGATATCTAAGTTAAGGCAAAAGGAAGGAATCAGATGTTTGTATTTGTATCGAGGATAAAAATAAGATTTGCTGCTAGGTAGGTACATATGTATATATATGTATACCTACTCTAGGTGTGAGTAAATATGTATATGTATCTATATAGGAAAGTCACAGACAGGACTTCCGTTCTATTATATTGTTTGTTTGTTGGATGTTGTCACAAAAACGACTTCAAAATTCTACAAACTGAAAATCAAAGTTCCAATTCAATACCGGAAATTGGATTTGTGAAATAATTTAATTTCATTGTAGCACTACCGAAATAAATATATATTACATATAGGTACCTCTATCTACTATAGAACATATCGAATAGAAAAAAGTGAATAGGTATGTATATTTGTAAGCCGGAGGATATTTAGATGAATTTATTTGATCACGTAGGAAGTAAAATCGAACGTATGAATGTTTTGTGTGCGCTTTTGATCGCGTCTTTAGCAAACGCAGCGGGTTCTTTATTGGATTTTTCTGTATGCAAACCATATGCATAATAAGTTCGATATTTTCATTTTAAAATTTGACATACGATAGGTAGTATTAGTATATGTTATTGATTTGAAACGTTTAAAATTTACATGGTACGAGCGTCGAGCATGTTCAGGCTCTGAAGATTTTTTTCTAGGCCAGAGTCCGCAGGGTTGGACAGGCCCTAAGGTATAGCAAAATAAATTATGTATGGAGAGAAAAGAAGAGCGTTTTAGATTTATTAAAATTTAAATACAAAAGTGTTAATCACGGCTAAAGAAAAGTAATTAAAATGAACATGCATAAAGAAAGTATCTGAAGGCGGCGCCGATGCTAGATGGGGCCCGCTTTGGTAAGATAGTATGCCCACATATGCTAGACGGGAGCCCTCACGGACTTAATAAAGTAGCTAATAGTTATGTATGTATATTGATAATATCTATACATAAGGGGTTTTCCAATTAGCGGTGTTATTTTGATATTGAATGAAAAATGGATTTTTTGAGATAAGTGATCGGATGTTTATTCGAATATAGGTAGGAAGTATGCCATTAATAATGAAAAACAATGTCAGCCAAATGGCCGCCACGGCTACGTTTACACAACAATATCCTTTTCATGAAATTTTCCATCACCAAATCGCAAAGTGGCTGCTGTATGCCCTTACTAGCTTCACGAATTCCATCTTTGAAGTCTTGAATCGAAACTTGGCTGTTGGCATAGACCTTATCTTTCACGTGGCCCCAAAGGAGAAGTCGCGAGGTGTTAAATCACATGATCTCGGTGGCCAATTGTGATCGCTTCTTCGAGAGATAACACGGTCCGAAAACTTTTTCCGTAAAACATCGATGGTTTCGTTGCTTGTTTGGCACGTAGCGCCGCACAGTGGTCCGTTTGTTGAATTCTGTGGACAAAAATCTTTTCCCACGCCAATTCTTGACGGAAATTATTGAAATTTGGTACACTTAATGATTTGCGGATGCAGAATTCAGTGGTACTGCCTATATTTTGGTACTCGAAATGGGGGCTTCACAATTTAGGCCAGAACATGGTTCGAAATGTAAACTAGGAATCTTATGAAATTTATGTTTGAAATGTCTTAAGATATGTGCCCAAATGTGTACTAAAATATAAAAATTGTTCAAACAAAGATATGTACCAAAATTAAAAAATTTAATCCAAAATGTTCCGCAATTTCACTAGGGATTAGAATTGTTTTGTGTGATATTCCTTTAACTTTTGTATGGAATTTTTTTTTTTGATCGAACCTCATACAAATTTGAAAATTCACTTGGTTTAAAGTTGATAAACCAAATTTTCGGTCAATTACTCCTTCTTCTGAAAAGTTGTACATAGTGTAAAATAAAATCTGTCCAAAAATTGTTGTTTTTTCTATTACATCTTTTGAATATGATATCAAACTAAGAATTTTAATAATTTACCTACTAATTACATTTTCAACTATTTTATAAATAACGGTTATTTGACGATTATTTTACAATTGTAAGCCATCAGAATTATTAGTTCTACTAACACTTTTTTTAAAGGTTTTATTTTACACAATTTAAAAAGAAAAAACAAAATTAAAGCAATACAAAATTTCTAAAAATTTGATACATATCTGCATTGGAACCATTTTTATATTTTAGTACACATTCGGGCACATATCCTAAGATATTTTAAACATACATTTCATAACATTCCCAGCTTTGAAAAGATCTTCTTTGTAACTTTTACATTTCAAACCATGTTCTGGACTAAATTGTGAAGCGTGTCTATGTGTGTGTGATATGTGTCTATAGAATTCAACAAACGGACCACTGTGCGCCGCACCATCTTGTTGCAAGTAAACGTTATTAGGATCAATACCATCCAGTTCCGCTATGTCTCGATAGCGCAATCCATTCACCGCTGCTGTTGCTTCAGGTTAATTTTCGAATAACTAAGGTCCAACGACCCCGCCGGACCATAAACCGCACCAACCAGCTGCTCGTTGAGGATGGAGAGGCTTTTCAACAATAAATCTTGGGTTTTCCGAGCCCCAGATGAGACAATTTTGCTTGTTGACGTAGCCACCTACGTGGAAATGGGCCTCATCAAACAAGATGATTTTTCGATGAAATTTCGGATCATTTTCATGCACTTTTCATAGTGAATTTTAATAATTTAAATGAGTTGTTGAAGCGTGTATCGTTCCATGCGTAGTTTCTACTTGTCAAAAGTCAACAAATTACAGCTTCAAAAGTGACAACTACCGAAATAGCGGGCTATTAAAAATAATACCTCTTATTGGAAAGCCCTTTATTTGAAAAACACGGCCGTGTGCGAATTGGATTCAAATCGCATTTAATTTGATCCCAAGTTTAAATTTTGACAATTATATAAAATTAAATTAATTTTGTGTTTTTCTTTTTTTTTTCTTCTTGGATGAAACAACAAATCTGTTAATTATTTCGGAAATAAAACAGAAACATATTTAATTACATTCTACTTTTGATTATTGAATTGCAATTCTTCACAGTCGAACAGAAAATTGTAAAACGACAAAGATCGAATGTCAAAACTAAAATTAATGTTCAAAATAGAGATACGGAATACCAAAATAAATTTTCGACGATCGATTGTCGACAAAAGTTCGTTTATCGATAAGCAACTCATATCGTAATAAGGGCCATAGTAATGGTTTGATAATATTTTTATATCTTAAACGAAAAAAAAATAATTTTGAAATTTTTTGATTTATTACAAAAAAAAAAAATTGTCAAATATGAAAAAAATAGCAAATAAATATTTCTTGCTTTGAATTTATTTTTGCGTAAGAGAGAATTATTTTGTATACAAATTGTAAATGCGATATTAATTTGTTTACTAACTTAGAAGTACCGAATCACAAAATAATAATAAAATCAACCCAGCCAATGACGAAATATGAAATAAACAAATATAAGTACCTATACAAAAAAAAAAACATTACTGGCCTAAAAATGACATGTATAAAGTTTAATCAAAATCGTTAGAGCTGTTTTTGAGAAAACTTGATAAAACTCCAGGGAATAAGTATGTTCCACACCAAATTTGAAGCAAGTCCGTATATTCGTTTAAGCTTTATAGTTTTATATAGGTATACTAAGATAGACAAAAATACTAAGATAGAAAACTCCATCATCGTAATGTTAATTTTTATTAAAAACCACGATTTGTGTGCTTGAAATCAATATTTGCCTTATGGTGAATTTACATATGTAACTTCGTCTGACCTCTGCAAAAAAAAGGGGATGCAAAATTAAAATTTACATTTGCTGGATAGAGAGAGAACACCAAAATGCAGAAGATCTTCGTACATGAAGATTATAGAAAGTTCCATAATGCAGATATGAAGACGAATATGTTCATCTTCTTGATGGTTCTCTTTCACACGCTCGTATTTTTGGCCTACATCTGTCTCGCTCTACTTTTCTTCATATTTGCAGACGAAGATACATGTAAATCCAGCATTATGCAGGTAAAAAACATATGTTTCTAAGTTCTGCACATCCTTATATCGAATAGATTTTTGTACTCGTAGATATCTATTCCTTCTTATACCTTTTATATGTTTATGTGTTTCTTTGTGCCTTATAGTCCTTTTACGTTTTGTATTTCTATGCAAAATTTTATTTATTTATAATACCCGGCTTAAATGCCACATTATCGTTTGTACCTATCTGTTTTTTTTTTTTGTTTTTTTTTTTTTTTGTTTGTGAATAATCTATTTTTAGTCTTATTTCATTTTTTCTGTTCAGCTTCATTTAAATAACAGAGGAAGAGAACAAAACACGTTATTTGGCTACTTGGGGAACACAATACTAATACCTATAATACCTCTCATCATTTTGATATTTTTTTTAACAATTTGATGTTTGCTTTTTTTTACAGGATATCGAACACTGCTATTACCATGGCACAGTTAAGGATTATCCAGGAGCCAGCGCTGCGTTTCATACGTGTAATGGCGTCAGCGGTGTTATACACATTGGCAACGAAACATTCGTAATACATCCCTTCTATGGAGGAGATCTTTCGGTAAGCTTTTTGTTAATATTATTTTTTATAATAACGTTGACAATAACGTTGAACAAGAGAATTTGCTTTGCAAGAGAATTTTTTTTAAATTAATCTAACCGATTCTACAAGGCTTCGTTAAAAATAAAAATAGCGTAGTCATACTGAGATGATTACGTATTAATTAAAGCACGAAACACAAATAAAACTACCTGCGTGCATGAGTATTGTCTATTTTAAAATTTTGTGAAACTATTTTTTCAAATAAATTGTAATATTTGTGCCAGGCTTTAATAAAGTATCTATTTTTGTTTTGTATTTGCAGCATTTCAATTTTATCTTCACTAGGATCGATGTTTATTTTTTTTTAATAACTGCGACAACAAAAAAAATTTCAGAAGATAGGTTCAGGAAAAATATGAAATTTATGGAACAATTCGAGCACTCATGAAATTAGGTGATCACGTGGAATTTACCATACTAGTCGAAATTCAAAAGAGTATAAAGCCTAGTTTTTCAGTGGAATTTGAACCAGATGAAAACGGAAGATAAAATAGCCAAACGCATTTATTGAGTAAACCCCAGAGTTAACTAACCAAATTAAGTGAGTTAACTGGGACTTTACTTAAACCCCGCACTGAAAAACTGGCCCTTATAGCCTTTTCACACCAATCCCAAAACGGGTTTTTTTTGCAATAGGTTAACGAAAACTTGAAAAGCGTTCACACCGAAAATTTACAAATTTTCATTTGCTTGAATATTTGCAATGCCACAGTAAAGGGAAAAAATCAAGTGTTTTATGCGAAATTAAAAGACAATTTTTAAATATTGGAAGTTAGAAAAGGAAATGCAGTGAATCCTGATTCGTTATATTTAATTTATTTCTTTACCGATCAATTTCACGTAGAAGTAAGGATGCACGACACTGCGTCGCGGTCTATTGTGTTCCAGCTGAAAAATTATTTTTTACCTGGCAGGAACCTGTCAGCTATTTATGTGACCCTTAATTGAGCGCTGAATGTTTCACAAGGTGTGTTTGTTTAGTTCATCTTGCAAATCCAACATGTTTTCGACAGGTTTTATTTAAAACTTGTGTTTTAGCAAAACTTGCGGTTTAGCGAAAATGTGTGGGAAAATAGACCAAGAGTCCACAGCAGATTTGGCGTACGAAAGTGAACCAAAAAAGAAAATTATACGAGTCGAAAGGTGTATTAAGGCTGATAAAAGAAATGCAAGTCTTGCAGTCCCTGGTGGCGGCTGTTAGGGGGGAGAGGCAATTTTTCCAAAAAATTGACTTAAAAAAATTAAGGCGATACAATAATCCTAAAGAAAGTTATGGTCCATTTTAGCCAGAGATGACTGTTTTTCAGTAAAACTGGTAAACTATTGAAAAATACATTGAAAAGAAAGATACATTGATGAAAACTTGTATAAATATTCAATTTGGCATTTGACAAATGAAACATTTTTGATAAATTTCATCCCATTATTGGGATAGGTATTATGACCAAATTTCATACCTTCTCTTTCCCTTAAGAAAAACACCCTTTCGTCATAGATATTTATATGAACTCTTTTGATCCTTTATTCTCATGCCAAATTAAATATTATACAAATTTTCATCAATATACCATTCTTTTCAAGGTATTTTTTAATAGTTTGCCAGTTTAACTGAAAAACAGTCATCTCTGGATAAAATGGACCATAACTTTCTTTAGGATTATTGTATCGCCTTAATTTTGATGTCGTTAGATTCAGAATTGAAAAATACCCTAACATCATGTATTATTATGTCCAAACTGTATCAACATAATTTTTTAATTTCCATAAGTCATACCTCCCCCTTTCCCCCTCCAAAAAGTACCCGTGGGATTCAGATATTTTTATGGACTCTTTTGATTCTTTATTCTTATGATTAATCCGACATTCCCACCAAGTTTCAAAAATGTAAGAATTTTTTTCCGCATGTTTGCCCTATTTTAAATGGTTGCTGAAATGATAATTAAGCCGGATTTGTCTTATTTTTATGAAAAAGCTGGTTTATTTACTTTTTAATATCTGAAAAAGTAAAAGTCCTAGAACCATCCGGTTTTCAGTTTTTTACTAAAAAATTGATAAAGGCATTGAATTTTGGAAACAAAAATAGTACTTAACTACGTGAAATTTTGCGAAAAAAATATTTTGTACCATTTTTTTTTTTTTTTTTTTTTTTTCAAAATTTTGAGTTCAAACATTAATATTTCAAAAAATATTCATCGAAATAATTTTATTTAAAAAGAAAATAAAAGAAGGAACTTCTGGCCTTTCATGAAAATATAACAGGGCATTGTACATGTTACCGTTGTTTTTTAATAATTTTTTCTCTTTTAAGTCAATTTTTTAGAAAATTGCCCCTCCCACCTAAAAGCCGCCACCAGGGACTGCAAGACTTGCATTTCTTTTATCAGCCTTAATACACCTTTCGACTCATATAATTTTTTTTTGGTTCATTTTCGTACGCTAAATCTGCTGTGGGCTCTTAAACTAAAACTTGTGTTTTCGATTTAGGTTTTCAGCCAAGCGATATTTTCGCGAAAACCGGGGTTTGGGTTAGATGTGGAAAGGCTATTAGCGTCGATTTTTCAATCATCAGTTAAATTATTTATCAGAGGAATATAGCGCAAACAAGAACAATTTTTAGTTTTATTCGAAGAATAAAGGTTCGCGTACACTGAAGCCGATTAACCGGCCAATTTCGGATCGGAGATATTCGGACGAATATCACGGACTTTCGTCTGCATACACTTCTACCGTTCTCGACCGATGACTATTTTTAACTGTGCCGATTTTAAACGATGCCCGTCGGAGTTTAAAACGTTAAAAGTAAACGTGGTTCTATAAACATAATAAATTAGTTTTTTTAAATATTTATTAAATTTTATTTTTAAATTAATTTAATTTTATTCTGGCAAGGAACAACAGACAATCTGACATACATAAATTATCGGGTGACACCGGACGATGCCGGTTTTAGTGGTGAACGCACTGTCTTCTTTTTACATACGTTTGATTAAATCGATGACGGTTGATGTGTACGCGAGCCGTAAGTATATACAATCTGTGGTTTAACTGACTACTGAAAAATTGACCCTTAAGTAGGCAAAAACTCCGCCTTTCAAAGTGCAATTCATTATCCGTAAAAAGTGTAATAAATTCTCTTAAAGTGAAATAATTGCTCATCTAGAGCTGATTATCGTGGAATTATTTTCCTGACCCGAAGTGAGATTTGGTCCTTTGTAAAATCGAGTTGAAATGAGCTTAAATCGACTTGATGCTGATAGGGGAGTCAAGTCGAAATTTTTAATGATCGACATTAGTGTAGTACTTTCTTTCTCATCTACATCAGAAAAAAACAAAACATCCGTTTTTAAGTTTGACACTTTAGAATTATTTAAGCTCCAATTTGCCCTTTGTGATGTAGATACGTATCTGCATATGAGTATAACATTCAAAATCTTATAAAAACAAAAGAAAACATCTTGAAAAAATAAAAATTTCAGCAAGTAGGTAGGGGAAGGTGGCCTAAAATGCCCCCTATGAAAAATATCCCATATCTGGGAAACAAGTGACATTCAAACTAAAATGTTATATTCTTTGCAAAGTTAAATCAATAACGCTTACATTTTTTTTTATGATTTTTTTATTCAAGTTTGAATTCCGAATAGACAGAAATAGTTCTAGGCTAACGAATTTCAGTAAATTAAAAAGAAATAAAGAAATAAATCATATAGGTACCTACTACATGCATTAACTGCTTTCTCCAAAATTCACTGTTTTGTATACAGTTTTTTGTCAACAATTTTTTCTTAAAATTTTATTGATTCTACTTTGGGAGATGTCAAATTTTAAATAATATCTTGAAGTTGCTAATATCTACATATATTTTTATTTGTACAACAAAATGTAAAAGAGAAATGCGGTCCGTGTGTGCACGCATGTATAACTCGAGAATGGATCGTTCGATTTTCACGATTTTGGGCTTGATGGATTCGTATTAGCTCAAGGACATAGGACATGGGAAAAAATCCCAAAACATTTCCAGGAAAATTGGAAAACAAGAAACATCCTGTTTTAAATGTTTTAAATTAAAAAAAAATACAAACAATTTCTTAAGTTTTCAGTTACGTTTATATTTGTAACAATTTATATAACAAAATACAAAAGACAAACATTTTTTTTCTAAATGTAAACTTGCAGCGTGGCTGCTACGATTTCCCGACAGCATGGTCATTTCTAGTTTTCGTGTAAATCTGCAACTGCTTGTTCTTATATCAATATTTTTTTTATACAATTATTTTTGTTCGAAAATATTCAAAAAATTACTGTTTTCTTGCTTTCTACAAACAGTTTCGTACTCATAATTTTGCATGTTACTTTTTTTCTTACAATGTCAATGAGTCAATGATAAATGCGCGAAAGCAACTAAACAATAATTCTTAAAATAGAAGATAGAGACAAAGAATGTGCAGTAAAACTGTTTATTTATTACAACAATATATATATAGTTTTCTGGCTTTTTTTCCAAAACATAAAAAGGAAAAAACGCCAGAAATTTAGTTTCTGACCTTTTTTCCAAATAATGTTAGCTGGTCTTTTTTCCATTTCTGTAAATAGAAAAAACGCCAGAAAATTTGAAGGAAAAAATTCCTGAAAATCAGAAATTTTACCTAGGAAAATTTTTCCTAGGAAAAAAAGCGAGAATTTTGTATAATAAATTTTCTGGCATTTTTTTTCCAAAAAAAAATTCAGGCGTAATTTCTTCTGCATATGACTAAGCATTAAGGACTAAACGCCGTTAAAAGCTATTCTGAATCAGTAATTTATTCTGGCGTAATTTCCGGGAGCGCTTCTCATTCTTTTCGATCTTACGATTTCTAGTGAAGGGGGCATTTTAGGCCATTTCCCCTACTTCCCTTATATTATCCAAAACAGCAATTAAATATTTTAAAATTTTGAAATAAGCTAGCTATATATTACCCATAAAACACCTGGACCACCATTGAACCACAAAGGTAGAAACATTTATGTTAGTTAAATGTGAAAAGGAAACGAGTTCAATTTTGTTATTTTTTTTTGTATATTTATGTCCTTTTTATTGCTGAACATCGAAATCAACTTCGGGGGTGCATAAAATATGAATGAAATGCTATAACATACCTACATATTTGAGTCCCTCGTGGCTAACGTGATTTTTTATTTCTACCATATTTATTTGGGTTCTTTTAAAGGCATGCCATGCATTCGTAAAAAAAATCAATTTTCCAATGTAACTAATCGAAAATGCCTATTAATGTGGGATTGTTTGTTTACCATGTAGACTTCTTTGAAAATTTAATAATGCAATATTCAAAAATAACTGCACTTTTAAAGTTTAGGTGTATGCTAAAAAAAAAGTTTGTGTGATAAAAAATGGAAAACAGAAGTGTTTTTATTTAAAACAAAAAAACAATACTGTTTTCAATAAATGGATTAAAAAAAAAAGATTTAAAGAAAATAATTTAAATGGACATGCAACCGATTTGCCAAAATTGTTATTAAACTCTTATCTTTGTTAACCTATCCTATTATTCTATGATTTCAAAAAATAAAGACTGTCTTTCCTTGTTGCAATAGATAGTAAAAATTTATTTTAAATTTATAGTCAAGAATTTGATAACTTTGCCATAACAACAAATCAAAGGTTGTTATCGTGAATAGTTAGCTATATTAAATTTTTATATTTGAACTCAAAAGCAACTACGTGCGACGCATTATTGCATCTTATTGTTATCTTATATTGCCATCCTATGCCCTGTCTGCCATCATTTCAACGGTTGAATTTACCTTCAGAATTCATTTCGTGATCCTCATATTCAATGGTTTTGCATTTCTATGTCCTGAGGGTGTTTTTATTTTCTTGATATTTTACATACTTTTTCATACATATTTATCCATGTGTGTGTGTGTGTCCATTCGTATCAATAGTAGATATACTATATGTGTATCTACCTACAGTATGAGTATAAGTAAAACTCATTCATAGACGCTTACCAAGGCGAAAAGAAGAAATCATCGTTATGTGAAAACTTATAGCTTTTTTCGGATTTATGAGACTTGTGCGTTTTGAATTTATTGCATTTGTATTGATTTTGATTCGGAGCAGTTGCTTTCTTTTTTTACTACCTACCCACATTTATTTGTATTCTATTTATGAATGTATGTACATATGTATGTATGTATGTATGTATGTCAATGTTTGCTTTTGTTATAAGGCTTTTATTCCTCCACACTTGGTTGTAAATATAGAAAAGGACGTTTAATGTGTCATTGTGTGAATAACATCGTATGGAGGAATTTTGGTGCGTAAATGTTCGATTTCCTTAGATGATGTTTTCTTTTATTTTTTATTTTGATTTTGATTGATTTTGCTTGATTTTTATAGTTGACACATTGATAATATACAGAACGTTGATATAACGATGAGCAAATATTATTTGAACTACATATTTGCATATATATATTTATGTAAATATTTATAACGATTGAATTTTTGTGAAGAACCCTTTAAGGCAGTTCGGTACAAAATCAAATTATAAACTAAAAGAAACGGACACGGAAACGGAAAGAAACCTTATTTCTTAAAGTTTTTAGAAGGCACCTTGGAAAAACTTTTATTTTGTCTTTTGTGTCTGCAAAGATAACAATTATTTCAATTTTTAGATAAATACAAAAATATATCACATTTTTTTTTATAAAAAGTGCAATTTTAACATCAATTCTTGAAATATGATTTCGCACACAGACAAAGTAAATATAGTATATAGTGTAACAATCGAAAATATTTAATATGTAAACATTTAAGTAATTAAACAAACAAACTTCTTTTTTTCGTACAAAGTTAATTTTTATTATTAGTAAACGTTTTGGAGAACATTCATTCTCATCATCAGACTAAGCAAAACTAACAAATATTTATGAAATAATTTGTCAAATAAGAAAATTAAATTGTTTAAAATATTTGTTTAAAGTAGGTACATATGTTTAAGTAATAAGTAATTAGAAGAAAAGGAAAGAGAACGGCAAAAGTGAATAAATGTATTCAATATTTAATTTTAAGTATGTATTTAGTTAATAGCGGTTCCATGAATTGATGTAACAAAGAGTGTTCGAAAATTTTATTTTTGTTCATGTTATTTGTTTCAAATATGAAAATCTAATAACTTAAACATTACATAGTTACTTTAACATATGTACCTACTTTAAACAAATTTTTAAACAATTTAATTTTCTTATTTGACAAATTATTTCATAACTATTTTTTAGTTTTGCTTAGTCTGATGATGAGAATTTATGTTCTCGAAAACGTTTACTAATAATAAAAATTAACTTTGTACGAAAAAAACAAAAAAAAAAAAACAGAAGTTTGTTTGTTTAATTACTTAAATTAAAAAACTCGTGCAGTAGTTCCACAACGTAATTTCTTACGTGTCTACAATATGTAAACATTTGTTTGTAAATATTCCTTGGGTATAATCATTGTGCGCAGGTTTATTTAAAATGTTGATATTTCATTTACAAATACTGCACTTTTATGCGATTCCCCCTACTTGAGGAAAAATTCAAATTTTTGTTTTAGCTCATCTATTAGCCTTACAACAATATCGGTATTTTCCGGTAATTTCAAGATTTCTCAAAATCGGCTTTATAGATTTTGATTAAACTTCGTTCATGTAATTTGTTACCAACAAAAATGCAAAATTAGGTAACTAAAATAAAATTTTCAGATTTTTTGAGAAAATGTCCCTATTTGGCATATTCCTTAATTACTCGTTAAGGACTTGTTTGATTTCCTCATAATTTTGCATTCGCGTAAGACTATGAAGATAGTCAACAAATTTTGCATTAAAATTTGTACAAATAAGTTTCCTTACGAACAAATAAAATCAAAGAATCTTATTTTTTCCCTTTTTCTCTCATTTATTTTTTTATAAAATCAAAAAAAAATCAAAATTGTAAAAAAATTTAAGATTCTGGAATGTAGCTAGACACTAACACCCATATTAATGAAAAACAGCGCTTAACTCACCTGTAACCTTCGAGCTCTCGTGTAGGCATGGATTAAGAGCTAAATCGTGAATTTGAACGTAGATATATTTACTATTCTTAGTTAACCCTTCGCTAAATCACCTTCCTTGTTATTTTAGCTAGCTCGCAAGTGGCAGAAATTTAACTCCTTCCACAGGTTAAAAAAAACTCGCCGATAGCTTGGTTTATTAATATGAAGGTGAAGGTTTAAAGTAATAGCTCAATAATTTGTATGTCTTAAGCGAGCAAATAATAAAAATAAAAATTATGACAGAATCGACCAGGCCAATAACGAGATATTCAGGAATATCCCAAAAGAATTTAAAACGGCAAATCCATCGAGAAACTCCAAAACATTATTTTCGTTATTCCAGTTTTGTTTGGCAAAAAAAATAATTACTAAACAGTGATTTTTAAATTGTTCTAGAGATTAGATTAGCTAAGGTTAGAAGGGGTGATGAAGTGGCAAGCCGAATCATCTCACTCGGATATCAGTGGTCCATTGTGCTCTCCGGGAGCTGACTTGGGTAGGAGAAAGTTTGAGTAGAAGGAGCCTTCCTGAACTATCCTGAAATCTGGAAGAATTTCATGATGTTTGCAGGTGGCAAAATAGAGACGCTTTCTAATTCGTCGAAGAAGTATTCTCCGAGAGTTGCTCTTCTGATTATAGCTAGGCTGGGGCATTCGCAAAGGAAGTGGTATGAGCCCTCCACCGCCTCCTCGTCTTGACACCCTCTATACATAGGTCAGATGAGGTGATGCCCATTCGGCTCAAGTTGGTTCCCATGGAGTTGTGACCCGTGAGTATACCAACTAAAAGAGATAATTGGGGCCTGCTTAGATTTAGTAAATAGTCCATTTTGTTCCAAGAGAGTAACGGCCATAAAGTCCTTGAAACCCGACAGGTATCAAGTGTTGACCACCGGTCGTTTCTGGCTTTTAAGAAACTATTATGAATTCTACATTTTTCTTGTTCTAGAGGCATAAGGAACCAGGGTATGACTTGGCTCGGTTTAAGAGTTGCCCCGTTTTTGGCCAGTTCGTCTGCCCTTTCATTCCGACGATGTCCTAGGACCCAACGAAGGGTTACTGTGTTTGTTGCACCCAAAGATTTTAGTTCGCTGCGACAGCAATCAATCAGTTTGGATTTATGTGACAGCCTGACTATCTATGAAGAAATCAAATACTGAAATTCAAATTCGGTAGTTTTATCGACTTGTTTATAGGTGGGTTTTCTGTAGGGCTCGCCAAGAGACGAGAAAAGTCTCGGTCTCGATCTCGGTCTCGCATGACGAGACCGAGACGACCGAAATTTACAGAGAGTCTAATAAATTCAAAAATCCAATTCAAACTATAATCGAAAATATTTCGTTCCAATTATCAACTGTTTGTCCGGAAATCGTATTTTTCGGAGACGAGACCGAGACGAGACTTATTTATACGAGACCGACACGAGACCGAGACGAGACTGAAAATCTTCGATTTTCACGAGACCGAGGCGAGACTTACAAAATTCTGGCAGAGTCTCATCTCGTGGCCAGCCCTAGTTTTCTGAAAAGATACCAGACCCTACCCCCTCGTCTGATATGGAACCGTTAGTGAATACCGAAACATGATATCTACGTTTGTGACCCGGTACCCGGTTTTCCTTTCAGAGTTCTCTTGATGGAAAGTCTGCAAGCACAACTGGGTTGAAATCAATGTGCAGTAAGATGTAATTAGTTTGAATATTAGTATCAGTGAAGTTAACTATCGTCTTGTGACCATAGTGGCCCTTTTTCCAATATTTGTACTCTCTTAATCGAAGAGCCGCCAGTTCTTTTGTAAAAAGATCAAGTGGGGCAAGCGAAAAGAAAGTTTCTAGGGCTGCGGTTGGTGTAGTTCTCATGGCACTTATTGTACCTATGCACTCGCTAGTCTAAGTATTTTTGTCATGGGCTTGAGATTGGTGGTTTTGTCAAGTGCTGGCCATCAGACCAAACACGCATACGTTAATATTGGCCGTATGATGGATGTATACATCCAATGGATGGTTTTAGGGCTAGGCACCCATCTCCTACCAAAAATTGTATTGCAAGTATAGAATGCTATCGACGCCTTTTTCTAACGTTCTTTAATGTTTTCTTACCAGTTTAGCTAACGATCAATTATCAGTACAAAATATTTTGCCGTACCCGGGATATGGAACGGTGTCCCATTTAAAGTAAGAGGGTTAATAGTTGGAATATTATGTTTTCTAGTAAACAAAATTAGTTCAGTTTTAAGTGGGTTGACATTAAGTCCACAGGTGTTGGCCCAACTACTGAGCTTGTCAAGTTCGGTTTGCAAGAGATCACGAAGTGTGAAAACAAATTTTTCCAGAGGTCATTATCACGTAGTCGTCTGCGCATGCCACGACCTTGACACCACTTTGGTTTAGATCGACCAAAACCTGATTAACAACCAGGAGCCAAAGTAGCGGTGACAATACCCCTCCCTGTGGTGTACCCAGGCGCGCACGCAGGGGGTTTTTGGGGTGCATACCACCCGCAATGTATCAAATTAACTTCCTCGCATACGAATTTCAGTCTTCATATCAGAGTTTCCAGTTTTCCCACGAGATAAAAGTTGAATGAAGAGATGACCTTTAATATGTAACTTTAGTAGATATCCATGTAGTTATAATGTACCTACTACAAATCTCTTTTTCCCTGAAAATATTTCACCCATAAAACCACGTTGGTTATTTTGTTGTTTTTGTTTTTAACGGTATACATTCCATAGAACGGTGTTTTTCTTAATCTTCGAATTTCCCTGAAACGGCTTAACTAATTTGTATTAAATTTGTATGCAGTCGCCTCTGGAAAGTGTAAGCATTCCGTGCCAATATTTAAAAGAAAAATATTATTTGATTGAAAAACAATTGTTTTGATTAACAAGGTACACTTTGATAAAAACTAAGAGCGAGTTTGTAATCGTCTGACTAACTTATATCTGCGAAATTTGTGTTCGTAAGCAAAAATTAAAATCTGACCTATCCAGTCCTGCAAAACAAATTACGTCCGTAATCATCAAACATGTGTAGAAATTAAGTCGGCTTCGGGCAGCTTGTGCCGAAAAAAAAAAACAATCTGCAGAAAAAAAATAAATTCTGCCGAAAAAAAAATGAAAAAAAGAAATCATGTAAGTAGATAAAAGTAAATGAAATGGCTTCGAAATATATATATTATCAGGATATTTGTCCATCACAGAATATTTTGTTTCATTTATCACCCAAAATCCCTAAATCGGCTTTTTTATAATAATAATTCTAAAAAAAACTATGATGTTTTGGGGGTTTTTAAACCCATCCTTATCGTAGCCATCCTTCAAAGAAAGTAGGCAGTTTATACCTTAACAGATAGGTAAGAGACAAAATTTTGGCGTACATAGAATATTTCGTTCCCAATGTTACCAAGAAGCCCTAAAATCGCCTTTTCCCGCGTAAAAATTTAGTATATGAAAATCGGATTTTCTGCGCTGCCATGTTTAAGAACACGAATTTATTAAAAGACTGCCACCGGCTTGCTTTCTGCGGGCAGAAGAAAAATAAAATCGTAATGCAGAAGCTAAACAGGTATGTGGCAGATCTGCCGCAGATTTCTGCGATTAAGAAAGTCGCCCTTAGTTCTTAAGAATTACAATCTAGTAGTCTAGTCCTTGAATAAACACGAGTCGATACTAATAGAAATTTGCTCATAAAAGGACTACATATAATACACTTACACACACACTTATTATCTGCAGGAAATAAATGAAAGCAGGAACCTTCTAACAGTTGAGTGTTTTATTTTAATTTCGACTTTCTTAATAAACTGATTGAGGTTTTTATGCAAATGGAATAAGAAAAAGTTTTTTGTCGATAAAAAAAAAAACTACAAAATCTTGTGCTGTCTCAGGATGACAAGTAACGTTTTAACTCAGAGAAAATGTATTTTTTTTAATTACTTTTGTAATTTTAAAAATAGTCAAGATTTCGACTTTTCACGATTAAATATAATGTTTAAAAACATCTTAAATTTTTCAAAACCCCCTCCGAAATTTTTTCCTGCGTTCGCACCTGGGTGTACCCCTACATGTTCTGACTTTTAGCTTGCTATCGCCCAATTCCGCATTTACAAGTCTAGTTTGCAGCATAGAACCAATCCAGTTTGACAACAATAAGTCAAGGCTTGCCGACTTGATTTACTTTCGACATTATTGAAGGCCCCTTCTATGTCTAGGAAGGCTCCTAGAGTGAATTCTTCATAATGGATTGATCTTTCAATTATGCCGACCACCACATGAAGAGCTGTCTCAACAGATTTGCCATTCATATACGCATGCTGGGCCTGTGAGAGAACACCATCACTTAGTTTAAGGCGAATATGCGTCTCTATTAGTCTTTCTAATGTCTTGAGAAGAAATTAATATAAACTAATTGGTCTAAAATCCTTTAATTCAATGTGCGTGGGCTTGCCAGCTTTTGGAAAGAAGATGACATTGACCTCTCTCCATCCTGATGGAATGTAGGTAGTATTTTAACATCACCTAAAGATATCCACCAGGATTTGAACAATTGTGTCTGTAGAGCTTTGGAACATAATTGGAACTATACCGTCGGGCCCTGCGGACTTGCATGCTGAGAAAGAGTCAATGTCTCAAGCCACTTTCCTACTATCTTCTATTGCATTGCCTATTTAAGAGATTACACCTATGTGATGGTCTCTGTCCCCAAGAGATATGTCATGGACACACTCTGGGGCGTGAGTGCTCCTTAGTGACTCCAAAGTCGTTCTAGAGATTACATGTTCGAATTTTAATCGAAATATTTAAAGCCGTTTTCGAGAAAACTCGATAAGACAGAAATCGTTGAATGGCAGCAAATCCTTCTAGATGAGCTAACAAAACAATTAGTTCCACCTCTAAGAAATCACATAAAAATACTTTATACCAAGTTTGAACCAAATCCGTTTAATCGCTTAGCCTCGAGCCTTAGAGGACGCACTGATTTAAACCTTACATTTTTTTGTTGACACGAAACCAATACTTGCCCTAAAGAGCAAGGCAATACTTGCCCTAAAGTGAATTTTTCGTAAAAACCTCATATCATTTTTGTTACAATCTTTAAAGTGATTTTTTACAGGCACAAAATTTAACATTAATCCTCGCAGGCGTTTTCAAGAATTGTTAAACAAAAAAATACACATTTTTTTGATTAAATTTTTGTTCTAGCTTATCTATAACGGGTAGGTGAGATAAAATAAAAATTCGTATACAATAATACTAAAACAAAATTTTATGAAAATCGGTCCACCCGTTTACGCTCTAGCTCGATGTACAGTAAACGTAAAGACCTTATTTTAATTTATATAAACTCAAACATCCACCAAGGATATGGTTTTTCCTTGGCAAGTGCAAGAGTACTTGTGCCACACTTTTGCACTTTATTTTTTAAATTATAAAATCACAACAAACACAGGCCATCTCGGTACTATTGCACGCAAAAACACGTTTCTGAATAATTGAATTGACTGTAGCATTGCCCGTAGCATTACCACACCTCTATTTCTCATGAATAATTGAAGTTAAAAAAAAAATGCTAAAAAAACACCCCCAAATATCAAATTATAATAACAACACAAAAAAAAAATAATCTGTCAAGGACGCTTAAGTGAAACAATTTTTCAGGCAACTCATCAAAAGTTTTCCTCACCAAACTTAGAAAAACTACCGCATTTGCACGATGACGATGAGCGAGCATGACTACGACGACGACGACGGCGACGACGATGAAGAAAACACTTCAAGCAGCATGTCCTTTGATGAAAATCAAAATAAACTTTTGCGATAGGTATTATTCGTGCACCCAGATGTTTGGTTTGAGTTTGGGTTTATGTTGGCGGGTATTGGGGGCTGATGTGGGAGAATAAGGAGAAAATCTCGTTTTTGGATACAATCCAAACCGACAATTTTTCAATCCTGCCTGTCGTCGCCATTACCATTACAGGCAAAGATCCTTTCGAGCAAAAACATGCTGACTTAAATTTATGAAATACATGGCTAATAGTCTAAGAGGTAGCGTTGTATTTTCAAAAATGTTAATTATAAAAACTAAGGCTAGGATTTGTGTTGCCCAGTAATTTAATTCTTAAACGGACAACTTATTTTAAAGTTGTCCCATAAGTTTATATAAGTTCGTCAACATTTGTGTGAATCTTGTGACGAAATATTTCACGTATGTATATATGGTGAATAACTGAAGGTTAGCTTAGCAAAAATTCTAGATTTTTCAACACAATTTCATCCACAACGGTAGGCAGTTCCTTTTTTTTATTAAAAGGTAAATCGTAGTATAGAAACTATAAGTGACCTTTTGCTTGAGATACCATTTTAAGTGGTTGCCAAAAAGCCTCAAATCGGAAAAAAAAACTATTTTCTGCACTTAAATTTCTACAGGTACATATGTCAAAAATACACATACACATAGATGCATACATTAGGATTTATAACTCGACCTCACCTAAAAACTAAAAAGTTTTTTTTCATGGCTACTGCCTCTTGCGAGGAATTGACAAATCCTCCAAGAGTATCACTTTTTTTTTTAGTTGAGCGCGCACTAAAGGGATTTTGGCTGCCCTTAAAATGTTTAAACAAAGTGCGAGTGATGGGAAAATAGGGTAGGATTTAAGAGGAGATACCGATGCTGTTTGGTTTTGAACCTCTGAATATTAAAATGGTCGGGAAAGATAGAGCCGGGTAAAGCATTCCACATTCGAGTAGTGCGGCTAAAAAAAGAATCTGTATACTTGACAGTGCGTCCGAAGTTGGGCTCGAGGGTAAACTTATGTGCATTCCTAGAAGTACGAATATTACGGTTGAATTGTTCTAAGGGAGCAATGCAGCTGGCTATTTCACTAGAACAATGTTTATAAAAGTAACGGGAAAATAATGTTAGACATGAAACATTGCGGCGGTGGTCGAGGGATGCAAATGTTTCTGTTATATTTCTGTCACCTATCATTTTCAAAGCTCTTTTTTGAATCCTATCTAACAGACTCAAGTAGGTTATTGGGGCACCTGCCCAAATATGAGAATTGTACTCAAGTTTCGGACGGATAAATGCTTTATAGATTACAGCCAGATCACTTGTCACGAATAAGTGCTTCTCGCTTAGCCGTTCGGATTCGGCATAAAATTGTAGGTCCCTTCCATTCCTGTCGACAGGCGCACACAGGAATGTTTGCGAGTTGTTAGTCACTAGGCCCTGGTTCTTCATGAGCCGTTGTGCCACCCAATTTATTTTGTTCACTTTTAAGTTCCGTTTATCACTTTCAACGCTATATCCTTGACTGTTAATCTCATATTCTTCAACAACAAGATTTTTTTCCGCTGTCTCGTAAATTTCACCCACTGTCCGAAAGTTTAAGTGCTTCATTTAGAGATAAGTTATTTCCTTCCGCTTTTGCTTTCAATATTTTCATTATCATCTTCATCTCTGTTTTTTTTTTTATTTATTGTGTTTGCCTTATTCTATATTTAATTTATTTGTTTGCTCAAACTCCCGAAGCTTAATAATGTCAGAGTTTTCTTTTATGGGTTGATTTTGATTTATTCAAGGATTATATGAATTTTAAGTAAGAGCCAGGCGGTTGAAGGTCTCTATACAGCTGGGAATAAAGATCCTGAATCTTAATCTTTTCCGCAAAGTATTTTTATTAGATATTCAAAAAAAAAAAAATTGTTGCATAGAGTATTCTTTGTTTAAAAATATTATATACCTTCTTAAAAAATACATAGCCCAGCTATACACAAACAAAGTTATTTATTTGTGAGCTGTAAAAATTATGATAAAAGATTTTATGCGTAACGCTAAGTGCACTTTTTGATGGGTTGAATGCTGTAAAAAGAATTTATCATAATAAAATATAATAATTTTAGGAGCAATGTCTTTACTTTTTTTATTTAAATTATTTCTTTATCTTGTATAAAAATTCTTTGATTGTTTTGAATATTATTTTCAAAAAATTATGTTGGTTAAGGAATAATTTAAGATCCTCTTATAAAACAAAAGATGTTGTTGATATAGCCACTTTCCAAATATCTCTAAGTTCCACTCTATTCAATTTCATGGACAACCTGATCCATTTTGATGATGGGCATAGTTTTGATGTTTAAACATTTACTCCATTTTATCGTTTGGTTTTATTTTAGTTTAAGTGCAATGCTATTTAATACTTTTAAGAAGCTATTTCATACAAAATAAAAAAAAATCAACTGAACCGATATCGGAAACCCGAAAATTCAAAAAAAAGGTTCTACCATCAGAGGTACCGATAAAACCCTTTTTAGTCCAGTCAAATTGTGTTTTCGCCAGGCATAAAATATAGAAGTTTTTTCTCACACGTCTTTTAAGTTTTAGGATTCGCTGAATCCGATTTTCTACTTTGCTACTTCCTACGGATATGGGTGCAGAGCGAAAATCGTAAAAAAAAACGTTATTTCGACCTTTTTCAGTTTTTAGCCGAAAAGTCATCAAAATTTACATTTTTTGGGTAAAATTACTTTGTACACTTGATAGAACATACAATTTCCTACAAATAAGGTTAATAATTTTTTTTTTTGTAGAATGAACAATTTGGCCACTAGAGTACGGTGAACAAAAAAAAAACAAAATTTTATACTTTTTGGAAAACACAGTTCTCTGGTTAGATTTTTGCTTGTAATGTAAACCATGCCTGTAATTGCAAAAAACCTGGGGTGTCATTCCGTAATTTACGATATCGTTTTGACGATAGTTTTGCTTCACGTAAAAGCGATAATCACTATCGACTGGAAGATTATCGTTTTGACGATCAAAAATTTGTTTCCCTAAATCAAAAATCGTCAAAACTTTTTTGTGTGGACTTTTCGTTTTTGGAAACAAATAAATGTGGGATAGGAGCCTTAATACTTTATTTGATAAAGCCTTACAAAATTCTTCAAATGTAAAAGGCAAAATGGAATAAAAATCATAATTTTTATAAAAGCGATCTGATTTACCAATAAACCCCTACCCAATAAGGCTATGTTGCTTTAGCTTTATTTTGATAACCCTTATTTCTAAATACTAGTATCGCTTATCGGCCAAAATTGGACCTTTTACCATTTTTACCCTTTACGGTTACATACGCACATAATGTTTTGGGCACATCTGTAGGACAAAACCTCTCAAACGGAAAATAATTCATGTAGTTCCGTTGAGGATTTAGGTACAGAGAAAATCGCTGGACAAAGTTTGGCCACCATGTATTATCT
The DNA here is from genome assembly GCA_949320155.1 of Melangyna quadrimaculata. Taxonomy (NCBI): domain Eukaryota; kingdom Metazoa; phylum Arthropoda; class Insecta; order Diptera; family Syrphidae; genus Melangyna; species Melangyna quadrimaculata. Next base: position 81,514,677 of record OX439484.1, on the reverse strand, counting down.
TTATATATAAAAGAGAAATGTAGTCCGTGTGTGCACGCATAACTCGAGAACGGATCGTTCGATTTTCACAATTTTAGACTTGATGAATTCGTATTGGCCCAAGGAAGGACATAGGCCACTGGAGGCCAATTTTCAGGAAAATTGTAAATCCGGGAAGATCCTATTTTTAATGCATAACTCGAGAACGGATACGACATAGGATACTGGAGCAAAATCCCGTAAAATTTTCAGAAAATTTAGAAAACCGCATTGGCGAGATCCTGTTTTTAGTGTATAACACCAGAAAGGATCGTCCGATGTTTACGATTATGGGATCGATGGGTTCGTGTGTTGGCCCAAGCAAGGAATATGAAGTGGCCTATTTGTTTCATCATCAATGGATATTCGGAACCTTTCTTAATATTCAACTAACTCTTAACTCTCAGTCGAAAATGATTGTATACTGAGAACCAATCTTTTTAGCACTGAAGAAAATCAGATGATGATCAGCATCAGCATCCTAAATCGTCTTCAATAAGCTTTGGGAACATATCCTCAATTGCCAAGCCCAGGGATGTTCACGCAGTTCTGGAATCACTTCCAACATTAAACAACAGTTATCTAGAATCATTAAACCACCTCCTGATTCAACTCTCTGCCTTACAACATTAAGGTCTTCCCCAAGCTGAACGACACAGTAATCTCCAAGAGTATTGATCACCATTTCGTTAGCTGTTTAACTCTTCTTCTATCAATGAGCTTTGTAATTACAATTATTTGCAAACTTCGGAAGAGAGTGACATCAGCTCCTAATTCCACACCAGGTCCACAAACTCGAACACAGTACGACGTCAACGTATGAGAACACAGTCGAATTGACCCATTCAACGCACGGAAGTATGTAAAGCAGCATAAATAGACAGCAACCAATCCAATAGTGCTGACAGTGACAATATTCAGAAATGGGTACGTACAACCATCGAACGCGGTGGTGGTGCTCGATCGTTGCATATTGTGATTTTGAAATGAAACAGCATTGTGCATGCTGGAAATTATTATTTTCAGTACATTAATGAAATTTAGGCGGAACGAAGTTCGCCGGGTCAGCTAGTATACTATAGATTCTATACTAGTAAAACTTTATTAAAGCCCGGGGTTTAGACAAGCGAGTAGAACTAGTAGCGTTTATGTGTGTTAGTGTATTAGAACACGAGAGAGCCAACTAGTAGCCCAAATAGTATAATATTTTTGCCTGCGAGTAGCCTGCCAGTTAAGGTTAGACCGCACTAGGCGGAACTGCACTGCATCGGAACTGCGATTCAAAATTATTTGTATGACATTTAATGAAGTTCAGTTGCCGCTTAGTGCGATATAGCTCATACAGTTTCATACAAATAATGTTTTTCCGCGTCGTGAAGTGTAGTTCCGCTGCAGTTATGTGCGGTCTAACCTTTATCCTACTTGTGTAGTGAATTTTTTTCATTTATTTGTTTTGTTTCCATAGTTTCCACAATTTGTATATTTTTCTGTATGAAATATTTTTAAAAAATCAAACTAGTTGACAAAACGCGCAGAGAGCTACTAGTCACACATACATCCATAAAACTAACACTATGATACAAATGCTACTAGTTCTACTCGCTTGTCTTAACCCCGGGTAAGACATATGTATGTAGAAACAATAATGCATTTTAAACGTTTTTATTACGACGCACCGTACAGCAACAATCTAGTGAACGGATCACATTAATCAGTAAGATATAGGCACGATGCGGAACTTGTTCATTAAATTGCAAGAAACACGAGAACAATCTTTCAACAAAAGCTGGAACGTTGAAATGCTTCTTAACAGTTTACCTCGCAGTTTAGATAAGAATCAAGACCAGAACCAGAAATGACAATAAGTTTTTTGGAATCAAAACTAATTCGTCCGTCATCCAACTGAATCTTGATGTGGCTTTATTGATTTGATTTTTTTTTTATAATTCTCAAATAAATAAAAAAGAATTAACATACATTTTGCAGTGTTCCACAAATCAGCAACAAAACAGGAAACAATACAAAATAAATTGCAAAATTGTCATTTATGACAGCAAAGTTTATATTTCAAATATTTTCAAACTGTGATTAAAATAAACGATTATCGAGACGGTGGGGGCAATTGCCCCCCTGGGCAATTCTGCGTTTCTGTTATACTAAACTGAAATCAAAGTCAGGAGTTGTTTCCAAATATATTTCTGAAAAAAGAATCTATGAATACATACATTTTTTTGTTTGATTTTTGTATGGCAGTAGATTATTTTTAAAAGCTAACAAAATATCATAGTTACATATTCTAACCAACAAATGTTAATGTTAACGAAATAAAAATGTAAAAAACTATGTACTTGTATTGGGAAATTTTAAATGGTGAACTCGGATCAAATTTGGAAATTTTAAACGAAATAGCCTAACTTGGCGTAGTGAAAATGTAGTATTACATTCGTAGTCTGTTATTACACTTAAACGCCGATTTTTGATACTTGATTGCTTTTCAAATAAAGTGAATGAGTTGAGGTAAGATATCTTTTCCCAGGTCGCACTCACTTAATTAAAAAAAATATCGACCGAAATTCGTCGTGTACCTAGTAGTATGAATCTTCTTTAAGGCTGTATGTCAATTGCGTTAAAATGTTGGTTAAATTTGATCCCAGTTAAATTTGATCCGTTTTTATAGGGGTGAATAAAATTGAAGGGTTTTGCTGTGTCAATTGCATTAAATGGAATTTTTTTAAACATACATTTCCCATCAATGTTCCTTGCGTTAAGGAATCTACCCGAGACGGTGGATACCTTGATTTGTTGTTGCAATAGCTTTTTTCAGAAGGAATTACAACACAAATCTATCCAAATCGCTTTGGATACGATCTTGAACGCGGAAATTGCATTTTGATAGTGGCAGTCATGATGAACCTAATATACCTGTGGTGCGTTCTTCTATTAACAATAGTTAACTATGGTTGTTATGTCAAACAAAATTGTTGATGTGTCATTGTTAGATTTAGTTGGAAATTTTTACATTTCATTTAGGAACGATTTATTGTTAGATATTGTTCATGTGTCAAACGAACATTTTGGAAAACTTTATTTCATTGTTAATTACCATAAAATCATGTTTTTTTCTACAGTATACTCTCCACAAAAACTTTCCTTTCCTTCTATTCCTTCTAACTAGTGCCGTGCATTGCATTTAAAAGACCTGAGGTCTTACAGGCACATAGTTAAAATTATTATTATTATTTTTCTTAAAAAATTGTAGAAAATACAATTTTAATTCATTTCACCTCACCAAAAGTTTGGTTTTGATTCTTCAATTTTTATTTTTTGTAAACAAACCCTCTCACATAAGTGCTTTGACAGATCAACACTTTCAACTCATTTCATGGAGATGAGTTGGAAATAGTTACGATTTGTAACTATTTGACACTAATAATCTGAATTTAGGAACGATGTGATGACGTCATATAGTTACAAATCGTAACTATTCTGTAATAAAGGAACGACCATTGTTAACTATAATTAACCATAGTTTTTTATTATTATTATTTAAAGCTTTTTATTGCCATAAAATTAAAAGACATCATTATTTTAATATAAATAAAAATAAAATTATATACAAATTAAAGAAATTATATAAATTAACGATTAAAGTTAAAGTTAAAAGTACTATTTCAATAATATTTCCGTTGTAATCGGGCATGAGCCTCCCCCAATGATGATTATAAATGTCTATCTTTCGCGTCGTTGCGTTGTACCAGTTAGAGTTAAGTTGGTTTAGATCATCGTCCCATCTTTCCCTTGGTCGGCCAACAGATCTTTTATCATTTGGAATCCATTTGGTCGTTGTTTTAGTCCATCGTTCATCTTAAATCCTTGAAATGTGACCTGCCCAACTCCACTTTAACTGTTTAGCACGTTGTATTACACCTATAATATTTGTTTGTCTTCTTATTTCCTCGTTTGGTATCCTTTGTGTCAACCTTATATTGAGTAGCTTCCGTTCCATTTTCGTCTGGCAAATCCTCAATTTTTCAAGTAAGTTTGATTTAAGTCCAAGGGTTTGTAATCCATATGTCATTACTGGTAATATGTACTTTCTTGTGTTTTGGCTCAAATTGCTGTTTAACTTTTTTTCTTCTAGATTCTCAAATGATTTCAGTTGGCCAAGGTAGATCGATATAATCTATTTTGTTGTTTTCTAGAATTATACTTAATTTCGTGTGATTTGTCATAGCTTTTGTTTTTGTTAGGTTTATTTTAAGTCCATATTCCTTTCCTTCAGATGCAAGTTGATTAATCATTGTCTGAATATTGTCTGAGGTGTTCGATATCAAAACAATATCATCTGCGAATCGTAGGTTGTTAAGGTTTTGTCCATAAATGTTTATTCCATTATTTTTACAGTCAAGTTTTCGGAAAATGTCTTCTAGGATGGCTGAGAAAAGAGGTGCTGACAATGGATCTCCTTGTCGCACTCCCCTGTTGATATGGAACTCTCTTCCTAATGTGTCGGTTCTTATTTTTGCGGAGTTATTTTTATAGATATTTTAAGTGTGTTGATGTAGGTTCGATTAATGTTTTGGTTTTCCAAAGCTTTCCATATACTCGCATGCTCAATTGTGTCGAAAGCCTTACTGAAGTCAATGAAAAGAAAGTGTAATGGCTTTTTGTATTCATTGAATTTCTGAATTAATTGATTTATTGTTTGAAGATGATACGTTGTTGAATATCCCTCTCTGAATCCGGCTTGTTCTATTGGTTGATTGTCATTAAATGTTTGTTTGGTTTTTCCGTATATTACTTTTGAAAAATGCACATAATGGAGATAAGGCTAATGGGTCTGTAGTTATTCACATCGTCCTTAGAACCTTTCTTGTGAATTAGGATCATGGTACTTTGTTTCCATTGTGTTGGAATAGCTTGCGTCTTTAATATATAATTAAAAAGTATTGTAAGGATTGGAGTTAAAGCTTTCTTTCCGTATTTAAGCATTTCCGCTTCGATACCATCGTTTCCTGCACATTTATCACTTTTAAGGCTTTCTATTGATTGTTCGATTTCATTTGGATCTAGTTCTCGAATATTTGTTGTCATATTGCTATTTTGATCTGCATCTTCCAACCCATCGGTGTTACTGAAAGTATTTAATGATCTAAATAATGTTTCAAAAAATCTTGTCGCTGTTTCGTTAATATCTTTCCTTTGGTGGTTTTGCTTATAATTTTCGTTAATTGATATAATCCATTCTTTTTCGTCTCTTAAGAATGTCTTTGCCTTTTTTATAGATTTTGTGTTCTGCAGTATATTCTTAACCATGTTTGTATTATAAAGCTGTATATCTTTTTTGGAGTTGGTTTTGATTAATGTATTCAAATTTCTTATTTCGTGTTTTTGCGTGTCTGATAGATTTGATGTGGCTTTTAATAATTGTTGTCTCTTTGTAATGAACGTTTTTGTAATGTTGGATAGTTTGTCGTTTTTAGTAGTCTTTGTTTTCATAAGCGTAGTTTTTGATGTATTCTTGATTATGCTCTCGAGTGTATTATAGATGCATTGTGTATTTTCTTCTATTTGATTTGTGTCGATGTCTTCTTGTACCCTTGTTGTAAGTAATCTATTATATTCTTCTATTTTTTCATCTGAAACAGTTTTAGGGAATATAAGTTCTTGTTTGTTTCTGTTGAGTGTTTTGTGATTTATTAATAATTTGGTTCTTACAATCCTGTGGTCACTATCAAACTTAAAGCTTTTAAGAACAGATACATCTGTTATTGTTTTAAGTTTATTTGTCAGTACAAGATCAATTTCGTTTTTAACTTTTCTATCTGGTGAAATCCATGTCCATTTATTTGTATACTTTTTCTTAAAGAAAGAGTCCACGAAACTAAGGTTCATTTCCTGCATCCATATCAATAGTTTGTCTCCACGTTTATTTCTTTCACTGTATCCAAAATTTCCGATTTCCTTTTCTTCTTTGTTTGATTTTTGACCCATTTTCGCATTGAAATCTCCAATAATGTACATAAGTTCTGTTTTTGTTGTTTCATATACTTTTTCTAGTTTTTCGTAAAATGTTTCAATTTCTTCTTCGGTAGCATTTTTAGTGGGTGCGTATATCTGTATTATTGTTTATTTCGCGTTTTGTATCTTTAAGGTTAAACTGCAAATTCTTTCGCTGATCAGCTTGATTTCTGTAATAAATCTTTTTAAATATGTATTTATAAAGAAGCCTGCTCCGTACAGCCCTTTTGTTTCTCCAATATGGCAAAAAATCTCGTCATCCCTTTCTACGATGCTTTGACCCAGAATTCGTGTTTCCGGCAATCCAATAATGTCCCAGTTGATGTTTTTGTGTTGTTTGGATTCAGATAATAGAGTTCTTACATTTAGGGGCTTATTGCGAGAGTATATTCGACTTAAGTCTATTCGACTTTTTTCGATTCTATCAAAATTTGAAATTAGTATCGCCTTGCTCAGTAGACTTATTGAAATAGAATCTATTTTCGAAAATAGAATAATAAAAGCTCTCGACTAGAGCTTTAGACTGAAATGTCAAATTTGCACCAGAGTTTTAGAAAATTAATATAGTTTGACGAAAATTTGACGTTTTTTTGATGAAATAAATAGTTTTTCTTCAAAAAAATAATATTCCACAGCGCGACAAATTGCAAAAATGAACTCCGATCCTTTAGATTTTAAACATTGGATGAAAATATGCAGACATACATTTGTATAATATTATTAGGTTCATATATATTTATGATAATGTGGTAGCTTCGCAGACTCCTTTGGGGTGCAGTGGTGATTTGTGCATCTTCAAAATGCACTTCCTCTAAAAGCTTAATAATTGTTATAACAACTTGAAAAATCATTTCGCAGTTGAATGTAAAGCTCCTTTGTACCAAATATGACATTGCAGCTTATTGCAAACGGAAGAACATTGAAAAAATTGTTGGACATCCATATAAATATCAATAAATACATCAGCACCAACTATTAAGACTTTAGGAAAAAAGTGCATTTTTATGATGCATTTTAAAAATGCACAATTTCTAAAGAATGTATAATAAGAATATAAAAATCTTTGAAAAAAAATGTATATATGCAGCACATGTTAAGATGATTGAGCATCTTGAAGGAAGGACACCAAACATGGATGACGATGTGAATGTTCATATTTTACCAGAAAATATTCTTTTCCACTAAAATACATTCTTATTATAGGTTTAAACAAAAATTTACACAAAAGTTGATCAGAAATTCCTGATCGAAAAAAAAATTCTATTTAGTAGAAAAAAATTGATTCTAATAGTCTATTCGACTTTAAGTCTATTCTGAATGGACTCTCGCAATAATCCCCTTAATGTTATATAAAAATTTGTATTCAAATTGTTAGAATCATGGCTTGGGTTTTGTCGTAATCCTATTGTTGTGCTATTTGGGGGGTTTGAGCCTGAGTTCCTCACGATAACTAATCGGCTTGAGGAAGGTATATATGTTCTGCTATTGATTGGTCGTTCGTTTCTGTTTTGCTTGACTGGTTGCTAATTTTCATCTTTTTTCGCTTGCTGAAGATTATCAGTTTGCCGATTTATTTTAAAGAAATCGTGAATATTGGTATTTCGAAATTTATTTCCAGTCAGGTGTTTGTCATTTTCTTTTAGTCTTTTCGTTACATTTTGAGAGTAGATCGATTGTGTGTTCGTTTCATTTATGTTATTATCATTTGTTCTTGGTCTTTTTTTGGAGCTTGTGTTTGGCTAGCTCTCATAGGTTTTGCGTTGTGTAGCATTTTGTATTGGTTTATTTTTTAAAGTTGTATTTTCGTTACTCTTCAGTGCTTCTCTCATTCTATCTTCTTGAATGTATATTATTGCGTGTTTATAGTTTTTCAATTTTGTCTTGTTTTTCATGATGATATCCTTTTTTATTTGAGTCGTTAGCCCTACTAATAAAGGTCTAGGTTTATCCCCTTGATTGCCGATTCTTCTTATGAAATCGAGCTCCTTACTTTTTGTTTCCACTTCTAGAATATCATTAAGAATTTGAAGAATACAACTGTAAAGGTCTGTAGTAGCTCGTAGCGTAATGGTTAGTGCGTTCGACTGTCACGCTGGAGGTTTGGGATCGATTCCCAGCCTCGTCCACATAAAAAACTAAAGTTTTTTTTTCAGGGCTACTGCCTCTTGCGAGGAATTGACAAATCCTCCAAGAGTATCACTTGTCACGAATAAGTGCTTCTCTTCTAGCCGTTCGGATTCGGCATAAAAATGTAGGCCCCTTCCATTCCTGTCGAAAGGCGCACACAGGAATGGTTGCGAGTTGTTAGTCACTAGGCCCTAGTTCTTCATGAGCCGTTGTGCCACCCGATTTATTTATTTATTTATAACTGTGAAGGTCTTCAAAGCTTGTTTCTACTTCTTCTATATTGTAAATAACTATGTTTTTTCTTTTTAATGACTTCTATAAATACTGAACTTTTTTCTCCAGATGTGTTTGTCTTTCTTCTAAAATTTTATTTTTGTCCGCTATAAGGTCTAATTTTTGCTCTATTTTATTCGTTTGGTCATTTATTTGAATTATCAAATCTTTCCTTAAATCGCCCAACTCTTTAATAAAAAAAATCTAATTTGCTTTCTTTGCTGTTCGCTGCCATTTTCAAGCAGTTTTTTCTTCTAATAAGTGTTAAGGCTCGTCTGTAAGGAAATTTGTTTTGACAGGACTGAAGTGACGATTCTCGTGTGTGATTCGATTTGATAGAATATTGTGTTTTTATTGTTTTGTCCAAAATAATTTTTCTCTTTTCGGCATAGCTAACTATGGTTAGTAAAAGAACGCACCACGTGACTGCTAGTCGATCGTCATTCTCATTTGTTAAGCATGATACACAAGATGTCATTTTCAACTTTTGGTTTGCATTAGAATAATTTTGAATTTGAGTGTGTTTATGTTTATATTTTATATATTAAAAATATTTGGAATAAAAATTTTCTGTTTCCTTATTCAATAAAATACTCGCGGTTAACCATTATTGTCGATTTTTTATTTATTCCGTATAATTGGAATGGATTTATCATTCCAACTGAAGCGCGTAGTCAGAGGAATACCAAGACAAAAAACTCAATGCTCATGCGGTCCCCCATCTATAAGTACTAACCACGCCCGAAGATGCTCGATTTCGGTGATCGAACTAAAAACTGTTTTGGTTTTTCATCAAAAGGCAACGAATCCTTCATTAAATTTTAAAAAAAATAATTGTCGTTGCTTTTGAGAGGCGAGAACGATAAATGAAACCATGGTCGCCCTATTTATCGATACCAACACGGGGAAGCATTTTATATTGCCGCCTTTCAAGGGATACATTTTCTTCCTCGTCATCATCTTCGCTGCTCCAAAAAGATGACGCCCAATTCTCTCCGAAGTTACACGAAACATTTTTTATTATATTATTTCAATTAAAACAGAGCTCTATTTTTATTTGATTATTATTTATTTTAAGATTTTTTCCTTTCGAAGTCAAAAGCGAAAAGTTTACACAACCAAATATCAAGAATGAATAAACAGAAATGATGAACACTCCCAAGTTTGCTCACTAACTTCCACTATTGCGTTGATCAACTCTAGAGTTTAAAATCTAAAGTTGGAAACTTCAACTTCGAGTGAATAAAAACTATTTCTCAAGTTGACTGTTAAAATCCCAAAGTTATGTTTAACTTTGAGTGAATAAATGCGGACTAAGTCGTTTTCAAATTGCCGCTAGTGTATCGATTTTTTTTTTTAATAAAGGGAACCATCGTGATGTTGGCTCCTAGCAGTCTAGGTATAAAAGGTCGATGGTGTAAGTAATGTGCAAGAAGCTTAATACAACCCTCAAAATTTATCCACTAGTTAAAATTAAAACGGGCTCCTGAGCAGCTTAAATTTTGACGACTGTATTCACCTCAGTAATGTCAAAATATAGCCATGGGATCAAATTGAACGCACTTTTAACGCAATTGACACACGGCCTAAGAAGTTAATGGATAAAAGAAAATGACCTGAACAGTCATCTTAGCGTAATGCTCTGGATTTCATTAAGGAATGCGACAAGCTTATTTTTGTAAAAATACATAGTTTTCTTCGTATCCTTACAACGTTTCCGGTAACAAATTCTTCGACAGAGAGGTCTTTTTCTTTATTGCGGCGCCTGAAAACATATTTAAGATCAACAACGGGTGAAATTCGCCTCCGCGGTCTGGCACTTATGCACATCCACAGACAAATCCCGATCGATGTTGAAAAAGTAGTAACGAGGTTTTCAAAAACCGGTCCTACCCAAAAATTAGATTTTTTTTTTTAAGAACTGCATACCATGTACATAATATACATACTTACATTACTCTATTTTAATTAATTTATTTATTGTTTTTTTTTGTATACATAATAGATTCTATTTAATGCTTTAAGCTAAGCATACAGAGCAATATTTAAAGAGACTAACTTCAATGAAATAAAAAAAAATTATTCTTTTTATATTTGATTTTGAGTTTATATTTAATACTTTTAAGAAAGACATACCTACAGATAATCATTAAAAAGGCGTAAGTATTCGATAGATGATTTTTTTAAAGGTAGACAAAATTACACGAAAATTGCCACCCCCCCTGACCGAAATCCTGGATCCACGCCTGTCAAGACGATAGTGATTGAGTTACGTGAAGCAAATTGATGACGATCACGCTAACGATTATCGTTTTTTCAATAATCGTTTCAATAATCGTTTTTAAAATTACGGAATGACCCCCCTGAGCTTTTGCTTGAACAACATTAAATCCTCTACAAGTTTGTCAGCTGCAAAACTTTTAGTTTTTTGCTTATAACTTGAAAACCAAGCTAGATTTCGAGAAAACTCCGAAAACTTTTTTTCTAGAGAAAAAAATTTTAGTGTGTTAATATAAGAAAAAATAAAAAAAATCGTTTTTTTTTACACTTAACTAACTCTTGCAGAAAATAAGGACTATAACGTTTCTTTATTTTGTAAAAATTGCATGGGTAAAAACTACGACAACTCGCAAGAAACGCACACGTACATTCAAGAAGATGATATTCTTGAAGACATGGATGAAGATATTCCATTGATTTAATCAATTTTTTTTTTTTTAATTTTAATACGAATATTTCGAATATCTCGAAAGAATGGTGGACAACGCATTGGTAGGCTCTAGGAAAAAAATTGGAAAAGTGTTCCAACCCAAACAACGCATCAAAAGTTCAGAACTACCCAATTTTTTGTAACCATCTAAGATGATCTACGACAGGTTGACTGGACTATTTATTTATCCATCAGTTTTTATTTAGTGTAGGTATAAATCAGTCAACATTGATCTATAGGCAATGATAAATATAACGATAAAAGATATTAAACGTTGTGTCGTCGTCATTGTGTCGCAACCTCGCAACTCGCATCAAAACCTAGTTTATAAACAACGGCGTATACAGGGAGGGTCACGGGGTCATGTCCCCCCCCCCCCCCGAGAACTCAAGATTATTCTGTTGATCTGAAATAATTATTTAGTAACCACATAGAAAAACAAAAGAAAGTTGGTTACTTAGAAAGCTAGTAGGATTTTCGATTGTTAATTTAGAATTCAATAGAGAATTTGAATGTTGGTAAAATCAATTCAATAAGAAATTTAATAAAATAATGGCAATGGAATACCTACGTTGTTTTGTAGTCAATCGATGATACTTTGATTTTCTTCCTCGTACTTTAAATTTAACATAACAACAAACTTCTCATATGATAATACATTCAAATCTTAAAATATACGCATAGGCTAGTTTCCGTTTTGAGATGACAGCCAAAACCTGTTAAACCAAACAGAAATCAAAGTGCGGAGTTGTTAACAAATTTTCACTCAGTAAAGTAAAAACTAATAGGATTTTCAAAATAAGAACATTTTTTTTTCTGAAAATTAAATCTTTTAACACATTATAGAACACATACAGAAATTGTTTTGTTTGATTTCTGTATGACAGATTATTTTTAAAGGCAAAAAAGTGATAACTTTCGATTTATAGTTATTCTAATTAAAAAATATTAATGTTAACGTAAAAGACATAAATATATAAAACTATGATGAAAACCTCTTATGAAAGGATTTTGTTTGCACTTATTCAACACATTTACGATCGAACAATATTGTTTCTGATTTGGATGTGGATTACTTTTACAAAGTAACCTATATGAATCTCATAATGCAAAAGCCAATAGCTATGGTAAAGGAGATTTTTTGGAACTCCTTGCGGTGAACCGTTTGACCAGTTGAATGGAATTATTGACGAAAAGCGACTAGGCTCGTAGAATTTAACAACTTTGTCCATTATATTTTTAGAAAGGCTTACTGGTAAGAAAGATAAAAAGATTAGGTATATTTGATGTACATATTTATTTTGTAAGGTGCCTTTCACTTTTCCATCGGTGGCAGTCTTAGAGACATACATTTTTTTCAAATCAGAGGCATATCAAAATCACTCGTGAACTTTGTTCGCACTTTTCTTTGTATTCAATTATAATACGAATATGTAATGTATTTTAGTTTTTCCACTTTTGTAAAAAGAGCAATTTACACAAGTGGTCAGTTTTGAAAATCAGAGCTATTGTTTTTATTTTCAGTAGTGAATATTTATATCTATTTACTAAAATTAAGAAACAGAAAACAGTGCACAGTACCTATGACATTTTATTAATTTTTCCTGCAACTTCAATTCGCTGAAATAAAACTTTGATAGGATTAAACTAAATTCTGAATAAAATTCAAAACAAATGATCAAGCGCATCCAAAAATTTTTTTCCTCAGTATTTTGACAGCTAGCTAAACTGATTTTTTTTGGTCAGGCAACTGGAGATTGCTGTATGCTGTTGCTGAGGCCCTCCGAAATAAAAAATGTAACAGTCAGGAATAAAAACGAAGAGCGCGGTCACTGGTCCAGCTAATTAAGGTTCGTTCTACTCAGTTGTTTATCTTAATTTTCTTTGGAACCAAAAATGAGGTAACTTTGCAAATACCAAAAAAGTGTTTTCGTCTTAAATTTGTTAATTTTGTCTGTATAGGTAGCTCATTTCATTTTGAATTGGCTTTGGCAGTTCGAAATATATATTTTCAACGAAATTGCCTAACTTGGCGTAGTGAAAATTTAGTGTTAAATTCCTAGTCTGCTATTTCACGCCGACTTTTGATTCTTAACTGTCTTGAAATTAAATGAGTAAAGGTACGATATCTTTTTCCAGGATATGAACGATTTAAAATTATTTTAACTTATTTTTAACAAAGGTAATGTATTATAGGGTTTCCTATTATGGGCGGGTCGATTTTAAAATTGAATAAAACAAGATATCAATAAGGTTTTATCTTTATTTGAGAGCCCTATTATAGTAATATAACATCGTTCAACTGGCCGCCCCGGCTTCGCTGGGTGGCGCGGATTCGAAAGGTCCAGTTTTCGATGACTTTGGCACATAAATCAGGCTGAATTTGACCGATAGCATCGATTATGTTGTCTTTGAGGGTCGAGGTGGTTTGCAGCTTATTCGCATAGACCCACAAGAAAAAGTCCAAAGGGGTCAAATTACACGATCTTGGTGGCCAATTCACGTCGCCTCGAGATAACCATGCCATGAAACCGCTCGTGCAGAATATCGATTGTGTCTTAAGCTGTGTGGCACGTAGCGCCATCCTGTTGAAACCATATATCTTCAGTGTCCATATCATACAATTTAGGACACAAGAAGTTGGTGGTCATCGACCTATAGCGATCTCCGTTGACGGTGATGGCCTGGCCAGCATCATTTTCGAAGAAGTACGGACCGATGATGCCTCCAGGCATCCAGCCCAAAATCCACACAAAACAGTAACTTTATTTGGATGCATTGGCACCTCGTGAATCTCGTGTGGATTAGTGTCGTCCAAAATCCGGCAATTTAGCTTATTCCATACCCATAGATCAAAAGATGGGCCTCATCGCTAAAGATGATTTTGCGACCAAAATTGGGATAAACTTCTAACTGCTCTAAATCATCATTTGCACGTGTTGCTCGACGCTGTAACTCACCATGATGATTTGTCTGTAGTAACTGATTAAAAGACGATATTTTGACCGAAAGTAAAAGAAACAATATGGCCGCCACGAGCTGTCAAAATCAACCCGTCCCTATTGGAAAACCCTTTAGTATAGTCAATTAAGATTGTTTCCCTTTTCTTTTATATAGCTACGCACAGTAAAATACGAAAAAACAAAATATAAGGCACTTGACTTTTAACAAATATTAGTTTGTGTTATTTTTTTTGGCATGACCCCCCCCCCCAAGAACTAAAGCTGTATACGCCCCTGCTTATAAAGTTAATTATGTTAGCCATTTACCTGACTCGTCCTTAAAAGGGGAGAACGGCAAATAATTCGGTTGACCTGTATAATATTTATATCGTGATTGTGCCTCTATGTACATAAGTTTGTATAAACAAACAATTTCCTCTGGTCAAGTTTTAATTTTTTTGTTTATTTAATTCAATCGATAAACCGAAATCGAACAATGTCGACGCATATTATACATACATATACTTATACCTGCTAACGGCTGAATATTCAATTCGAATCCTCATATAATTGACCTGATATACCTAGCTACCAAAAATACTTCTCTAGAGCCTGACCCTTCCTTAAAAAAAACAAAAACAAAATCTCGGATAACAGATGATAACTCTGCTAATTGGAGTGCATGGACAAACACTTAATTATCCTACTATATATTTTATATACGGTGTGTGTGGTATTTATATACTCTACTCTGGCAGGTACACACACATAAGTACTCTGAATAAAAATCATTTCGAAACCAAACCGAAAAAAGACTTCACTTCATTTTAAAAGTGTATACCTAGGATAGGTATGTAGATTTTATCGCATTTCAGATTCGAGCGCTTATTGATTTAGGAGTGTAATTAAAAATTTAATGAAACAATTTTAATTTTAAGTGGATTCGAATTCACCGTATGGCGTATGAATGGCTATGTCGTATTGAATGTAGTCGATGTGGCAACAAAACGAACCAAAAGTCGCAATTTGTTACCAAGGATTCTTACAACCTACCTATGTGTATAAGGGCATCAGTGGCACATCGACGGCAACTTGTATTATTCAAGACCTCCATTGAAGGTTGGAGCCAAAAAAGAGCTTACTTTTTCTTCACCAGTTAACCAGTTAGTTTTTTTTTTGTTTGTCTGATAGGTACCTACTCATTTGTAACTTTGAGCCTCCAAAACGGGTCATAGGAGCATAAATTTAAAATTCACAAAAAATGTCATAAGGACTTATGGCTTCTAATGACCCTGAAGCTACTAAAATGATTAAATCTGCTTTTTCGTACATATTGTGATGTATAATGAGCACATAAGCCGTTGAGTACCTACTTTTGTAATGTAAAGACCATTTCTGAGGCCGTATTTGAATTAAGGACATCAAAACGCTTCTAAGAAATGAGTATACTCCTATATATCTAAATAAATATTACAGGGAAATTTAGTAACAAAAAAATGTCCTTACTTCAAAAAAAAGTACGACAAAGTTCTGTAGTAATAGCCGTCCAATTTTAATTCTATCTATCTAAAATGTGTGTTGGACTTTTTCTGAGATATCTCAAATATTTTTGTTTTTTTTTTGTAAATAATGCTAATAGGCTTTCTTGTTGTGCTCTAAATAACCTTAGAAATGAGCGCTGCATCATGATTATCGGACAAATAGTGCAACTTCAATCCAACGCCAAAATACACACTACAACTTTTTTCAAAAGAACATATAGTTTTCGAGTAGGTAATTTGGAAAAAAAAATAAATCAATTTTACACCCCCCCCCCCCCCCCAACAACAATTGGTGCTCCATTTCAAATATTGGGTACTTTTAAGGAAGCTTTAACGACGTAGTAATAAAGATCTCCAACAAAATTCGACTTTGTTGGAATTTTTTCGAAGTGAACATCTTATTTATTTTGAACTAGAAGTGATCTATGTGAGAGAAATTTGCTGTTCCTTTGTACACGTACCTGCTACATATACCAGTATATTCAAAAAACTCACATAATTCATACAAATCAATGCAAAAATGCCTCGATATCGGTGCCCCATTTAAATAACCACCAAATAAAATAGTTTATGAATAAAAGGTTAAACCCCTATAGAAGCTCGATAATACCTTCTCATAAGATAGAGGTACAAAATTAAAAAATTATTATATATGTAGGTACTGGCATTAAACTATAGTCTACATAAGCAACCAAATGATGTTCCACTACGGAAACGAATTTTCGATTAGTTGCATAGCAAATAGAAACAACACTCATTCAGAAGTGGGATATGTTGAGACTGTGTGGTTGCAGCTTAGGTCATTCATTTATCGATTTCAATTCGGCAAAGGATTTTTCAGTACCTACTACAAGTTGTTCAAGATAATTCAGGATGCAAAATTGAGATTCAAATTTTGTGTCTACCTGTTTGCTGTTGTCCTGTCCTGGTCGGCCGGATGCAGATGTTCGTACATACATATTAGTATTTGACCATATCTTATGTGTTTTAGCGTCAGTGACAATCACATCGATGTGTGTTATATCCATTTTCCTTTGCTTAGTATATTTCCAATGATTACTTCTGTTCCGGTTTCTATTTTGTGTTGATTGGAGAATTAAATTGGGAACATTTATTGTTCAACTATAAATTTATGTATGTGTTGTGTATACCATCTATAATTTCCAAAAGTACTTCTTCGGCACAATGATGAGAAAACAATTTGATATTTTAATTGAAAACTGAAAACTAAAAGGATGAACCGGAAAATTGCTAGATTTTTAAGTGAAGACATTCATTTGCTACAAAATTATTCGCTTGGCCCTTCCCTCTTTTTTGCATCATAATGTGATATTCGACAGAGTTACTTTTTGGATGGATAAAAGGTTATGCAATTTTTGTTAACTGGATTACAATTTAAGTTGTTTACCTACAAAAACAGTATTTGACTTCTTGTTGTGTTGATAATTTTAGTGATGGAGAAATAATAATTATTTAGAATTTTTGAAAAGGTATGATTTGGCATATTTAGGTTTGGTTTGATGTAGACAATATGTATATTTACAAAAATATTGTTTGTGAGTGTTAACTTGTATATGAATGGTACCAACAATTCTTGAGAGAATACACAGATGGCTTGGTTTTTGGTTAATCATCATTGTTGTGATGAACAAAAAATCAATAACAAAATTCAAAGTAAGAGCAAATAAGGGTTGAGCTAAGGCAAGAACAAAATAGCATAGAAGCGGGGCTATTTCTCAGCTTCTCTGTTAAGGATGCAGTGACTATTTTCAATAAAAAAAATGGCTGAACATAAAATAAAATATTAGGAATAGTTTTTGAATTTTTAAACTCAGAATTTAAAAAAACTGAGTTTTTTTAAAACTGACTAAATTTTTTCTCTCAAAATTGTACGTACAGATAGACCGAGAGCTGGCAGCTGATTTTGGTCGTGAAAGTAAACCAAAAGATTTTAATAGTATAGGTATAGGTAGTCCTGGTGAAGGTGATAACGAATACGTTCCAATTAAAAGGTTTTGACTGAAGAAAGTGATTTTATAAGTTAGAGGCGTTTGAGTTACGCCAAACTCCTGAAAAGCGCGATAAAAGTCGCGGGTGTAATTACTAGTTTATCAAAAAGATTATAGATACAAATATCTTGAAATGTATCTCAATTTATAGGGCTTGACTCCCTGAGTCGGAAAATGTAACTGACAGACGTTTTGAGTTACGCCAAACTATTGAAATCCACGATACAATTCGCCTTCGATTATTATTATTGCTTTTTCTTTCAGTTTAAATGGTACCTATCTTTTTGAAAGGTTTTGACTAGCTGAAAAAGAAATTTGGAAGGAAACACGTTTTGAATACACCAAACCATTCAAATAAGCGATATAAGTGGCTTATATTCTTTTCTTTATGAAATGTGAAATTGCACTCACACTCAGTTCACGTTTTCATAATTGTAGTAAGCTCGCTACGACATAGCTTTCTTATATCGCTTATTTCAATGGTTTGGTGTGTTCAAAACGTGTTTCCTTAATTTCTTTTTCAGCTAGTCAAAACCTTTCAATTATGTAGGTACAATTTAAATTGAAAGAAAAAGCAATAATAATACTCGAAGGCGAATTGTATCGTGGATTTCAGTAGTTTGGCGTAACTCAAAACGTCTGTCAGTTACATTTTGCAACTCCGGCCGTCGAGCCCTTTAAATTGAGATACATTTCAAGATATTTGTATCTATAATCTTTTTGATAAACTAGTAATTACATCCTCGACTTTTATCGCGCTTTTCAGCAGTTTGGCGTAACTCAAACGCCTGTAACTTATAAAATTACTTTCTTGATTAAAAACCTTTTAATTGGTAAACATTTGAAAAAGCTACCACTAATATACAATAAAAAAAAAAAAATAATAACATCCGCGAGTTATATCGCGGCTGTCAGTTGTTTGGGGCCACTCAAACACCTGTCACTTACATTTTAATTTTTTTTGGGTCAAGACCTTTTGATTGGGATACATTTCAAGTGGTTTCCCTCAAAATCCTATTACTAATAAAATAAAATAAAAAATCCGCGATTTATTTCGCGCCTTTCCAGCTGTTGGGTGACACTAAAAACTATTTTTTTTATACATTAGTACTCTGGTAGTCAAGACCTTCCGATTGCGATACATTTTGATGGCATACATAAATTATCTAAAAATTTCAATAAAAAATCCGCGACTTTAATCGCGTCTGTCGGGGGTTTTGGGGCCACTTAGACGTCTGTCATGTACATATTCGCACTCAGGGGGTCAAGATCTTTCGTTTGTGATACATTTCAAGTGGTTTCCTTTTTGACAAAAAACTAAAAATTTCAATAAAAAATCCGCGACTTTAATCGCGTCTGTCGGGGGTTTTGGGGCCACTTAGACGTCTGTCATGTACATATTCGCACTCAGGGGGTCAAGATCTTTCGTTTGTGATACATTTCAAGTGGTTTCCTTTTTGACAAAAAACTCAAAAAAAAAACGCGTTTTCAGGGACGTCTGTCGGGTGTTTCAGGGCCGCTTAGACGTCTGTCACGTACATATTCACACTCAGGGAGTCCGTGGCTAAAAGTTATGACCAATTTCTGGTGGTTTCCCAAGACCTAAAAACTCCAAACAAAAATCGCGTTTTCGGGGACGTCTGTCTGGGGTTTGGGGCCACCTAGACATCTGTCGAAACTATTTTTGTAATCAGGGAGTTGATGGCGTCAAGTTGTATTGCATTTGAAATGGTTTCCCACCCGATTTCAATTTTCAGAAACGTTGAACGTTTGATGCACTTTTACGTGGTAACGGGGCCAGTACATGCTGGCAGGAGAACGTATTCGTTTTCACCTTCACCAGGACTACGTTTACTATTTAAATCTTTTGGTTTCCTTTCACGACCAAAATCTGCTGCCGATTCTTAGACTATAAATAAATAAACAAATCGGGTGGCACAACGGCTCATGAAGAACCAAGGCCTAGTGACTTACAATTTGCAACCATTCCTGTGTGCGCCTGTCGACAGGAATGGAAGGGACCTACAATTGTATGCCGAATCCGAGCGGCTAGACGAGAAGCACTTATTCGTGACAAGTGATACTCTTGGAGGATTTGTCAATTCCTCGCAAGAGCCAGTAGCCCCCCAACTAACAATTTAACTTGTTTAAGTGTCTATACAAGTTATTTTCTAGTTTGTATAGTAACTAATAAAGACCTTATGCAAATCAGTTTGGCGCACATTATACAAGCTGTTTCATTTCCTTAAGACCTTTGACCAGAAGTTCTATATAGTTAAATAGTTTTCTATGGAAAGTCTTATTGATAAAATAAACAAAGCAAAACAGTGTTATTGCTCAACTAAACAAGTTATATGACTTTAATAAGACATTCACTTTCAGGTCGCATAAATCAAATGACTCATATTGTAAGGCCTTACAAAGGCCTAGTAAAGCAGTGTATTATTTTAAAAAAATCGTTGCTTTAAATTTAATTATTATTATTGTTTTTATTTTCCTCCCATTTTCCCATTACTTTAGGGTGTTAGAAGGACTTTTCTATTTATTCTGAAAAGTATAGAAATTTATTTTATTTGATGGAATTCAACTTTTACTCACATTAAATTTCAGAGTCCAGGGATCGAACTCAGCTCCTCCCGATTAGTAGGCCACCACGCCACACACCAGGCCAATTGGCAATATACCATACAGGTGTAAAAATTTTAATGAGTTGATAATCATTTAAAATCAAACTAAATTTTCATTAAACTGTGGTACACATGACAGGGTTTTAGAAGATTGTATTTAAAGTATCAATCGTTAAATTCTTTAAGTATTTGAAAATTATATACCATAAGTTAAGTATATATTTTAAACTAACAGTAACAAAAGCTATGCATGACCTTTTTTATCGTACCATATGTTTGAAAAAAATTTCTTAGTTTTTTTCAAGCAAGTAGATATGTGCGATGCAGTAGTGTAATTAAGTTGCTTAATTCTATCAGTCTCACCTAAGGGGACAATTAGGTATGTATAACATTTCATTTTCCGATATATCTAAGTTTGTTTTCTAATTAACAAAATGCAAAAGATATAATTAAGGAAGGCAATAAATGTAACAAATAAAAAACAAAATTCCTCTGTTTTCTAAGCTTTCATTTTTGATTCCTGTAAGCAAGCTATTAACAAAATGCAAAAGCTATACATTCAAAATGGATGGCAATATCTGTCACAAATATAAATTCTTGATTTGTATAAGTTTGCTATTAACAAAATGCAAAAGCTATAATTTCATTACGGAAGTCCAATATAGAGGTCACAACCCAAGCAAAATTCCCGCTCTATTAAACTAATTTTTGATTTCCTTAAGTTTGCTATTAACAAAATGCAAAAACTATAATGTTCTCTTACGTAAGTCAATAAAGTGCAAGTCCCACTTGTGCAAAATGTTTGATTACCGTCATCAGTCTTGTTATACACCGATTTCAAAAATGAATCTCGTTTTTTTTTTGTTTTAATTTTGGTGCAGTGGTCAATGAAAACGAAGGATACTAGAGTTTACTTTTAAAAACGAATTGAGGCTATTAGGAAAAAAATATGAGAACAACTTTTTTTTTAACTTGTTGGAGTTTTATATACATTAAACAAATCTCTTGCATGACTTCACTTCTGAGGAAATCAAACTAAGATATTTTCATGCACAAAATTGCAGAAGCAGATCTTATAGTTTTTATTTGTTGCATGCTAACAAATTTAGTTAGCGTATGTTCAAACATTTATAATATGCTTTAAAAATTTATGAAAATTCCGTTCTTCAAAACGATATAACAACACTGACTAAAATCAAACTATTTTAACATCTATCTGACATTTGCATGATGCGCGATTACTTTCTTAGACATGTCGTAAAGGAGTTGTCTGTTATGACTTTCATCTGAATGTTCTATAAAAGCTATTATTTTTCTAGCTAAGGCAACCAATTTCGGCAGGCCTTAAAAAAGTCTCCGTAGGACTGCTTGACTTGCATTATTTAGCCTTAAAATTATTCTTTGTCAGCAATAGTCTATCAAATTCTAAAAAATTGGACCTTATACAGTTTAAATTGTTAGTTGGGCCTGAAAAAAAACTTTTTAGTTTTTCGATGGACGAGGCTGGGATGCGAACCCATACCTTCAGCGTGACAGTCGAACGCACTTACCATTACGCTACGGGCTACGGGCTCTTAGACTAAGATGTTATATTTTTGGTTTTAATATTCAATGGCGTGGGTTTTTTTTATAACAAATTAAGGACTTCAAAATTTGGACCCAGTCTATTCTTCAAATGCAAGCAAAGAAATTGGAGCCTTACTGCAAGCTAGTAGCACGGAGGGCCGTAGCGTCCATTGGGGCAACCGGGGAATAATGCCCCGGGGCCCCCGCCCAGGTGGGCCCCCAACGGATATTTCGAATCGCTATTACCTTTGTTTAGTTAGCTTCGTTCAGCTGAATGACACTTTTTGGCTTATTGCAACTAAAATCAATTGACGAATAAAATCTAACCCTACTCAACTCTTACTTAAGATCATACATACAGTGCTTTGCATAAGTATAAACGCACCTGCATTTTATAGAAAACTGGTTATGGAAGCGACAGCTTACTATTTTTTTATTTAATGGCATCAGTAAACAAGTGAATTGAGCAAAAAAAAAGTCCCGTTGTTTTCCCTAGCGTTGTTTAGAAAATAAAAACAGATTTTTTCGTATTGCAGAAGTATAAACGAACTATGCAAATCTCGTTTAAGCTTTATTTAATTATGATTTTCGAGATGACAAACAACGAAGCCACGTTGTATACATTTAAGCGATACGGCGAAGGCCAAAATTGAAGACTTTCGTTCAAGTATCCTAAGATGTACCGCTATTTTTACGAACATTTCGTGATCGGTTCGTTTTTCCGTAATTTCGTACAAGATCAAGAATCTTATGGAACGAAAATAAGACCCGGGGGTTCGCAGATGCTGACACGTTGCTATAATAACCGAACAATCAATGTTACATCTAATTCGGTGCATTTTTTGAGCGAAATTCGTTACGAATTGGGGTTAGGCGTTTCATTTTTGACGGTTTTTCGTGCTTTAAGGAGCAGTGGAGTGATTGTTTGGGCAAAATGACAACAAACAAAAAAAATTGGAATTTCCACGTCAAAATATGGACCGCTGTTGGAAAACCGTAATTTACATTTAATTATTAATCGCTTTAACTCTTCTAATTTTAAAAATGTATTAATGCCACAATTTAGTGCATTTTTTTTACAAAGATTGTTTTCAGTGACAACAAGTAGTTTAGCCTTGATGGGCCAGATGGTTTCAACGGTCATTGGCACAAAAAAATCATTAAATTGGGCCATTAATACATTTTTAAAATTAGAAGAGTTAAAGCGTTAAATAATTAAATGTAAATTACGGTTTTCCAATAGTGGTCCATATTTTGAATTTGGCGAAAATTTTAAAAATATGTGCTCATGGTTAACGAAAGCTCAATTTAGCCAAATGGATCTAGTAGGTAAAAGTTCTGCTAATAAAAGCTCGAGACGAAGTTTGACTTCGGTATTTGAAAAAGTATCAGTACACGAGCCAAAAACCAAATCTTGCACGATTGTACCTAGTGTCGTTATGTCGCCATATTCTTTTTAACGAATAATTATTTTTTCTCACGTAACCCGCGTAGTTTTTATCCCAGACAAAATAGATATATGGCATACCTCTTGAAAATTAAATTTTGTCAAATTATGTTTTGAAACTTTGTTCGCTAATTCCTTTGGCTTAAAAGTTATAGAGCATTTTGTTAAAAAAAAAATGTTAGGATTGATTTTTATATGCGTCATATTTCTTATTTTTTTTTGTATCATCTGATTTTTCTGCTCAAATATTTTCTATCAGGTCAAATTTTTTGAAAAACATAAGTTCCATGAAAAATATTAAAGAATTGGCAACTTTTTTGATCATTAAAAATTCTTCACTTTCTTCGAGCCATTCGGATTGTATGCACCGCTCTTATAATGCTTTTAACTGATCCTGTTACCACAGCAAAAGCGGAAGGATCCTTTTCAAAGCGGAAATTAATAAAAAAAAAAAAATACTTGCGAAGCACCATAGAACAACAAAGTCTTAGCAATTTATCATGGCTATCGTTTCAAAATCTAAGAGCACTAGGGCTGGCCAAGAGACGAGAAAAGCGTCGGTCTCGATCTCGGTCTCGCATGACGAGACGAGACGAGACTAGCTTTTAAGCAACCGAGACTGTATATTTGGACCGAAATTTACAGCGAGTCTAATAAATTAAAAAATCCAATTTCAAGTAAATATGTATTCAAACTATAATCTAAAATATTTCGTTGTTCGGAAATCGTATTTTTCGGAGACGAGACTTAATTATACGAGAACGGCACGAGACTGAGACGAGACTGAAAATTTGATTTTAAAGAGACAGAGACGAGACTTACAAAAGTCTCGTCTCGTGGCCAACCCTAAAGTGCATCACGGGCAAATAGATTTGAGGAAAGTAATCGATGAGTTTGCTTCTGTAAAATCGAGAAAAAAATCATCTAACCTTTTATTTCAGTAATATACATTTAGAATTTTTTATTGAGAAATAGGGCCCTGTATTTTTTTAAGTCCCGGGGCTCCACAAGCTCTAGCTACGGCCCTGGTAGCACGCATAGTTCAGGAGATATTTCTGGTATGCCAACATATATAAAATATAATTTTACACAAAATAAAAAAAATATTTATTGGCCCGTTTTCAAGATATTGAATTTTCAAAAACAAAAACTCAATATATTTTTAAAAATCCAAAAATTATTTTTTCAAAAATTTCTATATGCAAAATTGTTTGAATTGTTTTGCTCTTTTATACAAATTCTGGTTGAAATCAGAGTAGACGTTAACGAGAAATTTGAAAACCAAATACTAGGTTCTTTGACAGGTATCGTAAATAACCATTACCTATTGGTAAATTATTTCTTATCAAAATATTGTTCATTTCTTTAATAGTAAACGCACATCTTTTTGTCAAAATTCGTGGAGCCGTGTTTGAGGAAAATACGTATTTTCTTAACGGTTTTTCAATTATTGTATGGAATGTACCATTATTTCTGAATTTAAAAACATGATTTTTTTTCAAGTATTCTACAAAATAATAAAAAAAATTTACACATTGTTTTAAAAAAACCAAGGCATTTTCAAAATATTTACTTTTAACAAAAAAAAAAAAATTATTTTGTTTAATGTTTATACTTTTTAGAAGATTAACCAAAAACAAAATCAAAAATTTAAACTTGACTGTTTTCGTGCAAATCAAAAACAAAAAAAAACAAGGTTTTCAGCCTTGTTGTTAATCTTATTCCGTTTTTAAAATAACATTTTTTTTTATTTGCCAAGCACATTTGCGAGATTAACTTTTGTAAACATCTTCAGATCCGCCGCGCGGTCAGTCGTCGCTTCGAGTCATCGGTCGTTGGCAGTCATTTCGACATCTTTGTCTTCGTTTTCCAAAAAGACAAATAATTGTGTGTTGTAGATACATACTTTATATGAATGTTATTCGTTGAAACAAATCTAACACGTTCGTTTGACACTTGTATTCTATCTATAGTATATATACCCAGTGGCGGACTAAGCTTGTTGGAGGCCCGGGGTGGCAATGCTTAATGGGGCCCCTTGTATGATCAGATATTTTTGTAGTCTTAATAACGTCAGCTTTTACGACAGAGAAAACATAATTATAATACACTTTTATTCTAATCTTTATTCGCTATTTATATTGCATACAATAGATATCTACTATACAAATTGTGTTTCAAAATAAATTTACTAGTTGTGGGTACATACATATTTTACAAAAATAAAGATGCAAAACTAAAGAGTTTCTTGGAATATTTAAAGAAATATCACGGATTTTGTTAATGAACTGAAAAAAAAGGTATAAAAAGTTGTGTCACTTGATTGAGGCCAACGACGGTGAATTTCGCTTTTGAAAATTTAACGGAATGGATTTTTTTTAAATAAAAATTTTAAATATTTAAGAAAGGGCAAAAACTATATTTTGTGTTCTTTAAATAAAAATGAAATTTAGAAAAAGGTTTACGGAAGCAGAAGAAGTAAAAATACATAAATGCGGCGTTCAAGAAACTTTAACTCTTATGCCGAGAAAAACCAACCAAACTGAAAATAAGTCAGGTTAAATCCAGATTTATAATACAAAAATGGAACTTTTACCACGAACGCCCTTTAAACTTGGCTTGAACTTCGTTGAAAACATTTGGACCTGGCTACTTCAAAAAAGTTTTTGAACTCAGTAGACATTTTGAAAATGATGACGTCTTAATAGAAGCTTTCAGTGATGACTGGATCGAGATTGGTCTCGATTATTTAACAAAATCTGAATCATTCAATTAAGCCTTCTAATATAGAGATTTTGTCACAAAATGGTGGCAATACTCAAATATTCAACAAATATTGAAATAATTTTTTTTATATGCATATATAAAATTAAATATTTTTTTTTTAATTTGTCTTTTTTTGAAAGATTTCTGAAGTAGCCTCAATCAAGTGAGGCAAATATTAATGCATTATTTTTGCAGTTCTTTTACAGAGCCCGGCAGATTTCAATGGGGTTTTCTGGTTACCCCTTCAATTTGATGTCATTACTTTAGAAAAACGTGTTCTTAAACATAGCTTGTAAACTTTTCCGGGAAAAATCCCCGACCGACCGACCCCCTGCTTTGCCCCGGTCACCGGAGGCCCAGGGTGGGCCAACACCCGCCCCCCTGCTTTGCCCCGGTCACCGGAGGCCCAGGGTGGGCCAACACCCGCCCCCTCCCACCCCTACCTTAGTCCGCCCGTGTAGAAACCTATCCGCTTCTCGGCTTCTATCATATTCGTGGCGCTTCTCCAAGGACACCGTACACATAACACATAATACCAAAAGCAAATCCTTTTCTTAGGTATTCCTATTTACATACGTATTTACGTAGAAAACGTAATCACATTGAACAAATTTACGAGTAGGTATAGCATAGATTTTTACATAAAAACAATGGTAGGTAGGTATAATTTTTATTTTTTGACAAAAAGCTTAAAGATTGCCAACAGTTTTTGTTTCCATCCATTCACTTCATACCTACATACATAGATCTTTATAGAGTCTTATTTGAATTCAAAACATGCATATCTTTATGATGAGAAAGCAATAAAACAATGTATATGTAGATACAATCATTGAAATTTTGCGACACCACACCACACCTTATAGGCCAAACCCAACAAACCGACGCGCCGATGACGACACCTAAAAACAAAAGGCAACAACAAAAAGAATCGGAAGAGAAACGGCAGATAACCTATTTTTCCAAAATAAATTCAGGCACCATCAATGGGACATCTTTTGACAGGGAAATCTTAAATCTGCATAACGAGGTTGGTATTGTGACGAGCAAACAATAAAACGCATTGTTTCGGCAAATAAAAATGATACACTTTGGCATTGTAGTAGTGTTGGTTGGAGTGATGGTGTGTTTATGGTGGTAAAACCTAACAAAAATATCGTATGGGATCAAACTCCTTGTCTCGCTAACAATTTTCGGCATGAACGAAACAGCAATCGAAATTAACGGCACAGCATGCATGACGACACAGTGGGAGTCGTATAGTCGTTGAAAGACGAGTCGTATCACTCCATCATGCCCCAAAATGTGTATGATGCTTTTGTTTTTGGGGCTGGCTTGATATTGTTTCCTTTTTGTATGTAGTGTTAATTAATCTGTTAATATGGAAACATTAAAAAGATTCTTAAACAATTCTATAACGGTTTCTGTACAATGTACACTACTCTCGAATCAATATTTTGGATAAGCGGACGCATAAGACAATGGGCTTATGTGAGTTATAGGCTTTTCACACCAAACCCAAAACCCGGTTTTCGCAAAAATATCGGTTTTGGCTGAAAACCTAGATTGAAAACACAAGTTTTTCCATACATTTATGCTAAACCATAAGTTTTGATAAAACACAAGTTTTAAATAAAACCTGTCCAAAACATGTTAGATTTGCAGGATGAACTAAACAAACACACCTTGTGAAACATTCAGCGCTCAATTAAATGTCATATAAATAGCTGCCAGGAAAAAATGTTTTTTCTGCTGGAACACAAGAGAGCGCGACGCAGTGTCGCGCATCCTAACTACTACGTGAAATCGACCGGTTAAGAAATAAATTAATTATAACGAATCCGGATTGATTGTATTTCCATTATTAAATTCCAATATGAATAAATTGTCTTTTAATTGCACATAAAACTTATGATTTTTCCCTTTTCTGTGGCACTAAAATTTTCAAAGCGGCGCGGCCCTTCCTCGAAACCATTGTGTTCAAGCAAAACAAATAAAAAGTCAAATGAAAACTTGTAAATTTTCGGTCTGAACGCATTTCAAGTTTTCGTAAGCAAATTGCCGAAAACCCGGTATTGGGTTTGGTGTGAAAAGGCTATTACATACATTTCTTTAATTCCATTTATGGTCTAGGAAAGATAGAAAATTTAATATCGTTAAGTGGGAACAAATTAATTCATGAAATTTTATTGCTGGTATCGACGCAGAATTTCATCCTGTACAACATATCCAAAGTGCCCCAAAATGCCCTCATTGGCTTTTTATATAGACGCATTTAGGCACATCAGACCATTGTGTCATATCTGCGAACCGTTTGGCAATACGAGAAAGCCAACTGGAACGGTCTTAATAATTTCTTTAAGAGATTTAACTACTGATCACTATGCTTCCTCGATAGTGACGTAGACGCCACCGCATATATGATCACAAACTTAATTCATTGACGAATGAGAAATGTTATTCCGAATGGGGTGAAATCTATCAAACCCAAAGAAAACTCATGGTTTGATTCCAGCTGTTAAGATGTTATTAGGGTAAGAGAAGTAAGCTTCCGATGTTAAAGCCTACCCAACTGAAGAAAACCGGAAAAAGTTTCAATAAGCTAGAGAGACCTGTATCGTTTTTATTCGAAGAATCAAATTTCTACATGATAAAAAATTACGGCAAAAAATACTACAATGTCCCAAAGCTAGTAAACATTTTTGATCATTTGTTAAAAACATACGAAATACCAGCTCGTCCTCGGTTCCAACGCTCGTCTTCAATAACACCCCTTTTGTCAGCTCGTTAGATAAGCCAATTTGCTTGCGGCACAGTTCGCTGTCAATTCGATGCTTCCAGAATGTGTTATGACTCCTCCTGTACTTGAGACCGTAAATGGGACAAATCTTCTTTTACACTCGTGCAGTTGCTAGAGTTCTAAAAGATCTCGACGTACACAAGTCCACTAGCCCGGATAGTATCTCTCCCATTGTTTTGAAGAGGTGTTCTTCAACGCTGGTAAAACCACTGCGTAAGCTTTTCCATCTGTCCTACTCTAGTGGTCTCTTTCCGAGTGGATGGAAAACAGCATTCATCCAGCCCGTCACTAAAAAAGGCGTATCTTCTTCACCCTCTAACTATCGATCAGTTGCACTTACGTCCCTTCTTTCCAAGGCCAAGGAAACGCTGATTAACTTCCAGCTCAAAAAATATCTCGAGGCACGAAAGCTTCTTAATGACCGGCAGTACGGCTTTCGCAGCAATAGGTCAACTGGTGATCTGATGGTTTATCTCACCGAACAGTGGCACAAATCATTACATCATTTTGGAGAAAGTAAGATTATTGCACTTGATATTTCAAAAGCGTTTGATGGATTTTGGCACCAAGCTCTCTTATCGAAAATGCGCGCATTTGGTTTCGATGAATCTCTTCTTCGTTGGATTAGAAATTACCTTTCGGACCGTTCAATACAAGTTGTATTGGACGGTTTCAAGTCTGAAATCCACAAAATAAATGCTGGTGTGCCCCAGGGCTCCGTTTTGTCTCCGACCCTCTTCCATATATTCATAAACGATCTCTTTATCCCAGGATAAGAGGGCTCCCGGAGGATTGCCTGGGATCCCGGGATAAGAGACTGATTATAGCTATCAATAAAACGCATCAGTAAAAAATATTCTTTTTGACAATTTCTTATTTGATTATGAAAATCATTTTATTTCATCAGTAAAATTAAAAAAATGCTTTATTTAAGACAAAAATGTTTATGTTCTAAAGGAAATTTATTTTGTTTTGTAAATAAATCATTTCAGGTGACTTACTGACTTCTCATTGATTCGTTTCATTTATATTAAGGGTATTAATGCGTCGTAAGTTTACAAATTGTGTAAAATGATAAGTTTACACAAAAGTTTGCAACACCGACCTTTTTATTCATTTGGTTAAATGCTGTGTAATTGAATCAGCTGTTCGTTAAACGTCAGATTTCGAAGTTATTTTAAATGGAGAACTTCTACCGAACCAACGCGAAATTAGAGCCAAATATCTCGGAACGATACAAAACGAAAGATGCACGACAATAGTCGTTTTTTAAGCGTAGGTCGCATTTAATATTCGCAAACTCACGGCAGTGTTTGAAAGAAAAGGAGTGAATGCAAACAATATATACCTATGCTATTTTGTATTAGTATATGACATCTTCTTCCGACAGCTTCCGTCGAAGACGAAGAAAACAACAATAACAACACGTATATTGATGTCGTTTCGTCGTCGACAACGAATGGTTGACGTTTGTTAAGTAGAGTCTTTATACATAGTTCTACCTTAATAATTTACGAAAAGTAGCTTTTCTTATCATGAGTAAAAGTAGAGGTCCGAATTATTTGTACTTGTAAATATAAACTACGTTTTTATTGACAACTTTTATCGCCAACTACCTAATCGCGATTCGGTAGTTACAGAATAAGGTCAGAGTTTTTTTAGTTCTCTGAGATATTGCACATATATCATATTTCTGAACACGCCTAATTCTAAAAGCCACAATGCGTTTGGTAAATTTTACCAAATCATTTGTTGGGGAATTTTAACCAATTTTTGAAAATCATTTCTCATAAAAATGTTGACAGTTCATTAACCAAATGATATTTATCTAGTGTTAAACATCATTGCATGAATATCCCTATTATATTTCAGATCGTATGTTAACACATTAAATTATCAAAAGAAAATTGATACGATTTACTTATCGCTATAATATTGCAACCTTCTAAAGCAGGCCTTTTAAGACTATACTCTAATAGATACAAAATAAATCGGGTGGCACAACGGCTCATGAAGAACCAGGGCCTAGTGACTAACAACTCGCAACCATTCCTGTGTGCATCTTTCGACAGGAATGGAAGGGACCTACAATTTTATGCCGAATCCGAACGGCTAGACGAGAAGCACTTATTCGTGACAAGTGATACTCTTGGAGGATTTGTCGATTCCTCGCAAGAGGCAGTAGTCCTGAAAAAAAAACTTTTTAGTTTTTAGGTGGACGAGGCTGGGAAGTGATCCCAGACCTCCAGCGTGACAGTCGAACGCACTAACCATTACGCTACGGGCTACTATACTATTCTAATAGATAGGTAAAACAAATTCAACATCAAAGGACAATTTGTTCAGTGCGGGATTAAAGTTAAACCCGTTTCATTTTTCCTATAGGATTTTCATTTCAAAGAATTATTAGAAGACAATTTAACAATTTATGTACATTATTTTCATTATGTACATAGGTATGCGGAGTTCACATTCGACGAGATATTTATTTCATTGGCGCGTGTGGTTTTTATTTTTTTTATTTAGCTATAGACATCAGGCCTACTTGCAAAGATTAATACTCTGACGACAAGGTTATTTCCACCAAAAAGAAGAAAAAAATATCATATTTATCATATAGGCTATGATTATAGCTCATAGCTGAATGAACTTGTTTTCGTTTTTAATTTTAACCCTAAAAATTGTTATGTATGCAGATACTGACAACATTTTAATTAAAATTTAATTAAACTCCAATAGCTTGGATAAACACATACAATCGTATAAAATCTAGGTATGTAAATGTATGTATAATATGCTATATACCTGCACGAGAAATGAGAGAGAGATTTTTGGATCGGTCAAAATGTCTGCTTAAAAAAAGGAATTATTATTATTAAACCTATTACAGTTGTTAATATCCACCACCAAGCATTAAAGCAAGCCTTTAAATTATAAAAACAAAGCTAATGACACCGTAAATAATACGATTTTCATATATGATTATTTTCATTAAAACACAAATTGCGTAAGATTTAAATTTTGGTTAAACATAACAATAACAGCTGAAAACAGACCTTTATTTTGTATAACCGTTGACCATAATACGCGTAGGTACTTTACCATAGCAATATTTTAAATTATAATCTGGGTCTGGGTTGTTTGTTATGCTCTCTCTTTCTCTTTCTGGTTATGAAATATAAAGGTTCAATATTTTGCTTCCGGAAAATGGAATGTCACTGGATTTGATAAAGGAAAAGAAAGTAAATATTAAAGAATAACATATTACTATATAAATATACTATAGGATATAAGCAGACTTTTGAATTATTAAACGAAAAGTGTCAAGTGCAAATATCCCATTGAATTTCGTATCCTCTTTTTAAAAATTTATTTAAATAAGTATCTACAAATTTAATTTTAAACATGTACAAGTAGGTACCAGTACCTTAACATATATTTTTTAATGCTGGCCACGAGACGAGAAAAGTCTCGGTCTCGATCTAGGTCTCGCATGACGAGACCGAGATGACACGAGACGATACTGCCTTTTAAGCAGCAGAGACGAGACTGTATATTTGGACCGAAATTTACAGAGAGTCTAATAAATTAAAAAATCCAATTTCAGTTAAATATTTATTTTCTTCTGCAAATACTCGAACGATGGTCGAAAAAATTTCGTTCCAACAATCAACAGTTTGTCCTAAAATCGTATTTTTAGGAAATGAGACCGAGTCGAGACTTAATTATACGAGACCGAGACGAGACTGAAAATTTTCGATTTTAACGAGACCGAGACGAGACATACAAAAGTCTCGCAGGGTCTCGTCTCGTGGCCAGCCCTAATATTTTTTGTTTTGAAACAAAAATAAAAAAAAAGTAGTTATAGATATAAATAAAATGATAAACAATTTAATGGATTTAAATTGATATTTTTTAAGAGCGAGATATTGTGCTCAAGTGACCTCAAATTCAAGATGCGTTTCAACCAGGCACGGTAAATTGGTTTCATTCACTATAATCATATGAATTTGAATTAAATATGTATACACATAGAAAATCAATTTAAATGAGTAATTAGGTTATAGGAGTAATTAGGTAAACAAATAACCGGCTGACTCGTTACGCAAAGGTTTTCGGTTGCTCAAAAGGTAAAAACTCTTAAGTCGACTTAAATGGTTTTAGCTATTTATCGCTTTCTTACATTATAAATCTTTAAAAACAAGAAAGTTATGACCGTTTGTAAAATATCTTAAGTTTACTTCTTAGGTTCTTGCAAAAGGTAAAATAACTTAAGTAGATGATGATTCATCTTATGTATCAATTTATTTATTTTGTCAGAAAATAGGAAAAAAATTATTTTGGTAAAACATCTTAAGTTGGGTAGGGATATGTTCGATATTAATCAACAAAGTAAGATCGCTTATGTCGACTTAAGATGTTTTACCACACAAAATTTTCTGCATTTAAATTTCTTAAATAGACTTAAGGTGTTTTACCATAATTGGTTAATAGAAAATTTATATCTTAGGTGACATAATAAAATAAAAACTGCAATAGTTGTTTTGGTAAAAGCAATTAAGTCAAAAAAAAACATAAATAAATGCACTGAATACTTTACTTGTCAAACTTTTAGCCACATTTTCAAATAAGTGTATACCTATACAAAGATAAAGTTCTGAAAATTGTATCTTTATAACCCTCTTAGTTTTTTTTAAGCACAGATTCAAAGTTAAAAATTCACTTTCTGAAAAACTATATATATGTTTTGATATATGTATGTTTTTGGTGTGATTTCACTACTTCTTGCAAAGACTCTTTTTATCATGAAGTTTCTGACTTTGTTGGTACTTTAGTTAGAGGGGGGTCAAAAATTGCTTGAGTTTCATCCTGTAAAAAGGTTGTAGTGCCAGAACTTGGCTGGGCATGGGCATGGGCACTACCGCGCCCTTTGATAAGAATAGGCTCCTTTTTTTATAATTTGCCCGGACTTAAGGGATTATGACCACCTTTATAATCATACGGTGTAACACAGTGCGAGCGTTTAGGAGAAATGGAGAGAATTTAATAGGGGATGTCGATGCAAATTGGTTATTTTTGGTACCTCTACCTCGTAGAACAGTTTTATTTGCCTTTTAGTTTTATCAAAAACGATTTATTTGATTTTTGTATGGGGAATCTTCCGAAAAGTTCAATCGATATTGGGTTAGGTTAGGTAAGGTTAGTGGGCTGACAATTGATCTTGTTACCGTCACACTTAGATCAGTGTAGATCCATTGTGACACCATGGGGATTAATCCCCATAAAAGAAACCTATGATAAATCCTATGACATAGCCCGTAAAAGGCGTCGACAAAGTTCTAACAAGCTGAAGCTTGGAAAAGTCGTTTTCAAATTGATTGAAGGAGTGTCAGTCGCTGCGTAAATACCGGGTTGAAGATAGGTTGACGCACCATTGACTTTTAAGGGCGTGTCTCTTTCCTTTAACCTTTCTGGATTGATCCACCCCACGACAGACCCGTAGGAGCAGTGGCTTCATGCAACGTCGGGCGTTGGGTTCGATAAACCAGTGGTTGGTGACAGCGACTGCCCAGTTTGGACAGATAATTTTGTCCTTCGACACAATCACCGGGCCAAGGAGAGGCCAGCCCACCATAGTGTTTTTAGAGCGTGAACCTCTCCCTTACCCCCACAAGGTAAATCATTCCTCCGCCAGGCCCGTAGGAGCAGTGGCTCCATGCAACGTCTGGCGGGTAAGTTTGATAAATCAGTTGTTGGTGTATGTGGCAGCTTTGTTAAGTCGGTCCCATTAATGTGTTGGAGAAGTGTCTGTTTGCGCATAATCACCGGGTTGTGGAGAGATTAACGCACCGTTGTCTTTTAAGGGCGTGATCTCTACCTCTACCCCCTCTGATCAATTCATCCACTCACCAGGCCCGTAGGAGCAGTGGCTCCATTCAACGTCTGGTGAGTGAGTTTGATAGATTAGTGGTTGGTGTCTATGTGCGTCTACCCCTACGTCTAACCTACGACGTCGGCACAACCGCCGTGCTTAGGAGAGACCAACGTATCACTGTCCTTTAAGGGCGTGATCCCCCCTGCCCCTACCGGTTAAATCATCCCCCCACCAGGCCCATAGGAGCAGTAGCTCCGTGCAACGTCTGGTGGATGAGGTTGATAGATCAGTGGTTGGTGTATGTGCCTGCCTAGTTAACTCGGTGAAGCTATGAAGGTATTGAAGAATTGTCTGACGGCATATTTACACCGGGTTGAGGAGAGTTAAACGCACCAATGTTAATGCAGAAATGTCTCCCGAGGAGGCTATTTCTTAGATGACATAGTGCAGGGCAGTGACTAAGGTAGTGTGGATTATCCTCATGTATCTCTTCGTCACCACATCCTCTACATAAGTCGTCCATACTGAGACTCATCTTTTTCTTATGGTAACCCAGTTGGTTGTGCCCAGTGGTAACGCTCACGAGAATAGATAGAGACTTTTTTCCCAGTTGGATGATCTTGTCGTTCTTTTGTTTATTGAAACTAGGCCATCATTTTCTAGTTATAACACAGGTATCGAGTGAGTTCCATCTCTTGTTGGTTATAGCTAGAACTTTACTCTCGATTACCCTCTTAAGATTACAGGGCGGGACCTGAACAGTTGAATCTGCTTGATTAAGATCAAGTGCTGATCCTATTCTTGCCAGTTCGTCAGCACTTTCATAACCTGGGACACCACTGTGGCCAGGAACCCAACAGAGTTTTATGTTGTGCTATATACCAAGAAGTCTTAACTCTTCGCGACAGCATGTCACAAGCTTCGATTTTATTTCAATGGCAGAAATTGCTTTTTTTGCCGCTTGGCTGTCAATGAAAAAGGTGATATCCGCTTGTGGTATTACCATTATTGAGACCTGTCTAGCAGCTTTCGTCACTGCCAGGACCTCAGCTTGGAAGACACTGCTGTAATAAGGAAGTCTTAATGAGTTGGCTAGTCCAAGGGTTTCCGAAAAGAAGCCTGCACTAACACCAGTATCCATCTTGGAACTGTCGGTATAGATTGCTATCATCGATTCGCAGGTTGATGGTTCTTTGGTTTGCCAATCCTCTCTACTAGGAAAGGCGATCGTGAACGGCTTGTGAAAGTCTAAACGGGGTGTAATGTAGTCAGTGCATACCATACTTCGCGTGTATCTCTGCAGAATCTGCGCGTGTCCTAAGGTGCTGCGCTTCCAGCTACCATGTTTGGCTAAGCCGAAGTGCGCTCTTGGCTGGCGATTCTTGTACAAATAGATCAAGGGGTGTTAAGTTCAGTATAGCTTTCAAGCCCGCTGTGGGGGTGAACCACATAGCTCCAGTGGTTCCAATACATGCCATTATTTGTACCTTGGTCATGAGTTTAAGGTTAGTAACTTTGTCGAGCGCATTCCACCAGACTACGTTACCATATGTCAGTACAGGTCTAACTATCGCCGTGAACATCCACCTGATAATTTTTGGGCTAGGTCCCCAGGTTTTACCAAATATCTTGTTGCAGGAGTAGAATGCAAACATGGCTTTGTTAGTTCTTTCTTTAACGTTGCGACTCCAATTCAATTTCTTATCCAAGATTACACCAAGGTATTTTGCGTGATCGGAGATTTTGAGTTGGGTCCCTTCAATGGATTGGAAAGGAATCTTGAAAGTCGGTATTTTCCGTTTGTTCGTAAAAAGGACTAGTTCGGTTTTTTGCGGATTAACCACAAGGCCACAATTCCTAGTCCATGTATTCACTATTGACAGGGCATTTTCTATTCATTCACTAATTGTGGAGGGAAATTTGCCTGTCGCTAGTAATGCTAGATCATTTGCATATGCAATTACTTTGACTCCACTGTATCTTAGTCTCACAAGAACTGTGTTCATCACGAGTGTCCAGAGAAGCGGATTAAGCAACCCACCTTGTGGGGTTCCTCTGGAAGAAGATACTTTGATTTGCACTCCTCCTATCTCTGAGTTGATCTCTCTGTTTTTCAACATGAACATTATCCATCTGATGATAGCGTTATTCACATTAAGATTCACCAGCGCGCTCCTTCCACCGCCTCGTTCTGAACATTGCTGAAGGCTCCTTCATGTCTAGAAAGGCAGCAAGGATGTAATCTTTGTCTTTGAGGGTTTTTTCAATTGTGTTGACGACATTGTGTAGTGCTGTCTTAACACTTTTACCTTTTGTATTAGCATACTGGGCTGGAGATATGACTTCCGGGCTCAGTGCGTTGCGTATATATATCAATCAATCTTTCAAATATCTTTAAGAGAAAAGACGTGAGACTAATGGGTCTGAAATCTTTAGCGGTCGTTTGGCTTGGCTTTCGGAATGAATATCTCTTTGACTTCTCGCCACGCCTTCGGCACATATCCAAATTTAAGGCTACTTAGGAATATGTTTTTTTAAGTGTGGGATTACATGGTCTTCACTTTTTTGTAGCATCATGGGGAAGACAACATCCAAACCTGGTGATTTATACGGTGAAAAGGAGTTAATAGCCCATTTTATCCTCTCTTCCGTAATCAGCTCCGTTGGTGTTGTGTTCTCTATGCAGAGTTCTACTTGTGGATTGTTATTCCCGTTAGAGGTGCAACAAGGAAAGTGCGCGTTTACCAGGAGTTCCAGTGTTTCGCTACAAGATTCCGTCCAATGTCCTTTGGGTTCCTTAAGAGATTCTTGAACATTGGTCCCTTAGCAAGTATTTTTCTGAGTCTAGCTGATTCGTTGGTACTCTCAATTTGACTGCAGAAGTTTCTCCATGAGCTCCGTTTGGATCTTTGAGTTTCCATCTTGAATTTCTTTTGACTAGACCTACGTATAAACAAATTATTCAAATTTTCGATTTTCTTATTACGTATTGTATAAACTGATTAAGATTCATTTATTTATACTGAAGCTGCTTTACAGTATGAATACCATTGTACAGCAACATTTTGAATTAAACCAAAAAAAAACAATTTATGATTTGAGTTGATGAGTATGAGTTAATACATTTTTTTTTTTAAATAAAATTTCACAGGAAGGAATTTGTATCTGCATATTAATGATAACTGACAATTGGAATTTTAATTTTTAATTCTTAAAATGTTTAGTTTGTCAACCTATACCTATATTTTTTTTTTGAAAATATTTCAACGATTTTAATAATTTTTTTTATATTTGCCCAAGAAATTGAATTACTGAAACTCTCAACTAGTATAAATTACATCTAATAAATTAAACAAAAAGAAAATACTTCAGAACAGATATAAAGTATTGAAGTTTTTTCTCGTGATTGGTTGATTTTTTCATAATATTTCATACTTTAAAGTTGGCCAAGAAATGTCGTATTTAAAAAATAAAAATAAAATAAAAAAAAAAATCATTTTTTTATTTTAATTTAACTTTTTCCACCGGCCGAATACTTAAGTGCCCCATAGACCACTTTTTCGGGAAACTGAGTTAAAGATGCAGTTTTACTAATTCGAATATACTCTATCGTTTGGCGCTATCCCCGTTGCTCTATCTCAATTATTAACGAAGTTACAGAAAGCGGTTTTGCTTATAAACCACAAATTATTGGGTTATTATGATGCTTATTTGCCGTACATCCAAAATTTGTACTAGGTGGGACAATTTGTATAGGAAAGTTTGAAAAACAAACGCTTAATGCTTAATTGCCCCATAACCGCGGTAGATGGGATATAGATCATTTAAGTACTCACAATATATTAAAAAAAAAAGTGAGATTTTTGGTGCTTATGTGCTCTATATCTATGTACAAAAGTGCAGTCAGCTGGAAAAGTATAAATAAGAAGAAACATTTTCGCCAAGTAAATAAATAATATAAAATCCTTAATTAAAAGCAAAAAATAATGTCTTTGTTTTAATTCAATATTTATTGATTAGTCACCGACGTTTCAATTCTGGTTTGGATCTTTTTTAGGACTGAATAAGTAATATCGACTTTTTTTTAAATATTTAAAAACATAAAAACGGGGTAGAAATGAGGAAAAAAAATTATTTTAAATAAGAATATTTATATATCTTCAGGTTGACAAACTAAATAACTGCGTTTAATGTATTCTAAATAAAGTTTTTATCGATGATAATTAGGCATTTATTTTTTTTTTTTTACTTAAATGGATAAAACCAAAAAAGGTAAATGAGAAATTTAATTTAAAAAAAAAGGGTGACAAAAATACCAAAACTTACTCCTACGAATGTTGAATTATTTTTAAAACCAAATTCCGAATAAAATTGAATGTATTTTTCTAAGAAATTTTATGGACCAAAGTTCATATTCAGTATTTTTCACAATTAAGTGTTAAAATCATTTTCGTACGTCTCTTATCGACTTAAAAATAATCCAATCTGGTATAGAGGAAGGCACAGCCACTAAATTATTATAACTTTT
Source organism: Melangyna quadrimaculata (assembly GCA_949320155.1). Lineage (NCBI taxonomy): Eukaryota > Metazoa > Arthropoda > Insecta > Diptera > Syrphidae > Melangyna > Melangyna quadrimaculata. The sequence continues at coordinate 81,475,427 of OX439484.1, read as the reverse complement.
TGGTTTATGTTTTTATTACTTAAAGTAAAATTATACTCGTAAATATTAATAATGCAAGAAATTTTGAATTTTTTTATTATTTTTGATTTCGTTATTTTCCGAATGTCCAGTGCATAAAAGTCCTATACCCATAGGAAATTTGAAGTTTGGTTTTCATAGATTTCGTATTCGTATGGAAGAGGGTTATATATCTATTTTTGACTTTTTTCAAACTTTATTTTTTTTTTAAATAACCGTAACGTTTTTTGAGTAGTAGCCCGTAGCGTAATGGTAAGTATCACTTGTCACGAATAAGTGCTTCTCGTCTAGCCGTTCGGTTTCGGCATAAAATTGTAGGTCCCATCCATTCCTGTCGACAGGCGCACACAGGAATGGTTGCGAGTTGTTAGACACTAGGCCCTGGTTCTTCATGAGCCATTGTGCCACCCAATTTATTTTATTTATTTTAACGTTTTTTGACATCAGGACTTCAAAATACAAAAAAGGATTTTTATATTAATATGTATAAAAATTCAAAAGTCGAAAAGTCAAGTAAAAAATAACGAAATTATTTTTCAAACCTTAAAATTCGTTTTCTGAGGAATAATTTTTTTGTATATGGGGCACTTACGTATTCAGCCGGCGCACAGTGGCCCGTTTAGGCAAAAGTGCTTGCGAAATTCATTTTTCGGGTGGGTTTATAATACAAAACTTTTACATTTCCTGAATTAACAAATGCTTGGAGCTCAAGAAATCGAAAAAAATTATTTCATTTGTATGTATGAATGGTTTGGCTTGTAGAGCCAGTCAAAGTTGACAAATATTTATGGTGAGGAAAAAAAACAATTTTTGTTTTTATTTTTTTTTTAATTTGAGTGTAAAAAAAAAAACTAGGAAAAGTATATAAGTAAAATTTTTTTTGTTATTTTGACTTGATATTTGTGTTAGTCTATAATCAGAAATGAAAAAAAAAATAATAAATTTTGTAAACTGCTAAATTTAATGTTTTTTGAAACACCCCTTTTTGCACACTTTTTCAAATTTACATAGAATAGAAAATTTTTTTTCAAAAGTTGTCAAGCCAAACTGGACGGATAATGAATACTTATATATCTCTTTACTTACAACCAAAAAATGAGCTGCATAGAATTGCATAGAGCTGAGCTAGAGAGATTTTATTTGAAGAAGTCAGTAATTTTTTCTGAGTTTTTTTTTTGTCAAGCGCAAAAAAAAATCATGGAAAATATTATTTCTTTCCTGTGCAGGTATAAGTTTTTGGTTTAAAATAAAATGGTTTTGTAATTTAGAAGGAAAACTTATTTTATGCTTACTTACCTAAGTTTTTAAAAACAGTTTTATGGCTTATTTCGTGTAACCCCTAATAAAACTTTTAAGTATGAATGTTTTTGATTTCGGGTATGATTAATTATTCTCAGGTAGTTTGGTCGATAAGGGTTTTTAACCGGATTAGAATAAACAGTTAGGTAAACAGATTACCTTATTGGGGTGTCATAAAATTGAATATTTTTAGTGCAGGTTTTAAGGTATAAAAAGTTAAAACAATGGTATGAAACAATTATTGAAAACTTGAACGAGCGATCGAGCAGTTGTATAAGGACAAATTATTTAAAATGGATATACCATACAATACTTTGTTTGAAATTTTTTTTTAAAGTTAATAGTACTGACGAGCTTCTTTCTGCCGTAATAAGTGAACACCAGCTATCCGGTGAAAATTTACCGAAAAATGAAGAAAAATTAAGACACTTTTATTGCGCTACTAAGAAAAGATGGGTCGCAGCCCATAGATCGAGATTAAATCTCATAAATAAAAATGAAAAATGGTTATCTTCATCTCTCCATATCAATACCGGACAAACAGAAGTAATGTGTGATCCCCCAACTATATCAAGGTCATCAAGAGGAAGGCCAAGGAAGTCAGTTAATGAGTGCGCAACATTCACAAAAAAAACAAAAACTAATCAATGCAACAGAGGAGATATGTACTGCAAATCTCTCTGATGCATTAGTGATAAGATATAATAAAGGCCATGAAACGGCGAAGAGTGATGTGATCAAGGCAATTTCTACTGCAAGTGCACTTCGAGTCAAAAGAGTCAATGGAGAGGTTATAACTAGGATCCAAATAATTCCCCACTGTTTCAATCAAATTGATTTGTTTTCTTTTTTCTCCACTGTTTCACTTTAACTACACTCAAATTACTTCATGAATTGATTTTCAACCTTTTTAGAATTACCAATTTGTTAACAGCCTTAAATAAAAGTTCTTATTTCAACAGCAAATTCTGAAACACCCTGTACATTTTTTTTAAACTCACCATTATTATAGCCTTGGAAATTTCCTTGAAGATAAAAAAAAAATTGTGTCGATATCTTTATTCGTTTAAGAGTTATGATTTTTGCAACCAAAAAAGTCAATACGGGCCACTTTTCGGCGTTATGTAAATATGAAGTTTTTGAAAACACAACTTTTCATCATTCTAACTTTTAATCGTTTTATGATTTCAACCTATAACGGCGGTAGATAGGTACGTATACAAATTTTAAATTTATTAATTAGGTTTATAATTGTAAAATTTGGTTTCACTAAGTTGTTGAAAAGGGTACCAAATTTATGTTAAACTAGTTTCAAGAGGAAAGTTTATAACGTAGGCAAGTCTTAAGTTCGTGCATGAATTTATTTACAATTTCAATACATGTAGTACAATTAAATACGCCAAAAAGTTGAATGTGTCGTACGTAGCTTATTACAACTGTACTTGGAAGTACCATTCGAAGGGCTTTAAACTTCTATACAATAGTTAAATAAAATAAAGATTTGATTCTGTTTTCTCATTGATGATTTTTGCAACCAAAATATTTAAACAAATTAGAAATACATAAAATTGTTTTTTTTTTGCATAAAATTGACGTTTCATAGCTATATTATTTAGGACCAAAAGATGTTTAAAATCGAACAAAACAAAAATAATTTCAGCCAGAATCCATGCGACACCTTAGCAAGTGTAGGACATGATGTATGTACAATAACCATACTTCTCTCATTTGCAATCCAAATTGTTATCGGATGCATTTCAAAAGAATGTTGGATCTTTATGAGCACGTGTATATATATGTAATGTAGAATATACATACATACCAATAAAGGAATTTATAAGCTCAAAATTCCAAACGCGCTGTCTTTTCACAAGGATCAACTTGCCATGCTACCAGAAATAGAAAATTACTACTACTACTACCAAATCTACATAAACCATTTTTGTTGTTGGTATATGTCACATCTTAATCAGAACGAAGAAACTCATTGCAGCATTTCAAATTTTTCTTTGTATATTTCCACCTGCATCTGCATAGTTTCCGCTTTGAATGCAGTTATTGTGCTAAAGGAAAGACAACGTAGTTGGCACGGAAAATTATAATCAAAAAGTTTTTCCCAGCATCAGTTCCTACCCCTCCACAACACACAACCCCATCCACTATTTGTCTCTGCATCTACATTCTACACTACACCTTCTCTATTTTTTCCTATCAGCTTTGTTCAAATTCACGATACGCTGCCGTTTTGTTCATTTATTATTACACTCCACGCCCTAACCGTGTTGGGGAGATCTTTTTTTTTTTGCTGGGTGTAAACCATCAGCAGCATATTAAGCCACAAGGATGCACCTCGTAAACTACTTGCAGTATATATTTTTGTTTCAACGGAAGTATACAGCTGAATTTTATTTAATTCAAAAACTCAGCCAAAGTTCGAGTGAGCTATGTTTTGAATGTTTCGCAAATATAAAAACTATTTAGTTTTGAAAACGAATTTAAAATTTTTCAACGAAAATAAGTACAAAACATTTTTTTATTCATTTTTATTATACGATATTTCTGCAGCAAACACACAATGCAAGAATGTTGATGGAATATGGAAACCCCTTCTACTTTATAAGTTGATTTTGCTTAATTTTGTGTGAGTATAACATCTCCCTCTGCTTTAGTAAATAGTTATGTAAGAAATTCTAAAGCTACCAACCTACTAATTGAAAGCCAAGAATAGACTAAAATTAACTACCTACAGGAGGCTTACAAGTATACATATTTACTGTACACAGCTAAACAGAAATAATAAAACTTTTAATATTTTGAAATGCAATTGGTATCTTTTCTATTTAGTTTCGAATAAATTATTTTGTTCATTTTCACAATAAAGAGTATTAGAAAAAGTAATAAATACTAGGTACATATAAAAGATAAATGTCGTCCGTGCGTGCGCTCATAACTCGAGAACGGATCGTTCGATTTTCACGATTTTTTGCTTGATGAATTCGTATTGGCCCAAGAAAGGACATAGGATACTAAAGAAAAAAAACCCGGAAAATTTGAAATCCGGGAAGATCCTATTTTAAGCGCATAACTCGAGAACAGATACTTAGATTTTCACGATTGATGACTTTGTATTGGCCCAAGAAAAGACATAGGATACTGGTGGAAAATCTCTGAAAATTTCCAGAAAAACTGGAACGGGAAGATCCTGATTTTCACAATTTTGGGATTGATAGGTTCGTGTTGGCCTAAGAAAGGAATATTAGGTGTCCTATTCATTTCGTCATTAAAATTTGAATTGGACTTGCTATTGCGTTCGGTCATATAAAATAATATGTAATCTTTTTTTTTTTTTTTTAATTTCCATTGTGTTCAAAGTATGTATGTATTTGCAATAGAGGCTAAGTTGTTGAAAGGGGGCCGAACGTTAATTCTGCATTGCAATTGCCTTGCAATTGGATGAAGAACCTACATGCAACATTTTAAAGAACTCTGGCGAAACTATTGCAGCACTGTAAGATTGTCATCTGGAACGAGTGCACATTGGCTCACAAACGTGCATTTGACCCTGAATTGTACGTTGAAAGATTTACGAAGTGATAAACGACGTTTCGGTGGGGCAATGATTAAGCTGTCAGGCGATTTCCGTCAAGCGCTACCTGTCATTCCAAGATCAACTTCAGCAGATGAATTGAACACTTGACTGAAGGCACAGCCTTTTGGCATTACGTACAAATTGCAACTAAAAACAAACATGCGAGTTGATTTTGGAAATGATCAGTTCGTTGCAGAGTTGTCTATAGGCAATTTTATGGCGATGGGTGATACCAGTGGACTAAATCGCCAGCCGGATTGAATTTTCACCGAATTTTTTACACTTTACAACAACACAGTAAGAGCTCATCAAGAATATTTTGCATTAAAATTGCATGTATGTTCGTTGTCAAACTTCTTAAGTTTTGATGCTGTCATTGCAAAGTATTGGTCGATCTATGACGATAACAACATAACAACAAAATATCTAAATTAACAATGTTGATGTGTTTTCAAACCAAAATGATGTGGCGTGTGCGCGTGTCGGCCAACCTTCAGCTTTTTTTTACTGAAGTGCTTTAAATTATACAACTTATTTTTTTTTTGTTTTATTTTCGGTCGCGTACACGTACAAAGTGGTAGGTTTGCCAACACGTGAGCACGCCACATACAATGGAACTTGTGAGAAATATGGGAATTCAATATTGATACCATAAACATCTAGCACAAATCAATGGATATTCGAAACCCTTCTTAATATTCAACTAACTGCTGGATGCAAAACAAAACCTCTTCAAATTGAATTCACTGATCCGGCATTCTCTTAGTTCAAAATTACTGTATATTGAGAAACAATCTCATTACAATTGAAGGGAATCAGATGATGATCAGTGGTGGCAATGGCACAGTGGATATAGTGTTTGACTGCTAACCTGGACGTATGGTTTCAAGCTCCAGTCTAGGTAGCATTCTTTTCTATATTCCCCAGTTTCATCTGGTAACTGGATGCCACCCGTGGAATTCCAGGATATAATAAACATCTAATTCTCAATCCACTGTGCCAACAAATATCTTTCCTTCTATTCCTTCTAACTAGTGCCGTGCATTGTATTTAAAAAAACTGAGGTCTTACAGGCATGTATTTAAAATTATTATTATTATTATCAGCATGTTAAAATCGTCCAAAATAAGCTTTGGGAACATATCCTCAATTACCAAACCCAAGAATCTTCACGTATCTCTGAAATCTCTTCCAATATTCAACAAAACAGTCATCTAGAACGATTAAACCATCTCCAGATTCAACTCTCTGCCTTACAACATCAAGGTCTCTCCAAGCTGAACGCGGCACTCTATTCTCCAAAAGCATTCATCACCACTTCGTTAGCTATTTCACTCATAATTCAACAAATCCAGTAAATAATGCTGAGTCTCCTACTTGCCGGATGTATTTCAGTAGTATATAGAATTTGTATTAAAAAAAAAACCATTCATATTACACTCATCTTCTATCATATGATTTGGAATTATAAGCATGCTCGGAATTATAAATTTCATTACATTAAAGAAATTTAGGCGGAAGTACATTATATGTACTAGTACATTATATGTCTGAGTTTTTGATTTCTTCGGCAATTTATTTTGAAAGTGATTGTTTAACGTTTTCAAAGTTGCTCATAGGCGTTGAGTATAAAGTAGCTTTAAATGAAGTATTTTGACTATACGCATTAAAAAGAACTTTTTTGGGACTAAACAAATCTGTTTTGTTATATAAAGTAGGCAACAGTTTAATAAATTGCATCCGAAAAGGATTCTAATGGATTCCTAAGCACCAACAATCAGCATTGAATTGAAAAACGAATGGCTTACAAAACTTTATAAAACAATTTAAGCAGGAAAATTGGCTTCGTTGCGACTACCTAAAACACTCAAGGTGTTTATCCGAATGGACGTATCATTTCTTGTAGGAGGCGTAGAGTCTGTTGATGTGATGCTCAACTTTGCGTAAGGCTACCAGCGTCAGAGGAGACATCGATGTGGCATAATATGTAAGGGATTCATCAGTACAAGAGTTTTTCGAATATAGTTGCCACAGGCTGGTCAGATGTAATCAGGCTGTATAGGGGACTAGCTTCGAACCTTTGGCAACTCCGCCTTTGATGTTATTCATTTGTGATTTGCAGTTGTCCAGTTGTACGTAGAATTTTCTGGAACAAATAAAAAAGACATTAACAAAAAAGGTATTTAAAAAAAAAGTTGTTTGTGACTGGGGTAAATGTAATAGGCTTCAATAGATACCCTGTGGAATGCTTTGTCGACATCCAAAGAGCATCCAACAGTGACACGATGGTTGTTGAGTACTATGGTGATGTCATGATGGAACTTCAGGAGCGGATGCAAAGTTGAGTGCTTTTCCATAAAGCCTGGTATGATGGTGTTTTCGCTGCAAAACCTCTTAAGTCTCCGAAGCAATACTTCTTCCAGTATATTAACAAAGTTATTCAGAAGCAAAATTGCTTTTATAATTGGTCACCAATTTTCAAGCTTCTTTCTTCGGGATGGCCATGATCTCAGCTGCCTTCCACATTTGGGGGAAGTAGCAGTTGTTGATGCAGGTTCATGATGTTTGGTAAACAAAATTAATTTATTTTATAAAGTTTTTGACTCAAAATTCGGTATGAAAAAATTGTAGGAAATTAAAATTTATGTTTTCCTTCCGTATTTAAAAAAAAAAAATTATTTTGAAAAGAGCGCACTTTTTTACATTTATGAAAACAATTTTGTTTTTAAATACCAGAATGAATAAACAAAATACAGCACGGTTTTTCTCGATGCAATAAAATGAATGAAATTAATTCTGTTCCATGTATTATCGCTTTATAAGTAAGAACAAATATTCCCATTATTTATGGAATAAGTACAACGACTTTCAATTGGCTGCCTCGGCTGGCTTCGCAGTAGTGCATTCTGTCACTCCAATTTTCCAAGAAATTGTTGATGATGGTATCGGGCTGTAGCTCACGGGTTTCTTGGATGATATTTGCCTTAAGTGCTTGAATCGTTTTCGTATTGTTGGCATAACATCAGTCCTTCACGGTTCCCAAAAAAAAAGTCCAAAAGGGCCAAATCGCAGATCAGAAGTGGCCAATTGGCGTCGCCAAGACGGCTAATAACACGATTTGGGAATTTGGATCGATATTGTGGCATGGGAAATGGAATGTGTAGCATGGCACGCCATCCATGTCCTCTATTTCTGTAAAAAAAAAGAGTAGGCTATCATGGCTCTGTAACGCCAACTGTTGACTGAAATGTTGTTCCGATACTCATTTTCGAAGAAAAATAGTCTAACGATGCCACCACTCCACAATCAGCACCAAACTGTCACTCTCTGTGGATGCATTGGCTTCTCGACTGTAACGTTCGGGTTCCGAGCCCCAGATGCGGCAATTTTGTTTGTGTAACGTAGCCGCGGAGATAAAAAAGTGCGCCTCTTCGTCGTCAGAAAATATGATTTTTCGCCCAAATCATTTTGGATAAAGCGATAAGGCGTAAGGCGATTCATTTCGTTCTGCGGAGGTACGATACTGACTTTTTGTCAAGATTTTGGGGGGGGGGGGGAAACAGCTGTCAGTGTCAAAATAACCTACCTAAAATGAACATTTTTCACTTATTCAACTCCGCATAAGTGAAACGCTGTCATTAAATTTTAAATCGAACACACCCTTTGAATTTGGATTTGATTTGACATTCCTTGTTTATTTTTTCGGCTTATCCTCTAAGATTTTAGGCAGAAAACGTATAGGGCTGACGCCATATTTGTGATTAAAACTATAAATACCTTTGTTGATTGAATTGTTTCATATGGAAACATAACTATTTTGATACCTACAATGCAAAAAATCGTATCTAAATTTTTTTTTTGATTTTCAGGCTAAATGAAATTTAGTTTGTTTTGACAAAACTCCGCTTATTTGAAACAAGTTTCAGTTATTCGAAGTTCGGTTAACTGAAAACTCCGCTTAACTGAAAAAAATGTTCTGCAATTGTGGTGTTCCAGTTAAGCGTAGTCGACTGTACATAATATATTGTTATCTTGGTTGATTTGTGTATGATAAATCCCCATGACCCCATCCCAAATCCTGTCCTAAAGAAAACTTTAACAAATCACAAACCAAACTATTTTGTTCCCATAAAATAAATACGAGTACATATGCACCTACATTTCTATTTTTAAATAAAATTTATATTGTTTTTGTATTATACTATCTTGATCTCACAAAAATAGTTCCATAAACTTTTGAATTATTTTAGCCATCATTAACTTAGAAGAAGTAAACTATATATTTACCGGAAAAAACAACCTCATAATTTTTAGTAGTACAATTTTACGATAAGTTCCAATCGTAAATATGTAGATGATATTTATTATACGAGTATCGAGTATATAGATCCCTTAGGTATATTTATGTTTGTTGTACTCGTTTCGTTTGAACTTTAGATGCTCCAAAAGTAATCAACCCCAAACGGGAATACTATTACGAAAATTATTTTTATATTGTACGTGTCCCAGCATTTTTTTGTTAGAGATGATAAGCGACTTTACTCTCGCTCTATCTATCTCTAATAAAAAAAAAGTTAAGTTTTTGAATAAAAAAAATATTTGGCTGTAGATAAGGGAAGTGAATATTGTAGGAAAGGTATTTGCGGCTGGACTAGTTTTGTTTAGTGTGAATAAGTCAGGTGCGGATTCTTGTTATTTAATAAAGATTTTTTTTTTTTTGAAAACTTGATTTCTTAGAAAATCCTTTTATTCTCGTAATTTGTTTACGATAGATACCCGGTAAAAACATCGACAAAACAATTGCTGAAATAGCTTTACAGCTTAATTTTTTTTTTTCATTTTTGTTACTACGAAAGAGTGGATATTTATTTTATATTAATACATCATTTACATTACATTACTGGAAGAAGGAGAAGACCAAAGCAGTACGAAACTCGTTTAGATCCCATGACACTGAGGAATGATTAGTTGTCGGAGAAATATCTATGAACATAAACAAAAATATTTAGTTTTGTCTGTTGTGATCTGGAAATTATATACATATATTTACAAATTTAAATATACCGTTTTTGAGCTATCCCAGTTTTTCGGAACGTTTTGATTTATTTGTATTATCTATTAGTTAATTTTTTTCACCAAAATATGCCTACAACAATAACTCTACCAATAACTAAACAACTTAAACGAATAATAGTGGAAATCAGCTGAGGTTTATTAACGTTTATAATAACGAGAGTTTTAGATTGGTGATTTTTTTGATAGAATATTTGAAATAAGGCAGGCGTAACTAAAACGGCTGAGAAAATATTTTATAAATATGGATTAGTTTGACGTGGCGTAAACCCGGAGTAAGTGCTTTGACTCGGTTTAACTATTCCGAGGTTGAACCGAGTATTAGTGAAATCTAATAAATACGGCTGTATGACTTTATGATTTTTTTTTTAAATAATAAAATCAAAAATTATTGCTTCTAGAAAAAAAAACTATTAAAGCATGCTTATGTAAAAGTTCATAATGTATACACTTTGTACATATAATTTTTCGTTTAAGCTTATACAGCCATATTTATTAGATTTCACTAATACTCGGAATAGTTAAACCGAGTCGAAGCACTTACACCGAGTTTACGCCATGTCGAACTAATCCTTATTTTAAAAAAATTTCTTAGCCGGTTTAGTTACGCCTGCCTTATGTCAAATATTTTATCAAAAAATCGCCAATCTAAAACTCTGGTTATCATAAACGTAAACAAACCTCAGCTGATTTCCATTGTTTTTGGTTTATTTTGGATATGGAATATATGTTAATATATTTACATAATTACAACAGATAAAATTAAATATTTTGGTGTATGTTCATAGATTTTTCCCCGACAACTTATTTATCCCTCAGTGTCATGGGATCTAAATGAGTTGTGTACTGCTTTGACTTTCTCCTTCTTTGTTAAATGCAAAACCGTTTAAAGAATTAAAATGATTTATTAATGTAAAATAAATATCCATTTTATCGTAGTAACAAAAAGAAAAAAATTGTTTGCACTCCTCTTTGTAAATTCACACAATGTCATGTCAAAATGACATTTAGATACTAAAACGGCTTTACTCCGGCTTTAAACCTCCTAGGAACCAGTTTTAGCTTACTCCGCCTCTATTCCTGATATATTTTTTTTTAATAAGCTTTCCAGTTTTAGAGGCGTTGTAAAGTCGGAGTAACTTTACGCCGCCGCTAAACCGAGTTAATAGATAAGGCTGATACAGTTTAAAAGATATATCCGAAAAACCTTTTTTTTTTTTGGCAGTTGACAGTATCAAAGTCACAATATCTTGCGACTTATGAGTCGTATGGAAAAAAGTGTCATGTTTTTTATTGAAGAGAATATTATGATCTTTAATCTGAGCTAAAGACAACTGGTGCTTTTAGGAATAAAGGCAAAAGCCCAGAAATTTGAACCTTTTGTCAAACTTAAAAAAAAAATTATATCTTTAAAACCGTTGTTTTAAATAATAAAAAAAGTAATAATGTTGTCTTATATGGTGTTACATAATGTATAAACTTTGCATTCAGATGTTTTTAAAAATTTGACCTATATTTTCTACAATAGACTTTAAACACCAAAAAAATGGTAAAAAGAAAAAATAGAAAATATAAATTAAATTTGCCATGCTTAATAACTCAGAAACGGTTATATTTATAAGAAAAGATGTATGGCCTTTTTTACTGCAAATTGTATGTTCTTTCATTTTGAACTTAAGTTTTTTGGGCGAAAACCCGTTAGAAATGGAGATGTTGCCAAAGGTGACAGCACTTAAGTTTCACGCTTTCATATTTTTAATGGCGATTTTTTGAGATGAAAAACATTTTACATTCTTCCGAAATTCTCCAAGCAGTGAAAGCAGATTAAATTGAAACAAAAAGTAAAAAGCCGGAAAATAAAAGTTAAGATAAAAAAAAACTAAAACGTAAGATTAGAAAACTATTATATAAAAATAAGTAACTAAATAAATTGAAATTTATAGGAATTAAAGTCCTCAAAGCACAAAGTATTGAGTTTTACTTGTGAGGGCTATAGTCACGATAAAAGGTCTTAACATTCTTTATGGTGCCAGTTTTAACAGTAGATATATTGATTTTTTGGGAAAAATACAATTTTTATTCAATTTTTATTGTTATACAAAAGCTAGCACCCAACATATCAAGGCGGTACTGTATGTGCTTATTAAGAAAACTTCACAGAACGTGTATACTAAAATTCAGCTTTCTGGGATTTCGGAATGTGTACCTTATTTTGACTAATTGTCCTTGTCTATGTCTGAAAATCGATTTTTCAAAATTAATTAACTTGTTTTTTTTTTTTTTTTAATCAAAAAAACATTATTTTTGAAAATTTCGATACACAATATTATTTATATTTTTAAGGAGCATCTGTATAAAATATATAATTTAAATTGGTTAATTTAATAATATATTTATAAGAACCCAAAAAAAAAACATATTTTTAATTATAAAGTAGAATGTGCTACTTTAGTACAACGCACAACTCTATATCAAAATTCTTGGAGCCGTTTTGTAGAAAAATAAGTTTTTTCTTAACGGTTTTTCAACATTTGTATGGAAGGTACCGTTGTTTTTGAATTAAGAAACATGATTTATTCAAGTATTCTACAAAACAATAAAAAAATATCTTACAACTTGTTTTAAAAATGTTGACCCAGTCGTTTTCAAAATATTTAGTTTTCAAAAAAATATTTTTGATTTTATTTTTTTAATTTTCAAAAAAAAATATGTTTTAAATTTTTGTTCACAAAAATGTTTATGTTTATACTTTAAAGAAGATTAACCATACAAAATTTCTTAACTTAACTATTTTGGAGAAAATCAATAACAAAAAAAAAATGATGGTTCTGCTAGTACCACAAATAAAAATTAAAAAAAAATTCAAAGAAAAATTAAGAAAATCCACGGACCCATTTTTGAGAAAAATAATATTTTCCTTTTTGGTTAAAAAAATTAAAAAAAAAAAATAGGTTGAAAATGTATTTTAATTTTTTTCAAAGTTCTTGTTTGAAAATTATTTTTTTTTACGAACTTAATGTACAAGTAGGTATGTCCAATATCAATAAGCCCTGCACACGTATTATAATTTATATTGAAATAAATGCAAACAAAACTGATAAAATAAAACATGCTCATCTAAGATATAATATTTTCTTTTTTTAGTACTTAGTGCTTGGTTTTTATATGTGTATGCGAATCATAAGGAACACACTACTGCTAACCATATTAATCCACGCCTGGTCCTTTACTTCCTTTGAGTAGTAAAATTATCTTAAAAACTAACTCATATGTTTATATATGTATATTTCTCAGAATTTAGTACTGTGTTTACGTTTGCACTCCATCATTTGGTAGTCAAAAGAATCCAAAGGTTTTTATTTTTATGATAATAGCAGAACATCATTTGAATGTTTTGTGCTTGTTTAAGATACAGAGCACACATGGCCTTAAGGTTCATACATTACACATACATATATATGTAGGTAGTACCATATTTACGGGCTGATACAAACACTCGACTTGTTGATATTATGTTAGGGCCCGAAGCACATAGTTAATAATAGATAAAAATGAACAAGGAAAAATATATCTACTAACAAAAGCATTGAGTTTCTATAATACCTTACAAAAACCTAATAAAAACTCAAAAATATATCTGCAAGTTAAGTGAATGAAACTACACAGCATCTTTAGCATTTAAATTATGTATATTAAATATTTTGATGTTTGGTTTAATGTTAGGTAAACAATTCATAGTGGCAGGAATAGGGGAGCTTAAGGGGAATCAATTCTACCTAACTCATAATGTATTCAACTTCTTCAACCAGTTAAGCACCAAGTAGGAATGTATACGTACCTACACAAATTTCACAGGGTAGATACACACACATCCTATGGTGGCTTCAGCTATGTTCAATTACTTCGAAAGCTCCAAGTACAAAAACTTTGAAGAGGTTGAATCTAACTCGATGATGGGTGTCAAATTATGAAGCTGTAGACAATAATTTTCATTAATTGTAATTCCAGGTTGCTTAGGAAGCTCTAAATGAAATAAGAACCTCGGAAAGTGAAGCCAACAACTTGAAACACGCCATGGGACTTATGATTAATCTATCCGCATCCACAGTTTACCCACTTCAGTTGACTTTGAGTTGCGAATATCAAAAGGATTATTTTATTTGGTCCAACATATTTGATTACACCAATGACTTATGTACGTCTATTGTCGTGATAATCTTAAGAGTATAAGATCTGAGGAGATGAGTTTTCTGGAATTTATGAAGCTGCGAAAAAAAAGCTTAGTAACAAAAAATAGTATGCATATGGGTAGACAGAAGCACCTTCCAAATACTGGAAGTTCAAAGTACAGAAAATTGCTTTTCATTGACGGGGTTCAATCCATTTGTGCAGATTTTGGAGAGGTTTACTAAAAAAGAACAAAATGCTCTGAACCATTTTTTAGAAATAAAAAAAAATAGTTAAACATCATCATTAATTACTATTTTTTGAAAAAAAAAAATTATTTTCCTCAGAAAATAACATTTACCTTTATTTTTATGAATTAACTTTTTCGTTGTTCTTAAATCAGTTGAGCTATTTTTGAACAAAAAAAGATTAAAAAAAAGATCTTAGAAAATTTGTATTTAAGGTACCTATATACGCCTACGGTTCAACATTTTTGGTGGGGGTTAGGCTAGTTCTCTCAAAGGTATTTTTGAGAAAATCCCAGTAAGAAGAATTGGTGGGATGATGGAAAAAAAATACATCCGGGAAAACGTGCTTCTCGACCAAACAGAGGAGTTCAAACACTCCTACATCTACTAGAACACACAATCTCAAAATTTTGTCTCGAACAAAGCACAGAATAATTATGTCATGGGACCTAGAAAAGGCATTTGATAGAGTATTAACTTACCCAACTATCAATCAACTGCACTCAAGGGGAATTCCCAAAAAATAATCATTTCTTTTCTCTCAGAAAGAACTTTTAAAGTAAACGTTGATGGTGTTCATAATTCATCATTAGCCAGGCTTAAAACTGAATTCCACAAGGATTTCCACTAGCTATGGTCATAAACATTGACTCCTTGGCACTTCCAACATAGAACCTTGAATTCATCGGAATTTACGCTCATAATTTTAACGCTAATAATATTTACGCTTTAACTTCTGGTGACGCTACCCACGCTAATCAAATGATTGAAAAAACCGACTCGGCAATACAAAGATGGGCTCAGGAAAGAGGTAAAGTAGTCCCATCAAGAAGAACGAGCCCTTCACCTTTGCAGATAAAGAAGGTGCATACCACCTCCGATTATTCTTCAAGGCAACACAATTTCGCCGCAAAGACAGCTTAAAATATGGAGGGGGTTAACTTTAGTGGTAATCTCAAATGAGATTTGCATATCAAACATGTCTTAAATCATTTAAAATGTCAGAATAACGCACTCAAAATTATTTTCTCTCGAAAACGAGGTACGAAGACCACATTGGGAAACTTCTATAAAAATAGCTAAGGTATTAGTGGAAGGCACCCTGTAAAATGGTATGATAGTTTTTATATGGACAACAAAAAAAATATCGAGAAAATTGACGCAGCAATCAATGAACACTATCGCACGGCAAGAGGCACATTAAAAACTACACGAATTATTGGAGCACTCCGAGTCAAAGGAAGATATACTTCTTTGAAACAACTTGGAAAAAAGAGTGCAGTTAATATAGCTGACTACATACACCCGCAACACACCACAATTAAAGAAGAGTTCCTCAGCAAAATAACAAACAGAAAGAATTCTACTTCAGCTTTGACAAGCATGGTGTCCTTGGTATCGGTATGGAAGAGAAAATTGCTTAAAATCGACACCAGCTTAGTACAACATACAAAACTGAACCTCCAGATGAACATTACCGTAAGATGCACTTGGAAATGATAGCTTCTTCTAACACAGACCACATCTTTTACACCGATGATGGGTCGTTCATAGACAACAGTTCCTCATATGCAGTTATTGGGTTCAAAATGAATAGGGAAACAAAACTTATCCACCAAGGACTCTTGTTGGATCTTACTGGCAGCTAAATCTCAGAAACTACAGCTATTGGGAGCGCTGTATCTTTAGCTGAAAAATGGAACGAGACAACTATTATCTTCACGGACAATTTAAGCATCCGCAGTGGACTAAACAAATGGCCATGTCTCTCGAAGCTTTCAGAAGCAGTCTCAACTTAAGTAAAAAAAATAACTTTAGCTTGAGTACCTGCACACGTCGGAGTTAAGGGTAATGAGTTTGCAGACACATCAGTTAAAGAAGTTAACCAATATCCTTTGAATGTAACAACCCCTATCTCTTTTTGACTCACGAGAACATTTTTTGAATCAATCCAGGAGACGCAAATGACGGAAGAGTGGAAAACTTCTCATAATTCACTTCTCTCCAAATCATATACCATACAACACGAATTTTACAAGAGACGATTGTATTAAACTGCAACGAGTAAAGGTAGGAAAAACCCTTTTCACAAGTCGACATCTGTACAACAAAGAAACACCTGAGGAATGCCAGAACTGTGGAACAGCACTAAAAATTTGGCACATGTTTGTAACTTGCCCAATGTCCAAGCAAATAACAGATCCACAACAAATTCAACAACAACAACTCAAAGAAATGTTAAATCCAGCAAGCTTCAAATCGATACAAAATAAAAAAAAGTAACTTCATATGCACGATAAGTTTAATGACATCTCAATACTTTTTTTTTAATTCACTTTTCATTAAATTTTGTTTTTTTTTCCTTTCATGTGATCCAAGTTTGAAGAAATCGAAACAAACAAACTGTTAGGGCATTCATTTAACGTTTTCACTAACTTTCGCGAGGGTAGGATTTTTGTATTTTATATGTCCTTGTTTACCTGTACTTACAAGGGTACGACAGAGTCTAACTGATCTGCTCACTGTCCTACCTTGACGAAACGCATTTCTGGAGTTGGAGTCAATTTAACTTTTAATTGGATTTAAGGTAGCAGCGTATCAATTTAAGCAAAGAAACCTTATGAAAAACTGTTAAGACAATGTGTATGGTTGATTTTTGTTCTTCTTTTCTCATCAAATCATTACACAACATGTCATTTAACTCAATATAAAAGAAAAACAAACGCTTCAGAAAATCACACACCTACCTTACGGGCACCCACATACCTACCTTAAAAGAGTAAATTTGTCAATAACTTTTTTGTTTGTATTTTAAATAATATACTTCTGCGAATGACAAAATTGTCTGATGCCTGAAAAGTTTCATTTCTCTTTATCCTAAATCCTGAATCTATAAAACAAAGGCTTCATGTGAAATTTAAACACGTTGCAAGTATACACCGGCTTAGCTTTTACCTCAATTTTACCGGTCGCTGACGGTAAACAGGCAACATCGATTGAAAATTGAAGAGACAAAATGTAAATACAACGAAAAGTTTCTGTGTAATGACTCTGTCGATATCAAAATCGTCGTCAATTTCGTTCTTTTGTGTCATCCATGTGACAACATATATAAAGTTTATACCTACATAATACTAACACTTCTATACAAGCCACCCATCTGCAAATATCTCCCTTTTAGTCAATCCTTAATCGTTGCTACGTGATACCATTCGTGGTTGTCCAAACGGAAGGCAAATGCAAATGCAAGTCAACGAACACGTGCGCGGCGTTGGTTGTCGTGTCATCAACAAAGACACGGAACAGTGACAACAAAAATAAATATATACGAGTATATGCGGATACAAAATCCTGGAAATTTAGTTTTGGTCCTGTCGTCTGCTTCAAGTTTTTAATCCCAAAAAATAGAGACAGAACAATGGAGAAAACTTGATGAAGGGATATATACAAAAGATGCCACAAATTAAACTTTTCGCGAAAGTTTTTTATACCAACACCCTTGTAACCTCCCGTACCAACCAGAAATACAGAAATCATTAACTGCATCCAGGGCCTCCTGGACACACTTTGGAAGCGCTTGGCCTGATTTTAGTGCCCGTAATGCGGTTACCTTTATGTTTTTCGGCTTTCATGATGGGTTTAAGGCTGCGCGTACAGTGTTGCGACAAAGCGATGCGCATGATACATACTCTCCAATTATAAACATAATTTTTGATAAAGGTACGAAATTGCAAAGGTATTTTCCCTGGAAAAATGTATGTTATTTCCCTGGAAAAAATCACTTTAATTGAGTGGAAGGATTTTCAATATAAAAACATTTTACTATAGGTACTTATTTTTGTATTTCGTCGGAAAATTGAAAATACTTACTTTATATTACTTGAGGTTTCATTTCCAAAAATTTTAATCAAATTCAACATAACAATGCATGATGAGCTTTTAGTAAAAAGAAAACACAATAGCTTTTATCATAAGCACTGTAGGCTGGCGCCTAACATTTTGAAGAATCTACCTACTACCTCGAAGTCAGCTGGTGCACTTTCGGAAAAATAAAAATGCAATGTATCTCTATTTGTACATTTCATTTACCAAAAAATCCCGACAAAAAAGTTTTAAAATACCGCCTTCTAAAATCCCGTTTTTTTAAATACCGTTTTTTAAAATCCCGTGTATTCAAAATCCCGTTATATTATAATCCCGCTTTTTAAAATCCCGCCTTATCCCGCTTAGACCGTTTTTTTTTTTAAATACATGGTTAAAACTTACTGATTTCATGTTATTTATTTTCCACGATTTATACTTTTCAAATGTTATCCGATATCAAAAAAACTGCAACGAGTGCTCTCTAGAGATTCGAATGGTGAAAAGTTTGGCTTTTGTACCACCTGAAGAAGACTCTTCCTATTATAACTCGTTGCAAAATAGTTTGAGTGCTGTAAAGAAACACTTAGTTTTGCATAGTGGGTCAAAACAAACTACATTCGCAATGGAAGTAGACAAGTGCAATACTCTCCTAACTTTTGGTCTGTGTACGATAGTGCCGAAAAACAGTTTCTGCGAACTCAAAATAATGATGAGGCATGGCATTGCAGACCTATGCTAGGTTTCCACTTGTCATTGAAAAGACGCAAATTGACAAACTTTCCAGGACAGGTTGGGTTTTACCAACATAAAAAGCAAAGAAAGTAGTAGTAGCGAGCAACTATAACTCACCCTGTCTTGGTAAGTTTGTCAATTTGCGTCTTTTCAATGACAAGTGGAAACCTAGCATTATGCTAGGTCTCCACTTGACATTGAAAGACATAGTTTGACAAAGCAGGGTGGGTTAAACCTTCGCTCTACTACTATTTTCTTTGCATTTCTTGTTGGTACTAGCCACCGTGGAAACCTAGCATAAAGGCTTTAGATGGACGAAAAAGCGCTGTGTTGTACAAAATGATTGCCGATCGAGCCAACGAAACAATTGAGATGCAAACAAAATGAGTAAAACAGGATATTTGCGTATGATGCTAATGAAAAATATAATACAGCTATCCTCAATTGTGTAGAATTTCATTTTTGTTTATTTAAGAATTAGATATTTTATTTTGTCATAATACTTTACTTTAGGTCCTCGGACCTATAACGTCCGTGATGTTTCCCTTACGGGACATAGGGCCTCCACTACACTTACGCGCCATCGTGTACGATTTCCTGAAATATATTTCAGCTCTCTCCAACTTTTCCCCAGTCGTGCCGATTCCTGTTCGACCGTTCTTCGCCATGTACTTCTAGACCGGCCCACTTGTCTTCCCTCCTGTGTGAGCGGGTTCCACTGCATTGCTTGAGATGCAATGCACCGATCGCCTTTTCGAAGCGTATGGCCAATCCACTGCCACTTTCTTCTTCGTATAATAGAGTCTATGGGCTCCTGACCCGTTCTCGCATGAAGTTCGGCATTGGAGATACGGTTGGGCCAGAAAATCCTCAAAATGTTTCGTAGACATCTATTGACGAAGGTTTGCAGCTTTCTAGTGACAGTGTCAGTGACTTTCCAAGTGCTGCAGCCGTAAAGCTGAACGGATTCAACATTGGAGCGGAACAGTCGTAGCTTGGCCTTTAAGTTAAAAGAGTTGTTTCTCCATATTTTGGACAGCATTCCGAACGCAGCGTTTGCTTTTCTGATTCGGCTGTTTACGTCCAGTTCAGTTCCGCTACCCGTAGAGACAATACTCCCAAGATATTGGAAATCCTCTACCATCTCTACCGGTTGTCCAGAAATATTTACTTGGATTGATGAGGAAGTTCCGAGGCTGATCCTTTTAGTTTTTGCCGAGTTGATCTTAAGCCCTACGATTTCTGCTTCTCTCTCACCCTTGTTGTCATTTGATGGAGATCCATGATCCTATGAGAGAGTAAGCATACGTCGTCCGCGTAGTCCAGATGTTTGAGGTGAGATTGCAGAGTCCACTGAATTCCTCCATTTCCATTTGACAAAGCTGCGTGCAGTACGTCACTTATCACCAACAGGAACAGTGTTGGTGACAGTATACAGCCTTGCCTAACTCCACTTTGGATTTCAAACTCCTCTGACAGCCTACCTTTGTGCAAAATGTGACACTTGAATCCATCATATGTAGCCTTGATAGCAATCAATTTATCTGGGATGCCCCTCCTGCGCAAAGCAAGCCAAATAAATTCTCTATTGACACTGTCGAACGCCTTTTCAAAATCGATGAACAGCAGGTGAAGTGGTGATCGATATTCAACGCACTGTTCGATGATGATCCGCAAGGTGTTGATGTGATCCACACAGGAAGATCCAGTGCGGAAACCTGCTTGTTCGGCGTCGAGTGTGTCTTCGAGGTGGTCTTTAATTCGGTCCAATAATAGTAAATACTTAATTGTCTAGAATTTCCTTTTTTGTTGCTTTTTTTTAATTTGTTTGTTTAAATAAAATAAAATTTAGCTAACTACAAAATCGCTCTTGTATCCCTAAGTTTATTATAATTCCGCTTTAGCAATCAAAACTAGTTGTTTTATTTGCGATTTTTTTAAAAATAAAACAACTAGTTTTGATTGCAAGCGGGATAATAAGAAACGGGATTATAATAAAGGGGATTATAAGAAACGGGATTATAAAAAGCGGGATTATAAAACAGCGGGATTTAAAAAAAACGGGATTATAAAAAGCGGGATTAAAAAAACAGGATTATAAAAAGCGGGATATCGTACCCAACCAAAAGCATAATGCTTTTGTTCGATATCTTTACTGTTCACCCAACAATTTTTTTTAGTACCTCCCCCAAATGGATAAATCGATAGTGAGAAAGCTATCAAGGAGCAATACATACTTCTTGTATAAATATATTAGGTAAACATATTTTTGAATAGTATTGAAAACTAAAAGTCCTAGAAACTTCCGGTTTTCAGTTTTTGACCAAGTTAAGATCATTGAAATTTGAAAACGTATTTGGTACTGTATTACGTAATGTTCAAATGTTCAAACAATATTTTTCAAAATTTTGAGTTTGAAAATTAATTTTTCGAAAACTGTTGACAAAAATAACTTTATTTAAAAACAGAATAAAACAAGGTATTTCTGGCATTACAAAAAGGTATTACATAGCAGTAAGTGTAACCGTTGTAGCACAGGGTAGCACCTGCCGAATAAACGGAGGAAAACAAAGCCCCTCCCCTATAATATTTTTTTCTTGTCTCAAATCAACTTATACGATCTATCTTTTTATCACACCTTAGGTGAATCACCCTGTATATTTATGTACACAAGTATGTATTGCTCCTTCCATGGCTTTCATTATCGATTTATTAATTTGTGAGAGGTATTGACTTCACGTCTGTGAAGTTGGCAGGGAAACTTTCACCTAGATTAACGCGACCAACGCAGTAATTTGCAGTTTTTTGCATTTCTATTCCCGAATTTGCACTTCACCAAATAGTGGGTGTAATTAAGTGACCTGCTAACTTCGCAGTGAAGTTAGCAGGTCACATAGTGTATCTAGAGAACCAAGCGTGCTAGAGACATGAAGTAAGGCTCCGAATTTGCAGTTAATTTTGCATTTCAAGAAATTTTGTGTCAAAATTTATTTTTAAAAAATTTCGTACTGCCCTGCTAACTGTACAATACACAAATCATAATATATTCACAGTGAAGTTAGCAGGTCAGAGGGTATCTCGAGAACTAAGCATGCTAGAGACTTGAAGTTAGGCTCAGAATTTGCAGTTCATTTTGCATTTCAAGAAATTATAGTTAAACATTTTGAAGTCCTCAATTTGAAAAAAAAATTCATACTGCCCTGCTAAATTCACTGTGAAGTAAGCAGGTCATAGAGTGTATCTTGAGAACTAAGCATGCTACGAGTTTGCAGTAAGGCTCCAAATTTTCAGTTTAATTTGCATTTCAAGAAATCTTAGGTCCAAATTTTGAAGTCCTTATTTTTAAGAAATTAAAAAAAAAATAACTTCAATATGAAATTAGCAAGTCAAATTGTGTATCTCGAGAACTATGCATGCTAGGAATTTGAAGTAAAGCTCTAAATTTGCAATTTTGCATTTCAAGAAATTCTAGTTTTAATTTTGAAGTCCTTTAGACAATGGGCAAAAATGTATGGAGCGTGAGCCCAGCACAAATAAGAACGGCCTTCATATCGTATAAGCATTCTTTATCCGTTAACCGTTTGTCCAAATTCGTTGGGTGACAAAAGTTATTTAATTTTGAATAAAATTAGTTTTAGGGACAAAACTTTTTGGAACTAAGTTCTTTGAACCCATGATGCACTACCTGAATTTTTCGGATCTTTAAAATTGTGTTTAGCGGTCACAAGCATCAATTTTATGCAAAATGCAGTTTTTGGAGTAATTTGTAAAAAATACAAATATCGGTTTTAAATAATATTTTTGATGTCAAAATCATCTCTGAAAGAAAGCAAAAAAATATAAATTTTTTCCTAATTTATCAGAATAAAAATAGGTATTGTTTTTAAGGTTTGCTTGCAATTGGTAAAATTAAGACAAAACAACTCACAAAACGTCACTCTAAACCACCCTTGTAATATTATTATTAGGGGTTGAAATATTTTAAGCGTATTCCCTATTTAGTAATGAAAAAATTGGTATTTCACAATATAGATACAAAAAAAAATTTAAACAAAAACTATAATATTTTGTTTGCTTTTTATGGTTTGAAACGATTTTTATCTCAGTCAGTTCCTTGCCGATTTTAAGTTTCTTTGCGGTTTTACAAAGAAGAGTATTAGTCTCTTTTTCAACACATACAAAAGTCCTTGTTTTACACAAAAATCACTAAATAGTCCAGAATCAAAGCCAGCTCGTCGTTTTTGAACAAGTAGACAAAAAAAACATATTTAAACTAAATCTTCGTTTTCATTTTCGTTATTTGAGATAAACTGTTAAACTTGTACTTGATTTTGTAGCTTGAGCAAAAAATGTTCATAATAAAAATGGTCTAACATTCTTCCTTGACAAATCGGTAAGAAACTGACTGAATTAAAAATCTTTAAGTACCATAAAAAGGAAAAAAAATCTTCTATTTTCTGTTAATATTTTTTTTTTATCTATTTAGGAACTATTTCATAAAAAATGTACAACCGTTTTCTTCGTTACCAAATAAGGAATAAGTTAAACAAAATTCAACCCCCAATAGTAAATATAAGGGTGGTTTGTGGGTTGTTTTGTGTAATTTTTATGAATTGCAATTTAAAACCTTGAAAATAGTACGCATTTTTATTCCGATAAATGAGATATAAACTGATATTTGTTTGTTGTTTTCCAGAGATGATTCTGACATCAAAAATATTATTTAAAAACTAATATTTGTATTTGTTTACAAATTAAATACTTCAAAAACTACTTTTTGCATTAAATTGATGCTTGCGACCCCTTAACATAATTTTAAAAATATGAAAAAATTCATATAGTGTATCATGGGTTCAGAGAACTCAATTCCAAAAAATGGCTTAAATCGAGCGAAAAATAACAAAATATTAAAGAAAAACTATGGAAAAAAGGAATTGTGACCCTAAAACTCATTTTAATCAAAATTAAATAACTTTTGTCACACAGCGAATTTGGGTGAACGGTTAACGGATAATGAATGCATAAACATGTACCTATAAACGATATGAAGGCCGTTCTTGTTGGTGCTGGGCCCAATTTGCCCATTGTCCTTTGGAGCCTTACTTCAAATCTCTAGCACGCTTGGTTCTCGAGATACACTTTGTGACCTGCTAACATCACTGTGAAGATAGCAGGTCACTCGATTACACCCACTATTTAGTGAACTGCAAAATCGGGAATAGAAATGCACAAAAAAATGCAAATTACTGCGTTGGTCACGTTACTCTACATGAAAGTTGCCCTGCCAACTGCACAGACGTGTGTTTTTTTTTTGCAGGCTTAGGACTATAAAATGAAATAAAACGCAGTTAAGTTGTGTGAATTGCCATAAAATTGACTTTATTTGAAAGATAATTCGTTGCCATTTTTATTTGAATATAAAGGGGAGGTTTAGTCTTAATAGAGGATGAATCAACTGTTTGGTTTTATTCACTCTCAATCAGTGTTGACAGGCAGTTTTTTGTTTGCTTATTTTTTTGGTTCTTATCATAAACGACGTGGAAATCAAAAGCCAACAAAATTGAAAAAAAAAAAATAATATGAAGCACTTTTAAAAAGAAATTGTCCTTTTACATAAAAATGGCTGTATTTTCTGAAGAGAACATGTACAGAATTTTAAAAACCACCTGTAGACCATAGATATTTGTATGATCTGTTTGGATTCTTAGTTCCAATGAAAAATACAATATTTCTACCAACTTTCTTCAACTTACATTTTTTGTGAGGTGTTTACTGAATATAGTTTTTAAATTTTCCCCTTCACTAAAAAAAAATACCCTTTCAAGGCAGATATTTGTACGGACTCTTTTGATTTTTGTTTCTTACGCTAAATGAGACATATATTTAAATATTCATCTCACATATCATTGGAACTTGGTAATATTAGGCTTGTTGCACTAAAAATTCTGACATCATCTTATAAAAACGGATATAACATTTTTTAAGGAAGTTGTATTGAATTAACTTAGGTTTTATAAGATTGGGCATTAAAAGCTACCCTTAATTCATGTGCAATATGCTTATATTAGTCCAAGATAAATATATATTGGTTTTATATACTTCCTCCCAGCGGGCATGAGTGGGGGAGGGGCAAACAAAATATGCCTTCATGCATTCTAAATGCAACAAGACATTCCGCGTCGTCATCCCATGGCTATTTCTCGATTTATAGGCCAATATTTGTGGAAATGCACTGTTATAAGATCGTATGTAGGTAACCCTCTTGTCACCATTTCTGCCAGTGCTGCCACCGTGCTATAAGATTAAGTTAGTCCCGTCCATCCAGTAGTGTATTTTATTTTTTGTTGAAAGTTATAATGGTGCGACAGTTTGAGAGAAATTATGAAAGATGTTGACAACGTTGTGCTTTTTTTTGTTCATTTTATTAGATACCTTTTACAATAATAAACTTTCGTTGGTCATAGGGGCCCTAGGTTTGTCTTAGACGACTCTGTTGTCCTCAACATATAACTCCATCTAGAACGAAAGAGTTAATTAAAATCCTAGCCACACACGAACAGAATATTTGATGAAAAACTTTTTTATGCTGTGAATGCATTTCATTTTGTCTGCATATATTTTGCATATATTTTAGAAACTAATTAAATATTAAAAAAATATTTACATTTTTCTTTGGAAAATATTAACAAAAAAACAAAGAAAGAATATTTTTTAACGTTTTTCTTTGGGTGTGCGTTATAAATGAAAACCATTACATCATATTTAGTTTAGTGATAAAGTAAGGTGTAAATGCTGCACACGGATTTAAATTAAATAAAAATAAAAAGAAGAAAAATAGAGGACGACAGTAAGTTACAATTTTTAAAGCCACACAATTATTATTGTCGTCCATCGTACTCTTTTGAATGCTTAAATAAATTGCCTCATACCGCTATTTGGCGAGAGTAATGGAGCCAGCTAAATCATTGCATTCATTCCTGCCTTGAATATTACTACCTTCCAACCATGCTGCCTGTACCTACGCAGCCAATTATATTTTCATTATTAAATTTTGACTTCTCTGTTTTCAAAGGTAAGCACTTCCTTCCAATTTTTCATTGTGTGTGTGTGTATGTGTGTGTGTGTATGATTATGGATATTTTCACGCTATTCAACGAAAACTTGGTCGTTAACTGGGGCGAGTTAATGCGATTAAGTTTTTGAAATTTATGAAGCTGTTTTCTCTGTGGCCGAGTTGAGGAGGGAAAATACAAAATAAAATATCTTTATAATTTATATTTCGTCGGTCGGTGTCGTCCAGGAAATGTTTTTGTTGCTTGTTTCTTAAGCATTTTGTTCATTTTTTTTTTTTTTTTTTCTTTTCTTTTTCACTTTCTGGTTCCAAGTCGGATGGGAGGACGAACTTGTAAACGATGAGCAATAGCAATATCATTAACCTTAATTTTTAATAAAGAACTTAATAAATGTTGACGCCACTCAGACCAAGTGGAATTTACATAAACGCTTGTATGACTTGACCGATACTAATTTGTTATAATTACTGAGGCAGGGTTCACTTTATTTCCATCCATAAAAGGAAATCGTTTTATTTTTGTACACTATAAAGTTAAACAAAAAGTTCGATTTTTTTGACGAAAAGTCCGCTGACAGAAGATGAATGATTGAATAAAAAAGCTTTACAAATATACATAATGTACCTAATTAAAAAAGGACACAAAATGGCCTGAATGAAAGACCAACAAGAACTTAAGGGGCGAGACATATAAAGTATAAGTATCAGC
The DNA here is from genome assembly GCA_949320155.1 of Melangyna quadrimaculata. Taxonomy (NCBI): domain Eukaryota; kingdom Metazoa; phylum Arthropoda; class Insecta; order Diptera; family Syrphidae; genus Melangyna; species Melangyna quadrimaculata. The sequence continues at coordinate 81,448,656 of OX439484.1, read as the reverse complement.
TTTTAAAACGCAGTTTTTAAATCATCGAACTTTAAGTAGATGCTATATAGGGTAAGTCTTGGTTTCGTGTCAAAAAAATCGGGATTTCATCAAATATAAAACATCTCAGTGGGAATAAAGATAAAAGAGTAAGAACAAGAGTTTTTTTTTCATGACTTCTATCAGCCCGTGGCTCTCGGTGGCGCGCGTTGTCGGTTTGTGACTGTACTTTCACTATACCTACAGCAAGAACCTTAGCGGGTGAACCGATTCGCTTTAAATTTTCTAGTTAGAATATGTATGTCATTTCCTAAAAATGAAAATGGAGCTATTACTCCTAAGTAATAAAAGAATTTAGAGTCGACTTTAGCTTTCACTCAATCACATTTGTGGGCTCCTAACCTTTAGCACCTCATATATGGAATATTCGCAAAAAAAGTATGCCATCTAAAACGCAGTAAGTGGTCAAAAAAAGGTCAACTAGTTCCAGAAATTGGTCAGCCATAGAAAATATTTAATCAAGGGTTTTCAAGGTCACCAACTAGTTTTGGCACCTCATTTATGGGATATTCGCAAAACAAGTATACCGTTCGAGAGGCCACCGGCTCATGATAAAAGGTCAGCTAGTTTCAGTAATTGGTCAGCCATAGGTTTTTTTAATGAATTTTTAAAGTTTGGTTCAAGGTCACAGTATAAGACTATTAGCACCTCATTTATAGAATTTATAAAAAATGAGTATGACGTCTAAAAGGTCAGTAATTGGTCAAAAAAGGTCAGCTAGTTTCAGTAATTGGTCAGCCATAGATTTTTTTTAAATAATTTTTTTAAAAATTTTCAAGGTCAAAACTATTTTTAGCACCTCATTTATGGGATATTCGAAAAAATATACACCAACTGAAAGGTTACCTAGACCTCATAAAAGGTCAATTGTTTTCAGTAATTGGTCAGCCATAGTTTTTGTTTAGTTGAATTTTTAAAATTTATTTTTTCAAGGTCGTATAAGACTTTAAGCACCTCATTTGTGGGATATTCGCAAAAGAAGTATACCATTTGAAAGGCCAACAACTCGCGATAAAAGGTCTGCTAGTTTCACTAATTGGTCAGACGTAGGTTATTTTATATGTATTTTTGAATTTTTTGTTTTTCAAGGCTGTATAAGACTTTCTATGGCTGACCAATTTCTAAAACTAGTTGACCTTTTTTGACTACTTACTGACCGTTTAGATGGCATTCTTTTTTTGCGAATATCCCATACATGAGGTGCTAAAAGTTAGCAGCCACATTTTTGGTATATAAATTTATTCATCAATTTCAAGAATTTTTACATACACACATTACAGATTCAAAATAGCTTTTATCGGCCTTTAGTACTTAAACATTGGCGTTTCGTCCCGGCGTTCTCACTTAGACTCTTCGGTTGATAGTGAGCGCCTTGTCAAGACGCAATTTATATTAAGTTCAGTCAAACTTACATCGATTTTACAGCGAAAATCAATTGTGAACTATATCCAACCCAATTAGAATTTTAGAAGATTCACCATACAAAAAAATGAAAATATTCAACTAAACTGTTTTCGAGAAAATCAGAAACTAACAAAATTGTTGTATTTTTTAAATTATTTGTTAGTCCGTCACTCTAACCACTCAGCCATTTTAGATATAATTTGGAAGATGCAAAAACTTAATCCGCTTTTTCCTTTTTTAGAACTTAAAAATGTTACCTAAAACAAACCCAAGCTTCTATAAAAATGTTCACACATGATAAAGATTTCCCTAACTTCCTGGTACTTTTCACGTAAGGAAACAAATGTGAATGATTTGTTTTGCAGTTAATTATCAATTATCTTAAATTTTAATGCATATAAATAATTATTGAAGTGTTCGTTGCATTAATTTTTGATTTTAACGATAATTACAAAAAATTCCATAAAAACTAATTTCATTCGAAATTTGCATCAAATTAAGTATATGTAATTGTTTTTCTAAATATTCCTCAAAATTAAAAACTGATGTGACGATTACTTAGAGCACTTTAATAAAGACTCAGAACCGCTTGAATCACAGAAATCCAGCCAGTATCTCACACTTTTTTGATTTTCATATGAATTTATATGAAAATCAAAAAAGTGTGAGATAAACCTTGCTCTAGTTCCAAAACTACTGCCTCGAATTTTTTTAATTCAACCGGTTCTGAGTCCTTGTTGAAGTGCTCTAAGTTATCGTCACATCAGTTTTTAATTTTAAGTAATATTTAAAAAAAATCCTTGAAACATAGGTACTTAATTTGATGCGAAATTCGAATGAAATTAGTTTTTTTATAGATTTTTTTTTTTAATTATCCTCAAATTTAAAAATGCATGCACCGATCACTTGGAACACTTCAATAAGGACTAAGAAACGTTTGAATCACCAAATTCGAGCCAGGAATTTTGGAACTAGAGCAAGGTTTATCTCACACCTTTTTGATTTTCCTATGCATTCCTAATGAATTCGAATGACATTAGTTTTTATGAATTTTTTTAAAATTGGTTTTGTCTTTTGAATTTAAAATTGAACACTTAGAGGGACTTTTATTAGAATTGAAAAGAAAATAATTATTTACAAACAAATTAACAAGTTGACAAATTAACACTCTCTGAACTTTCCTGCCGTGTTTCATTTTCGTTCACCTGCTGGTCCAACTGACGACGAGCTCTCTGAAGAGTAAATGCATGCCTTATAGAAAGAGACCTATTATAATTTCCCGACTTTTTAATTTTTTTCCATGAGTTAGGCATATAAAAAAAAATAATTTATTAATATACATATAATTACAAATGACAATGTAGTTTTTTTTAAACAGATTGACATTTTCTTTTGTGATTCTTTAATAAGACCTCAAAAGCCGTATCGAAGTATTTGAAAATGCTTCTTGAAAATGGTTACAGAAACCTTTTAAAGACTGACTGGCAGCAACTTATATAAAAAAAAAACTTTATGCAGCCTTTAAAAAGTGACATCTTCAATTGTCTTCTGTTATATCAATTATAGAAGCTTATAAGAGTGACAGCTCGCAAACTCGGTATCTTCTTTTTCTTATTTCCATACGGTTTTAAGGAAGAAGTTATCGAGTTCTTTGCCTGTATACGAATTTCGTTTCTGCCGAAGGCCCTACCGAAAGCAAAACCTGTGGCGCATCAATATTTTTAAGCTAAAAGAAGCTGAATTGTTAGTTGGGTAGGAACCCAAAATATTTAATTTATGAAAATAAAAATATTAATAAAAAGCAGCATAATTCCTTATTTAATTTATTTGAATTTTTTTTAACAAAATCCTCGGACCCGTTCTTGAGAAAAATATTATTTTCCTTCTTGGCGAAAAAAAATTGTATGGCAGCTACCGTTATTTTTGGGTCTAAGAAAATTAAAAAAAAAACGTCTGGACATATTAGTCAAATAACACTATATACCATGTTTGAAGAAAATTCCTCCAGCCGTTTAGGCTGAGGGCGAGGACAGACAGACAGACAGAATTTCGAGACCCACTTTTTTCGCGTTCTCTATCATCGTTATGTTAGGAAAATTATTATCTCGAGTTCAATTTTTTTTACGAATCCATAACTTACCATTATAGTACCTATGTATATCGCAAGTAAAAAAGTACTCATACGCTACAGTGAACATTTGTATTAACTTTTTCATGGTAACCAACAATCGAAAGATTGCAAAATTTTCTAGGCTATACATGATCAAGATACATATATTGCAGGTAATATCACTAGCGTGTTCAATTTTGTTCAGTTCTGCGCATATTGTCAACATCAATAGTAAACAAAATTGAATTTCAAACAATCACCAAAAATTTGTTTTTGATTACTTTGTACTTACACAAAGGGAAGCCATCTTGAAATTTGAGAAGCTGCTTAGATATGGTGTACAGTGTAACATGATGTAGCTATATTTATCTAAATGTATTTAAAAAAAAATCTCGCTAAAGAGGACACCCAGATAGTTTGCTCGTGGCTGGCATTTATACCAACTCCATGTATTTTTTAGGTAATTATGTTAAAATCTGTTATTGGATTTTATGCATATAACAATAAACATTTTATAAAACTTACATTTTGAACTATCGTCTTTTTGGCTTCATCGTTCATATTAACTTAATTGAATCAATGCTAGTTATCTTGATTGAAACATTATCCATATTCAGTGTGCCTGATTATTTTTAATTGCTCTCTAAAGGCTCTCCCAAACCAATGCGAAACATTCGGTGCGGCGAAGAAACATTCGCTAGTAAAAATTAATTTACATTGTGATAAATGATGCCCACACCAATGCGGCGGAGAAACATTTGCATTTCAAAATTTATTTACAGAACTATAAATGAGAGTGCCCACACCAACGACGAATGTTTATTTGCCGGACCGAATGTTTCGCATTGGTTTGGGAGAGCCTTAAGTTGTTTCATATGTATCAAAATAAATGTCTAGGTTTTAATCAAAACTAACAATAAGATGATAAAGAAGATTAAAAACCTAATATTCGGCATGACGTCCGTCGTGTCATCGTCAGTAGATTTGTCTGAACATCCTGATGTCTTTCTAGAGCCTAACCAAATTAACGGATATGCTTCAAATTATATGTGAAGAATTTTTATCTGATTCTTAAGAGACACAATTCAAGTTTTTGTTCTAGCTCATTTACAACAGTCTGTTGCCATTCAACGATTTTGGTCTTATCAAATTTTCTCAAAAACAGCTCAAACGATTTTAAACTTATTAGGTTCATGTAACCTTGAATGAATGAATTCATTTGGGTTATGACACACTGATGCGACCTAGAGATCTACTTTACCCCCATCTAGAGCTGAATGAGATTGCTCACTCCATAGCTCATGCTCCAAATTTAGGCTTTTGATGATCCCTAGTATCCTTAAATAAGTTTTAAAAATAAATAATGCATACCCTATTTTTTCCAAAATCGAACAATGGAGATAATGTTTTTGGGTTTTTTGAGCAAAATATACAATGATTACTTCTTAGATAATCAAAAAATATTGCATCTTAAATTTGTCTAAATAATTTTATTAGGAACAAACTAATTGAAAGAAAAAATGTTTTTTTTTTATTTTTGACTTTTTTGGCATTTTGCACATTTTTTTTTATGATACAAATTTTTAAATTTTTTTATTTTAACTTGGTTTCAATACTTCTTCTTTAATGTTATAGAAATATTATTGAACCATTAATATACATCAGGTGAATGTACCTAAATTTTTCGTGTTAACTACAACATTAAGTCGTGCATTCTATTTAAATACAATTTTGTAATATCTACAATTTACTATAATCGTCACGGCAGATTGGCCTTACAAAATGCGTTTACGACTTATTCATATATAGTGAAACCCGTTTAAGAGAAACCCGCTCGATGGAAAAACCCGCTTATCTAAAACACTTTTTTCATCCCCGAGCATTTGTCAACCAATTACCTTTAAAACACTCCGCTAAGAGAAACTCGCATAAGTGAAATTAAGTTTTCACTTAAGCGGCGTTAGTTTAAGTGAAAAACCCGCTTAAGTGAAAGAAAGACTGTGACATTTTGACTTTTCTCTTAATCGGGTTCTACTGTAACATAATTTTGTATAAAAAAGAGTAGGTACTGAAAGGAACTTACTTAGAAAGTGTATACCTACCTATTCTTTAACAAATAATCTTCTATATAGTTAGGTTTACATATTTTAAAAGGACCTTTCATCAATCACAGCAAAATATTCATTAGACTTAAGCTTGTCATTCCACCTAATGAATTGTGAGTTGACTGTTTTGTATACTATCATGCAAGTAAACACCAAATACATACTACATATTTTTCTGTCTTGTTAAACCTCCATCAAGAGCATCCTTAAAATCCAAATTACACATCCTTTATGCCTCAAGGTTTTGAACTCTTCTACTTCTATATGTAGGTATATACATGTTTGATCTGTGATGAGAGAGCGAAAGTTAATATGCCATTATATGTTGTTTAGATATACACACATAAACCTCCAAAACTCTTATATCTTTGTATCTTTTCGAAAAACACTTGTTTAACACCGTGTAAATCCATTTCATTTGTAATTAATATAAATTGTATACCTATATACATAACCTCAACCTCATCATCACCACAATATAGGGTACTTCTCCCTCAAACCCAACCAGGGCTCTTCCAATAGAAGCTGTTATATCTATGCTAACATTGCTAACTCATTGTCAAATCAGCAGCTCTTATCCCTACCGTCGTCGTCGTCGTCGCGTCATGAGGGCCAAATATGCGTATTATTATTACTCTTCTCGTATAGAACGTTGACAAAATCATGAGTATCTAAGCATCCGTTGCTAGGTGAAATTAATATTGGCTTTCAAGCATCAAAAAACGATTTTATCACAGTAAAGCGTAGATGATTTTCCGTTAAATATCAACACCTAATACTATTTTGGTAGTCAAACTTGTAAACCAAAAGGACTCATTTGCCACTGTGTTGCTGATGTGATATGGTGCTTTTGGTCCTGCGGTGGTTGTTCTGTTCCTTTCTCAGCCACATTTATAACCAATGTCGTTATCATTATACCATTTACCACCCACACACATACACATACTCAAGCGATAAAACCCAAAAACTGTAGGCACATACATAAATATACATATATATGTATATAAACATAACGAGCATATCACATATACATTTATTCTAACTGTGTCTGTCCCTGGCATGATTGTCTTTTGTTTGAGGCAACAACGACGACGACGAAAACGTCAAACAAAAATTCTTCACATCCCATGTCCTCATAGATGTCACTTTCAGTTCCCATAAAAAAACAAAAACGACCCTAACCGCCACCACACCGCCCGCCAGGAGAGTACGACTAGCAACTATAAAGCTATAACTAGGAGTCCGTTCGTGCAAAACGTATCCATGCGAGATAATAATGTGTTGCTTGGCTTGTTTTATGGGAAAAAGTAGGTTTTAATAATTTATCAAGCGGTACAGCATTTATCTTTGGGAACATTTAACGCATGATGCATTTATACAGTAGATGGAGAATCATTATAGCCAAATAACAATGTCGCATTCGGTCGGTTGCATTTTGACAGATTGAGTTAGTAGCACATTAAGGATCTTATAAGGCACAGCAATATGTTACCGCAGGCATTAGATCGTATAGATATCGTCACAGCTGACGACGGAAGCGTTTATCACTTCAATCAGCTCTTACAATAAAAAATAGAGAAAACTAAATATTTTCAATTTGATCTCATTACATTCAAAACTAAAATCAACCCTAAAATCTTGTGTCATACCAACTTCTAATTTCAGAAATGTATTGTCTTGTTTGTTGCTATAGTGGTCATATAACCCTTCTATTGCTATGAAAGGGCGTCTTCGGTATTGTAGCCGTCTCTTGCTTTCCTTTATATTAAATTTGAAAAACGAAGAAAAAATCAAAATCAACAAAGAAAAAACCAACAAATCGTTATCAAAAAAAATGTCTATGACCTAGAGTAGTTAATTTTTGGTCTAACGCAAGAAAAATATTAAAGTACGGCAACCCCGAGTTTTTGTTTTTGCAGAAATCTTGGTACTATGATGTTTATATATTAATCTGCATTTTGATGTTATTTTCAATGAAAAATACAAAGGGTACACAAATAAAAATAAAAAATAAATAAAACAAATATTTTTGTCAAAAATTCACCTAGCCAAAGCCATAACTTTAATCAAAAATTTGGCAGATATCTATGAACTTTTCCTTGCGATATAGTTTACTATGGGGCAAGTTTTGGATTCGTTAAAATAAATCGAAATCGAATTAATAATTTTCCCTAACATTACGATGATAGAAAATGCGAAAAAAGTTGGTCCCGCAATTCTGTCTGTCTGTCTGTAGCTCGACCTGCAGCCTAAGCCACTGAAGCGATTTTCTTAAAACTTTGGACTTAAGTTAAGGTATTTAGGGATCCGCTTCAGAGCGGGAAATTTTAAACCTAAAGAAATAACGGTACCTACCTGCCCTACAACCAACATCCAAACACAACCATGTTTTTTATTTGTTGGGGATTTTGCTCGTAAAGAATAGGGTCATGATTTTTTTTTTATGAATTGGTTTTTGATGAATACAAATAAATAGTTTGATATGACACTTCAAAAACTATTTTTAAAAAACTGTGACCGACCGGCCGCCAGGGACCAGCCAAATGTGGTTGCCATAGCCGGCGCGGCGGTCATTATATTCGACTTACAGAGAAAATGATTGGTAAGAAAAAAAAGAAGGACATTATGCGCTTTAAAATTTTAGGAACAGAATAATAAAGAACTTAGTATAATTCATTCGCGAATAGGGCTGGCCACGAGACGACACTCCGCGAGAATTTTGTAAGTTTCGTCTCGGTACCGTTAATATGAAACATTTTCAGTCTCGTCTCGGAAAATAAATAATTAACTGAAATTGGATTTTTTAATTTATTAGACTCTCTGTAAATTTCGGTCCGACAATACAGTCTCGTCTCGGTCTCGTCTTGGGTGCTTAAAAGACAGTCTAGTCTTATCTCGTCTCGGTCTCGTCATGCGAGACCGAGACCGAGACTTTTCTCGTCTCGTGGTCAGCCATATTTGAGAAGAAAGGAATTTATGTTTATTCGAACACGTTCTCAGTTATTTACTTTTTGTTTGAATTTTTTGTCATTACATAGTTGTAAGCTTCGTTATATGCAACTAGCCATTATAGACGACGATTTCACGGCGTTATAACCGACGATAAACTAATACAAATCGTATGAAATCAACCAAATGAAGGAAAAGTGGTAAGCGACTCGTCGTTATAAGCCACGTCCCTCGTGACGCGTCGTTATATGTGTCGTCAACTGTGTTAAGTATTTTAATAAAACATTTTATTTTAAGTCAATATTTTAAAAGTTATTGATACGTCATATGTAACTATTTATTTCTATTTATCAAAATCCAATTCACAATAAAAAACAAATCATAAACCTATTCTTAAAATATTAAGGTTTATATAGCCCAGTCAAATTAGACAAAACCACAAATTAGACCACAATCTTGAAAAAGTGCAGCCATCTTGCACTCTTTGTTTGTGGCTTTATCTCTGGAACTTGTTGCCATAGAAAGACCATTCAAGTGACAAATTGACGGGGGTAGATAGCCAAAATCAGGAAAGTAAACAAAAATTAGTTACAGGTATTGCATGGCTACTGATTTAAATTAAATGAATTTAACAGACTAAACTACAGTGCAAATTTGAAAAAATTACCCATGTCCCATAAATATTTATTATAAAGCTGAAATTTTGTGGACATGTTCAGAACAGTACCAACAATCATTTTGTGTAAGGTACCAAAAAAAGCCTGTTGGGGTTAGACCACCATTTAAAAAAAAGTACCATAATCTGTATTTTTTGGTTTTTGGCTATATCTGGGTATCTTATTGTCCTAGAAAAACCATTCAAACGTAAAATGGCCAGGCTTCGACTTCAAAATCAGCGAAGCACACACAAAATTAGGAACAGGTGTTTTATGGATAAACTGTTTTGAATGAAACTAGCTACTTTAACCGAGTGAAATTACAACTAGATACAAAAGATCAGGACGCTGAAACTTATGTCATAAATGAATCATCTTTCATAAAAAAAAATAAATCGGGTGGCACAACGGCTCATGAAGAACCAGTGACTAACAACCCGCAACCATTCCTGTGTGCGCCTTTCGACAGGAATGGAAGGGACCTACAATTTTATGCCGAATCCGAATGGCTAGACGAGAAGCACTTATTCGTGACAAGTGATACTCTTGGAGGATTTGTTAATTCCTCGCAAGAGGCAGTAGCCCTGAAAAAAACTTTTTAGTTTTTTTTTTTGGGTGGACGAGGCTGGGAAGCTAATCATCTTTCACGATTTTTATTAATGCGATCAAACCCAAATTAGAAACTTCATTCAAGTGAGCTACGGCGCCGGCCGGCGTACCCCTGCTTGGACAGCTACTCCCATCTCTTCTTGTTTTCCACGCAATAACAGGTTGTGACACCACATCTGCTCTCTATCGAAAAGGAAAAGTGAGATCTTTTAAAAAGCTCCAAGCAAATGCAGAGTTGCGCGATAGAGTTGCCATTTTCAACAAGCCAGATGCTCTATAAGTAGCTCATTAGACATCGAACGATATGAATTGTATATGCGAACTGTTGCCAAGCAGTCGATTAAATCACAATTTGATTTTTCAAGTCTTCCACCAACATCCTCTGCAGCGGAGCAACACTCGTTCAGAGTATATCATCAGGTAGGAATCATAGTCTCTGAAATCTAGTGCTTGTTATAAGACAGATTCTGATTTTTAAGCTACAAGCCTTGAAAGGTATCCGTTTACCCGCGACCCTATGGGGATGGGCGTTAAAAAATGGACGCTTAATACCAGTCCCTTCTTCGGCTGATCCAGCTCCAGCGGATATTCTTAAAATAATATCATGCAACTGCAAATGCGGATGCGAGCGTAATTATTGTGCTTGCCGACAAAGTGGCCTTAGCTGCACGGCAATGTGTGGTTATTGCGCCGGTCATGGGTGTGCTAATCGACCAGAATTCATTGATGAAGGCGACGGTGAAGATATCGCTTGATACGAAGGTAATGATTGTACAACATGTTTGCGGTAATGAGGTGTTTCATTGTTCCGTTATTATTTCCAGATAACGAGCAGAGCAAACGAAGCTGCTAAACAAATTTTAAAGTTTGTATCACGATATTTCCTCAAAATCCTTTATTTTATTGTTAAACATACTTAAAAAAACTGCTCCTGGCATTTTCATATTTGGGTCTTTTTTTGGAAACTTAATACCTATGATTATTGGTACTGTTCTGAAAATGTCCACTAAATTTCAGCTTTAATAAATAGTTCTGGGACATGGGTAATTTTTTTTCGAATAAGCGCTTCAATTATTTAATAACTATATTATAGTAGTTTCATTCAAAACAGTTTAGCCATAAAACACCTGTTACTAATTGTGTGTGTGCTTTGCTGATTTTGAAGTCGAAGCCTGGCCATTTTACGTTTGAATGCCCTTTCTAGGACAATAAGATACCCAGATATAGCCAAAAACCGAAAAATACAGATTATGGTACTTTTTTTTAAATGGTGGTCTAACCCCAACAGGGATTTTTTGGTAGCTTACACAAAATGATTGTTGGTACTGTTCTGAACATCTCCACAAAATTGCAGCTTTATAATAAATATTAATGGGACAAGGGTAGTTTTTTAAAATTTGCACTGTAGTTTAGTCTGTTAAATTCATTTAATTTAAAACAGTAGCCATGCAATACCTGTAACTAATTTGTGTTTACTTTCCTGACTTTGGCTATCTAGGCCCGTCGATTTGTCACTTGAATGGTCTTTCTAGGGCAAAAAGTTCCAGAGACATAGCCACAAACAAAAAGTCAAGATGGCTGCATTTTTTCATAATTGTGATCGTACGCCAAGCCGGATTGCTTGGGACTTTTAACAGTTGGTTAAGGACACTGTTCTGAACATTTTCACTTAAAAATATACCTGTACAAAATTTTGTCCGGGTCAATGTATAATTTGACTGGGCTAGTAAAAGATATGGCTGTTTTTGGATGGGTATATATACACCAATTTTTATCAACACATCTGTTTGACGCTCGTCCACCTAAAAACTAAAAAGTTTTTTTTTTTGTTCATGGCGACTGCCTCTTGCGAGGAATTGACAAATCCTCCAAGAGTATCACTTGTCATGAACAAGTCCTTCTCGTCTAGCCGTTCGGATTCGGCATACAATTGTACTGACCTTTTGAGAATATTTTGACCCCTTTTTTCAGATCTTACGACTTTTCTGCCCCTATCTCTAGAAATGTTCTCTTTTTGGTTGATAAAAACTTTCCAACCTTCCATTAACTGACACTCTATCTGTAAAACAGAATCAAGTTGAAATGTATTTTGTTCGACTCGATCGTGTTCGCTCAAATCGAAATCTTTCTCTACTTAAAGGGACATTTATGAAAGGAAGTATTGAGGTACTGAGTAATTAATCTCAGTGAAGTCCTTAATAATAAAGATCTACTATGAGAGTATTATCACCTTATAATGATAATTTACCCTGAAAAAATTATTAAAGAGTAAGAGCTTTTCGAGTTCAAAATACGAGAAAAAAGTTTTTAAAATATTTTTAAATTAACAAATTTAGATCGGGGCTTTTAGAACCCCACTTAGAGAATATATTTATTCTAATTTATACTCCTTTAAAAAAACTGTTCACACTTCCACACAGCAGTGCGTGTTCTCTAAGGATAGGTATTCTCTAAGTTAACAATTTAAAAACATAGACTTACCCTCCGCCAGTGTGTTGTAGAAACATTTATGTATTCAAATATTCAAATGCAAATATTTCTGAAAAACAAGATCTAGATCTTTGGATGCCTTCAGAGGAGTTTGAAAAAAGTTACCGTAAGGCAATAACAACAAAATAAAGTCTTTTCCAACTTAAAAGTATTCAAAAATCAGTACAAATTTAAATATTAATAAAAGCCAAATAGCTTGCATTATAAATAATGCGCAATAATTCCTAAAAATTAACTTAATATTTTTATTTTAATAATTTGAAAAGATTAGGAACCTATTTCTTTTGCGTTTGTTAATTTTTTTTAATAAAAAAAAGAACTCAAAATATGTTATTTTTCTCAATTTATATGGATTTCGTTTAATTTAGCTATACCTTTATTAAAACGGCAAGCCTCATTGTAGGTCCTTTCCATTCCTGTCGACACGCGCACACAGGAATGGTTGCGAGTTGTTATTCAATAGGCCTGATTCTTCACGAGCGCTGTTGCGCCACCCAATTTATTTATTTATTCTTTTTTGACCCATAATATTAAAGGCTTGAGTCTTTTTTTCTTTCGACTTCAATATATGTCCTGTATCTATCTTTGCGCACAAAAAAAGTTATGAGCAGATTAGTAAAATGTTTTTTTTTTTAAACCATCCATTTTAACAGAAAATCTTATTTTCAACAAGAAATCATTTATGTAAGTAAAATTCTCAAATTCTGCTTAGTTTTCGAGTATTTTCTTGTGTGACCATTCTCTCAGGAATGCATGGATAAATTTGGGCGAATCTTGTGTTTAGCAAGCTTAAGTTCCTTACTTAAAGGTGTATAATCAGCTATAGTGCTTGTGATGTAGGTACATCCTCTCGAAAAAACTTGTTGAGAGGGTCCTGGCCTTGTTTTTATGGGGACCGTGGGCAAGGCACAGGACGGGAAGTGTGATATGAGTAGAAGGGGTGGAGAGGACGAAACAAGATCATGAGCCACTTCGCCAGGACCATCTTAAATCAAACTACGACACAAACGACTTTCTTACATTTATGTTTTAAAAATTCCATGTTTCAAAAGCCGAGTTTTGCAATTATTGTTTTTGCGAACGCATAAAATGTTTCTATCCACATTAATTGATTTAAAAGTATCAGAATTTTCTAAGCAAATTAAACAAAAATGGTTATAGGTAAAATAGGTAAAATAACATTAAGATTTAAAAAGAGGTAGGCCTGCATACCTATAACTTACAAACATACCTATTCGAATTCTTTTTTTCTTGATATCAAATTATGTCATAGCTACTAGTTTATGTTTATATTTATATCAGTTTATCGTATATTACCTATACACACATAGGTACATTTATCTGGAAACATTTCTAAAATTTTATTCACCCTTGTTTCAGCAGAAGCATCCACATGTGATATTTGAGGCGCGAACTAAAGCCAATAAAGGATGCGCCAATTCTGGGAATCTAGATTCGTGGCGTTTGTCACGTCGCACTAAACATTTATCGGGCGTCACCGATGATATTCATCCGAATGGTGCCGGCCGATATAAACGGGATGTCCGTGAGGCAACAAAATATATTGAAACAGCAATTATTGTTGACAAAGCAATGTTTGAAAAACGAAACGGCAGCACACGAGCTGAGGTCATCCATGATGCCATTCAGGTCGCCAATATTGCTGATTTGGTAAGTGTTAACAATTATATTACTATACTTATATTTATTATAGGTATTTAACTATGAACCCTTATTTATGTTTTGCGTTTTGCTTTGATTTGCAGTAAAACTTTAATATGAATTTACTTACATTTTGTTGGATGATTTTTCATTTGATCTTAGGGATATTTTACGTATACCCCAGTCAAAATAGACATTTTCCTAAACAAAATTCCGATAATGCTTAAATTTGGCACGGACCCTCCACTGACCATAAAGAAGCACTGGTAGAAAGTCCCCGTCGATATGACGCGAGCACATCTTTTTATGCATATGGTAAAGTGTCGAAAAAATCGTTTTTTCGCTATCGAAAAGTAGTTAAGGAGCAGTTTGTAGATGACAAAATTCTCTACAAAAAAGGTTAATACATTTTTTCCTACAATCAATGATTAAGAAAGTACAGATTAAAAAAAAAAATATTATTGAATGAATTGAAAATATTAAGGGTATTCATGCAACGTCGTAAAACACAAGTAAAGTTTACGATTTGGTTAAATTTATCATTTGGTAAATGAACTGTCAAATTTTGTATGGAAATGGTTTACACAATTTGGTTAAAATTATCCAAGGCTTTTGATGGGGAAAATTAGCCAAATTCATGTGGTTAAACTTATCCAAACGTCATTGTGACTTTACGAACTAGGCGCGTTCATAAATATGATTTACATAATATGATATCTCACTCAGAGAACTAAAAAAAACTCTTACCGTGTTCTGTAACTATCGAGTCGCGATTAGTTGGCGATAAAAGTGACTTAAAACCTTGTGTATGCTAGACAAAATAATTAGGACGTCTTTAATTAATCAAAGATTAGAAAAGCTTCTTTTCGTAAACTATTAAGGTGAATTGTAAGGGTTCTCCCAAGCAATCATTGACGACGACGAAACTACATCAACATCATGGGCGCAAATCAAGAAACCGACAATATGGGCGCATTTGGTATATGATTTGTTGGTATTCGCTCATTTTCGTCCGGCCACTACCGTGAGCCTACGACTATTGTAGTTTCATCGTGTATCTTACAATTTTTTTTTATCTTTGCGAGCCATTCGGCTCCGATTTTGCACTGGATCGGGAGAGGTTATCCATTGAAAAATATCTTCGAAATCTAAACACGTCTAATGTGTCACACACCAAATCTGTCAAATAAACGAACAGCTGGTTCAATTACACGCCATTTAACCAAATTAATAAAGAGATCGTTCATGCAAACTTTTGTGTAAACTTATCATTTTACAAAATTTGTAAATTTACGACGTTGCATGAATACCCTTAGAGCCAATTTACTCACTATTGCTCAACTCGATGAAAACTCCAAAGTTGGCCAACAAGTTGACTTCAAATCCGTAGTTGAACTGAAAGTTGAAAAATGCTTTTATTCACTACTTCGAATCTGAACTCCAGAGTTGAAATTCAAAAGTTGACCAACCTGCAGTTTCTTAAATATCCTTGGGATATTTGTGACACATGACGCACAAGACGTCATTTTCAACTTTTGTTTTGCATTAGAATTAATTTTGCATTTTGAATAATTTTTCATTCCATGTGAAGCGCAGAATCAAAAAAATAGCAAGCTTAATTGAAAGCTATACAAAACGGATTAGGTACAAATTTTATTTTTAAAGCATAAGATGTGACTTTCCACACACTATAATTTGTTCTTATAACTATTTTGTTTTCCTAAAATGAAATTATAAAGGAAGAAACACAAATTTTCACAGAGAAGAATAATGTAGGGTCAAACAGGAAAAGCCAAACAAAGATCAACAACTCCATGAAACGTAAAAACTGTTGTTGTGAAATGGAATCATGAATGGATCGATGTTCATGAGTATGTTTTTACACTTGTCCGGCGAAATCGTCGCCCACTAAACTTAAACATCACAAGACCAGCAAATCATTCCATATACAACATGGAACACAAACACAATACTAAAGTGTATTGAAATTGTACACTTGTTCTATTTTTTGGTGGGGAAAAGGCACCATCTTTATAAACAAATTTCAATTATAAAAATATAAAAAAAAAAATATGAAACCAACAAAAAAATCATGCGGTACACCATCTTAGTACTAACTCACCCGGCGACGCTTGATTTCGTTGATCGGTCGATAACTGAATAGCATGAATGAATGGACAGAAATGAAGAAAATTCCCAAGTTTGGTCGCTAACTTCTACTATTTCGAGGAGTTGAGAAAATCCAAAGTTGATCAACTCTAGATTTTAAAATAAATAGTTGAAAACGTCAACTTTGAGTGAATAAAAACTATTTCTTAAGTTGACTGTTAAAATCCCAGAGTTATGTTCAACTTTTACTGAATAAATTAGGCCTTATTGTTTTATTGAGTAAAACTGTTAAACCGTCAATGCTATCGAAAAAAAGTCTAGGTTAACTTTAAATGTACCTACTGAAAAAACAATGGCGCAAAATTTTAAACAACCTATTGTTAAGGGCTACGCAATTTACTAGTAAGTAATTTTCTAAATATTTAGCAATTTACTAACTATTTCAAAATTTGAAACTTTTTTTTTCGATCTGCTATTTGTTTTGGAATACTCTTGGAATACGTATACCACATTCCAAATAGCACATATCAAGAGTGAACCTAAGGGAACCTGACGATGCTATAAAATCCCGATTTTATTTCGTTTAACCCCGCAGGGGATGACGGAAATTTAATAAAGTGTGGGAGCAACGAAGCAATTTGTTTCGAAATGTTTTTTATAATTTTTCCCACTGTGTACTAGACCATTCTATGTAATGCTCCTATAAGATTTATTGTTGAACATAAGCACAAATATATCCTTTGTGTTCCATTAGATAGTTTTACTTACCAGCACCAGTCTGATGAATATTTCGCCCAAAAAATTGTAATGTAACTAGTACTTGCAATTCTGGTGAAATCGGAAGCCCACGGCTTATACATTCTTGGATGTTTAGGTTTTCAACCAAGAACCGAAAGGATGTGATCGGGGTTTAAAATTTCGCACTTTTCTGCACAACGCTGAAGCTTCAAATATGTATATCGAAATTTTCGTCTTCCGAAAACATTTTATACTACTTTATTTACAAGAAGAAGGTAAACAATAACAATAGAAAAATTGTTTTTGTTTTTTTGTTAAGTGCACTTTTTAATATGAAATATTAATTTGGAAGGTTTTTGCGACCTATAGTGCAGATGTGTTTCGCTCTGACAACAACAATTGAGCTCTTCAGTAAGAATTGTTGTTGCCTTTCTTACTTTAAAAAACATTTACTTTTACTTTAAAAAACAATTAAAGCTCACGAATCATACAAAAAAAAACACAATTCACTTTTCCAATTAAAATGGGTAAGACATTTTTTTTTAAGAAAATGACAGATGTCGTATGGATTTAGCAAATTACTAAAAGTTAAAGTAATCATTTTGTTATTTTTACTTTAGTAAGTTGTTAAGAAATAGTAAGAGTATTCAAACTAGCAAAATCTTCTTTTTAACTTAGCAACTTTCTAAAATGGCTTTAACAATTTACTAAATTGTTTAAAATTTTGCGTCAATATTTTTACCATTTTATGTTTTTTTTTTAAATAGCTATACTTTCTTAGAAATTATTAGTAGGACAAAAGTTTTTAATCTTTTTTGTAGAAAGTTTTGTGATCTACAAACTGTAGCGAAGAAGTATTCTCCGAGAGTTGCTCTTGTGATTCTAGATAGGCTGGGGCATTCGTAAAGGAAGTGGTATAAGCCCTCCACTGCCTCCTCGTCTTGACACACTCTATACATAGGTCAGACGAGGTGATGCCCATTCTGCTTAAGTGGGTTCCCATGGAGTTGTGACCCGTGAGTATACCAACAAAAACGGATAATTGGGGCCTGCTTATCTTGAGTAAATAGTCTGTTTTGTTCCTAGAGAGTAACTTCCATAAATTCCTTGAAACCTGATAGGTATTAAGTGTTGACTACCGGCTGTTTGTGGCTTTTAAGAAACTATTGTGTATTCTACATTTTTTTTGTTCTAGAGGCATAAGTACCCAGGGTATGACTTGGATGGGTTGAAGTGTTACCCCGTGTTTGTCCAGTTCGTCTGGCCTCTCATTGCCAAAAATGTCACGATGTCCTGGGACCCAACGAAGGGTAACTGTGTTTGTTGCGTCCAACAATTTTAGTTCGCTGCGACAGCAATCAATCAGTTTGGATTTTATGACAGCCTGAATATGTTCAATGTTCTTACCCGTCAATTCAAGCGTGGAGAAATGCTTTGCATCTCCACATACTGCAAGGACCTCTGCTTGAAGTACACTAAAGGATAAGTTAGCTAGTTTTATCGACTTGTTTATAGGTGTTTTTTCTGAAAAGATGCCAGAACCTACCCCCTCGTCTGATTTGGAACCGTCAGTGAATACCGAAACGTGATCTACGTTTGTGAGCCGGTTTTCCTTCCTGAGTTCTCGAATGGAAAGTCTGCAAGTGCAACTGGGTTGAAATCAATGTGCGGTAAGATGTAATCAGTTTGAATATATATATGGTGAAGTTAATTATCGTCTTGTGAGTTGTGACCATAGTGGCCCTTTTCAATATTTGCACTCTTTTAATCGAAGAGCAATATGGGCCGCAAGCTCTTTTGTAAAAAGATCAAGTGGGGCAAGCGAAAGGAAAGTTCCTAGGGCTGCGGTTGGAGTAGTTCTAATAACACTTGTTGTACTTATAATACACGTTAGTCTATGTATTTTTGTCTTGGGCTTGAGATTGGTGGCTTTGTCAAGTGCTGGCAGTGAATGGTTTTAGGACTAGGCCCCCATCTCCTACCAAAAATTCTATTGCTAGTGTAGAATGCTATCGACCCCTTTTTCTCACGTTCTTTAATGTTTTCATTCTAGTTTAGTTTACGATAAATTATCAGTCCAAGATATTTTGCCGTACCCGTGATATGGAGTGGTTTCCCATTTATAGTGGGAGAGTTAATAGTTTGAATATTTCTCGTAAACAAAACCAGTTCAGTTTTAAGTGGCGGTTTGCAAGAGATCACGAAGTGTGGAAAGAAATTTTCCTGAGATCATTATCACGATGTCGTCTGCGTATGCCACGACTTTGACACCACTTTGCAAAAATCGCAAAAACCGTAACTGACTGACTGACAGATCATCAAAATTATGGAGCACTTCCCGACTTAATTTTTTTAATTTACCTTTGCTGATAAGTCAGCCGTAAAAAGTAATGAGATCTTAAAGTACGCCAAGTTCTAAGTTTATTAATATTAAATATCAAATATTTTAAGTAGAGTAATCAGGAAGAACCTAAAATTCTTTAGAGAAATCTGTTATTTAATGATTACTGACTTTAATTGAGTTGGTTTCCTTGGCAAGTTTTCTCTTTTAGCCTAGTAACTCAATTTTGAAATGAAAGCTTGACTTTACTAGTCAACTCAATTTAAGTCAGTAATCATTAAATAACAGATTACTCTGAATATTTTTAGATTCTTCTTTATTTTACTTATTTGATATTTATTATTAATAAACTTAGAACTTGGCGTACTTTTAGATGTCATTACTTTTTACGGCTGACTTGTCAGCAAAGGTTTTTGTATATAGAAGAACTTGGCTACTTTTTTAACATTTATTTTTTTGTTGTGATTTTTATTTTCTTTAAACGCAAGTGTAAGGTAATATAAAAGTGATAATGAATGTATAAAGCATCACTAGCGATGATTTTACAAAATATTAATGTGGTCTTCTTTCAATATGATGATGTATGCTTTCATCTTGATTGATCAATATAGTGATATTTTCCTAAGCAACGCTAAATGCGTCCATCTTGGTGAAGGTACGTTAAATTAAATAAGTACATAATATGGCCGTCACGTCGTTATAATATCTTCCCGTGCTGTATACAGTATACCATCTCGAATCTTCCGCCGTTATTACCAAATGAATTGTTATCGAAGAAAGACGTCTTTTTTTTATTAAATATAGTTAATTAATTAAGAGATCTCAATCTATACTATTTTTGCATAATCGAGGGCGAAAACTTTTTATTTACCAAAATCAGAGTCAGAGTTGAGTAAAAAATAAGGAACTCATTCCATCGAAGTATGCCAATTTATAAAACTTTTGATTATAAAAATAAATTTTCAACAAATTCATAGACTCATTTATCTATTGATACAAGTGCTCTCACAACGAAAATTTGTTGTTCAACGCTGAGAGCATGGTTGCGGTGTGTTGGTAATATTAAATAATTTTTTAGTCTTTCAACAAGATAAATTCAGTATTCGTTTGGAAACACGAAATTTTTCCACAAATGTATTATCACTGATTTTGAAATTATTGCGAGGTCTAAGAACTTTTACAACGGGATAGACCATCAGCTTCACCATTTTCGTCCCAATCAAAAAAAAACATTGTTTTTATCAGTAACAGAACTTCGCAAATAGATTCAATTGAATTCCGAGCTAACGAGCGTACGGCCAACAAATTTATGTGAATTGTCTTCTGCATTTTAACAGTTAAGATTATTTTTACATACATAGTTGTGTAATTTTTGTATAACACTTTTTTTTTGTCTACCCTGTTTATATAATATGTTTTCTAGCAATCGTTAGACAGAGAAAACATGACGAGGAAAAGTGTCAACTCAACCTTAGAACAATAAATTTAATCTCTTTTTCAATCTCTTATTTTAAAGAGAGAATCAAAATCCATTCTGAAAATTTGTTCACAATTATTTCCAAAATAAGCATAGATAACGACATGTAACTGCAAAATATTGAAACTTATTAAATAAATCTATTAAAATCCTACTTGTTATTACTCAACAATTTTCAATTCAACAAATTATTGGAGAATTGTAAACGTGTAGTTTTATGGTATAGGCCCCAGGAGGAAAAATAGTGGTGACAATACCCCTGTGGTGTACCCCTACATGTTCTGACTTTTAGCTTATTGTCGCCCATTTCCGCATTTACAAGTCTTGTTTGGAGCACAGAATTGATCCAGTTTGACAACAATGGCTCAATGCCCGTAGAATCTAGGGCCTTGGACAGTTGACCCTGCATAAAAAGATGTGCTCGTGTCGGATCGACTTAAGTTTACATATATGTTTTTAGATTTGTATGTCTATTTGACTGAGGTAGTATGTGTATTTTTATCTAAGGCAAAACCAAAAGTCACTTATCTCTAGAGTATGACAAGTTAACATGGTCTTGTTTCCACTCAAAAATGGAAATATGGCCCCAAGTGAACTTGAGCGACAGAGGGCGCAATTTTACATCATCATATAATTTTGTTTAGGTTCTAAAAAACTTTAAAGAATGTTGTTACATTAATATCGAATAATGCCTTTTTTTAATGTATTCGTTTTTAAGGTAGGTATCCGTTACAACCGCTTGACTCTTAGGTACCATTGATACGAAAGTCTCATTAAATATGTGCTTTATTCCCCATTGATAAAGGGGGTAGCAACGCTGGATGCATTTCTTTTATAATTCTTAAATTCGTCCCTACGATCAGGACCACTGAGTTTGATAACTCAAGTGAGTTATTTTTCCCTGGAATATTATATTTTTAAATAAAGTATTTGAAATGAAAATAAATATAGTTCTTGTTAAAAAAAAAAGAAAAAAAAAGAGGAGGAACGAGAAAAAACTATTTTATAGATATGCAGCCAGCTGTGCTTTCCCTGGTGCTCCTAGTTCCGCATATATAGGTAAGGTACCTACCTATATATTCTGGAGAAAGTGGGTTGGTTATGGTATACCAAACTGACTTTTCTCTTCTGTTGTATGACTTTCGAATGAGTGGCATTCACAGTGTTGGTGCACTGGGTTTTCGTTTGCCTTTGCACTCTAGAAGCAAATATGCATTTCTACTCCCCAGCAGCACATATTCAACTGGAAAAAGTTCTTGCAGTGAAGTCTTTGAGTCATAGGCAAATGGCTCTTTTACCACCTCTATATGCATACGTGTACACCTAAGTATAGGTATGGGTACCCACCCACTATATCTCGTTGTCTATACCTAGTACCTGTGGACTTTAGTATATCTACAGCATTTGGATGAAATGTTCGCTTCGTTTATTCCCAAGAGACTTCTTTTTTTCAAAATTTAAAAAAAAAAAAAAATATATAAACTTAACGAGTTTTTTTACCCTCGTTTTTCCGTTGAATATTTTTTTAGTTAGAGCGAAGACATTTAGGTAAGTTTAAATGTGGTAAAGGTAAAGCACCTAAGCTTTAACTTTATTTTATTTTTTTTCTTATTTAAATTTATCGATGAATGGCACCGTCCAGGCAGGACTCCCATCAGTGTAGCGAGGAAAATTTCTTTTGAATTGTGTTCAAAGAAAACCCCTTTCAGGGATTTGTGATCCCATTTTGGGGTTTACTTCGCGTCCGTTTTTATCGTTGTCATTGTCGTCGCCGTGTCGTCATCGTCCCTCTCCGGCGAATCTTCGCTATCCTGCAATATCAATTCGACTCGACGTTTTCTCATTCAATTAAGATTAATTGTGACTATATATTGTCTAACAAAGGAAATGAATTTCGGGAATACAAAACGAATGAAAATGTCAGGCAGAACTGAATGAAGTAAACCCCACCCCGCCACCGCGCCGCCGGCGCTGTATCTTTGGATGTTGGGTGGTTTTAAAAGGGAGGTGATGAAGCTTCGAAAAGAAATCTTTAATTTATTACTCTCTGTATATTGAATTCTTTTGGTTTTTTGCTTCAATATAAAGGACCAAAACAATAGACTACCTTTAAAAAGTAGAAAAAAAAAAAAACTACACAGCAAAGGTACCTACCTTAATAAAACCCGTTTAGACATTTATGGAGAGAAATCGTTTATTGCCAGTATAGATCCATTTTCTTATTTCGAAGCAATAAATGACATTTTGGTTTTGTTCAAATCTATGAAATAGTTTTTGCATACAAAACTGATTTTATCTTTAAACTTTGATGGTAAACTTATACAAAATATATTTGAATCTATACATTCCAAGAAATATATGCGTGAAAGAAATAGAAAGCAAAATATTTCTACCGCAGTATTGTAAGAATATTATACATACCTTGTCATGACCTGTTTATATTTTGAATTTAATAGAGCTACAATAATGTGAGGGAAAAAGTGGCCTTTTTGGGCCGAACCCAAATTTTCGATAAATACAAAATACTTTGATGGTATCTTTATAAAGAAAGGGTGCTGAATCTGAAAATGCCGTGTATACCTCTAGCAACCTTGAGGATTTTGCAATATGACGTTATCACTAAATGAGTTCTAATAAATAGGCGGCAGCTGGTGCGCATTCACGAAAAATTGGGATTCTCAATAATTTGACACTACAAATGCAGTTTAAATGTTTCCCCAAATAAACTAATAATTTTCCTGTGTTGGGGGAGGGAAAATTGGTCAGGCGAAGGTGGTGGTTGTAAGTAAAAAAATGTATCCCATGTATTTTTTGATGCTAAATCGAACAATGGAAAGACAATACAATTATTTTTTGCAAAGTTACGGGTATATTTGAGGATTATAGTTCTTTTGATTTTTGGTTTTCATTTTAACATTTTTGCCAAATTTCATAATTGTCCAAAATAAATCTACGGATGTATGGTAATAATCACGTTCTTGTTTCTCCATCCCAAAAAAGAGCACCCTTTTGCCAAGCCCATTTATAGCAACTATTTTGATCCTTGGTTAACATGATGCAAAATGAAACATTTCCTGTAAATTTCGTTAATACTGGTATCGCCCAGTGGTCTAAATTCGACCATTTACCTAAATGAAAGCCGATGTAGGGCATGGTATGAAAAAACGATTTTTATCTTTAAACGCTATTCGCGGCCAAACTAAACGTCCTAGAGGCATAACAGTTGACACATTTTTCCACTTTAAACTTGATTTGCGGCTAAACTCCTAAAATTGGCATACTCGTGATGCAGTAATTGCCACCTTTCAATTTATGTATTGCACGATACGAAAAACTGAAAAAGAAAAGTTAAAATAAAGGCTAATTTCTACAAAAGTGAGAAATATAGAAACATCTGCTTGCTAAAAAACAGTTAAAAATTTTATATAGCAACTTAAATTATCTGTCAGAACAATTTTAGTTTATTTTATTGCAAGGTTTCTTCATCACTCATGTTTATTTCGCAGTTTTTTTGGAAAACGTAGGCGAAGGTAGGTTAGCCTTAATGCCCCATTTACACTATTGGAAAATTGGATGTATTTCTGCCATTCTGCCCATAATCTCGTAATGGCCCTAACTAACATTTTCACTATTTAGAGATAATGATGAAAACACTAAATCGCTTACCGCAACCCGAAGATAAAAAGCGAAAATTACTAAAAAATATTTTTTGTAAACTTAATTAATGCTTTATTTTTAAATAAGGAAATAAGGTAGATAGGGCTTTTTAGCCTTTGACAAAAAAAAAATAAAAAGGCCCTATGTACAAAAATGTACGTTAAACTTAATTAAATATCCTTTTTATAACAAGAAACAAGAAATTTTAAATGATATTGATTAATTTCAAACCATTGTTAAAATTTACGCATAAAATCATATTTAAAATTAAAGAAACGAATATTTTTAAAAGCCCTAACTAGGGCTTTTTAAAACAAACAGGGACATACTTTCTCTATACTCGGTATTATAAAAGGCCCTATATAGTTGGTTAGAGCTTTTTATAAATTTTGATGCATTTGATTTGTAGTTAGGGCTTCTAAAAATTGTGATTTTCTGGCTTATTTGTAAATTTAAGGTTAAGAAATTGATACACAAAAATCGGAGACATTGCCCTAACACCAAATATGCAAAAAACTCAAAATCGGATTTTTTGAGATTATGGGTAGCATTATACTGCCAGTATACTGGCAGCATAATATTGACAATATGGGTATTCATGCAAACGCATTAAACCCATATAAAGCTTATAAACAATTTTTTTATATAAACTTCTGTTGGGTTTTACGAGTTTACATGAATACCCAAGATGTTACATTCGTGGGTACAGCCCCTAAAATTAACCAAAATTGAAAAAAAAATAGAGAAAGAGTCATGCCGATATTCGGCTTATCCCACAAACGTCAGTGGCAAATAAAATAAATAAAATAAATAAATCGCGTGGCACAACGGCTCATAAAGAACCAGGTCCTAGTGACACAATGTTACCAATGTAACAAAAGTGTAACACTATTTTTAAATTTTATTTCGTTGTTACAATGTTACTTTTTTTTTCATTTCTGTTACACTTTTATCCATAAATGTTATTGTCAACTTTTTTCTGTTTTTCAGTTTTGTTCAGGTACAACTTGCAACAATTTTCTTATCTGTGGGTTTTATTTCACATACTGATAGAAACTATGTTTATGTCTGGTGTTGAAGTGAGTTTAAACTACGCTTCGACACATTGTACCCGCTTCGAGTTGACATTGGCTTAGATGAACTCGATCACACTGGCTGAGTGCAATCGAGCAAGAAATGTGTTCGTAAGTTGAAAACTAAAGTTAAAAAAGTAACATTGTAACAACGAAATAAAATTTAAAAATGGTGTAACACTTTTGTTACATTTCTAACATCGTGGTAAGGCTGATCCCTTGATTTAGATAAATGACTGAGATAAATTCGTGAAAAGCCGAATTGCAAAGGGTCCTTCCAGAAACTGTCTTTGGCTGTCAGTTATTAGTAGAGAAACAAAGGAGTACGCCAACTGATCAATACATCCATACATATATGGTGTGGAACTTTTACATATATATGGTGTTGAATTGAATGATTGAATGAATCAATTGTGACTACGTTGTAGTTGTAGTTCATAAGCGATTTGTACCTAAATTAAAACTGCGTTTTACTTGCGTTAAACACAATTTTTAAAGTTAAAACTTATATTACGCACATCTACTTTAAATTACCTTTCGATTGATATAGGTTTTAATGACTCGATTTGTTTAAGTGTGCTTAAAATGTACTACAAAATTTAGTCACCACGTATTAATATATAGATACCATTGTTTGCAAATCGTTTTTGCTACATTTTACCTGTTGCACTTAAAGAAAACTCATCATTACATAAAACGAATTTAAACTTTTTGGGATAAATCGTATTGTTCTGGGTTTGGTTTAATTTAATTCAGCGTTGAAAAGTACCTTAAAATCATATCCTCAGATTATGCCAACGAAAATAATTCAGATTGATAAAAACCTATACTTACTTTACTTACCTTAGATGGCGCTCACAGCCCTCACAGGCGCTCACATAGGGGCTTCGGCCTCAACTAATAAGCCCCTCCAGCCAGCTCTGTCCCTAGCTAGCCGCTTCCAGTTGCGCACACCGAGTGCTTTGATGTCGTCATCCAATTGTTTGCGCTACCTGTTACGGGTTCTTCCTCTGCTGCGTACCCCATCGGGGTTGGATTCGAAGACTCGTCGGGCAGGTGCGTTGCTGTCCATACGCTCCACGTGCCCCAGCCATCTCAGCCGCTGTATCTTCAGCTTTTTGACCAGTTCAACGTTGCTGTATAGCCCGTATAGCTCGTCGTTAAATCGTCTCCTCCACACTCCTTCAAAACACACCGGACCGAAAATCACACGAAGAATCTTCCTTTCAAAGCCCCCTAGCAGATTTTTATCCAATTGTCCATGCTTCTGACCCTACTACTTAAATGCCTTCTAAGACCGAAGAAACAGCGGTTGCCAATAGTAATTCTTCGCTTGATCTCTGCGCTAATGTCATTTTGCGAGGTAATAGTGGAGCCCAGGTAGACAAAGTCCTTGACAACTTCGAAGTTATATCTGTCCATCTTGACATTTTGCCCGAGTCGACGATGTTGAGATTCCTCTCTCGATGACAGCATATACTTCGTCTTGTCCTCATTAACCACCAATCCCATTTTAGCCGCCTGCGATTCAATGCTCGCAAATGCGCCTGCCACACCTCGCTTCGTTCTGCCGACAATGTCTCTGTCATCTGCATACGCAAGCAATTGCACCGGCTTTTGATAGATTGTACCGCTGGTGTTGACATGTGCGTTGCGTACAATTGCTTCAAGAACGATGTTGAATAGGTTGCATAAAAACCTATCCCCCCTTTTTAAAAGCACATTTAAAAAAAAATAAATACTGTGATCATAACTAAGTGGGTTTAAAGCTTACATAATATGGCGCAAGCTGGATGAAGGTGATGTTTATCTGGTTTTTGACCGATAAGCCTAGTACTGCTGATGAGAAAAAAAATTTTACTGTGGTCTCCAAAAAGACAACGATATGCTTACGAAAACACAGCGGAAAAACATTCAATGAGAGTTTCACAAATTGCAAATGAATAAAATAATATTGAACAAAAAAATTAAAGAACACCCATGCTGTAATGAGATTAAAAACAATTAAAAACACGAACAAACTCAAATATCATTTTTCCGCACACAATTAATGTTCCGGGCTATTAATTCTGTGCGAAAAGAAAGTGGAGACTTGTCAAAACAATCTGGTATAATCGTCAACTTCGCTGGTCGAACAGCATATACCAGAGAACGAAAAGCACAACGAATTTTTTTTTTTGGAATTCTTAAACGGTTGGTCCCCGAATTGTTGTTCTTTGATGAGAATCAGCAAGAACGACAAAAATTCATTAAATATAAAGTAATTGCAGTAAAAGTCTCTAGAAAGTTTAGCCGCAATTCGTATAGATTTTGAAAAATTGTTTTCTTATCGTGCGGCGATTTTCTTTCTTTAAAATGCTTTCAACAACTACTCACACGGTGAAAGTTTTTTTTTATGAAAGCGTTTTCAAGAAATCAGATCACTTTTAAGAAAGGACTTTTCGGGTCGTTACACTATAAAAGTTTTGCTTTCAGAGAGCATCTTCCATTCTGAAATGATTTTCCCTTTTTTTTTTGAATAAAACTAAAAATTTCCAAAAACCGAAAATATTTTCAATAATTTTTTTTTGTTTTAAATTTGTTTGTATACATATTTTGACTAACTACTGCTTGTTTTATTGCATCAATTTTGTATTCGAACGGTAACAACCTGGTGCTTACATGTCATCTTGTTCTTGAACTTAAGTACCTAGTACCTACGGATTATTGTCTCAACGAGATTTTTTATTAGAAAATTCGTCCTTTTTTTAGAAAATTCGATTTTTGATTTTATGTGCCAAAAAAATACTTCCATCAGGAACAACAGCTAGGAAGTGATGCATTTCTTAAGTCTTTTTAATTTGTTTTCCCAATCAGTTTGTATGGATAGAACAAAAGGTCATCTAAACATTAAAATCTTGATCTAATTTCGTACAGCAACTCGAATGAGATTGAAATCATACAAAAACAAAATTGCATCGTGTCTATTTCCTTTCACTGACGCAGGAGGGCCAAATTTCTTAAAAAAAAAAAAGAAATTTTATCAATTTCTAATTTTCAATCTTGCTTTTTCAAATTTCGAGTTTCAAAAATATTTTTTCAAAAACTGTTCCCCAACTTGATTTTAAATCAAACTAAAACAATGAACTTAATAGGCTTAAAAAAAATCATTGAGCACCGTTGCAGTATTTTTACAAACAGTGTTCTAGTGGACCGTTCAGCCGTAACATTCGCGCTTCTAGGAATGCCCATCAGCCCATTGAGCCCATTTTCGGACGTACTGTTAAGTACAGAGATTGTTTCTTTAGTCGCACTACACGATTGTGGAATGCTCTAGTCAGCGCAATTTTCCCCTACCATTGTGATCTACAGACATTCAAAACCAATGTACAATGTACTTCGGTATCTCCTTTCCAATCCCCTCTAGCCTACCTAATCGCTCGTGCAACCACTTTAGCGTGCGCCAAATATAAAACAAAAATCAGGCTAGAGCCAAATCAAAAGAACGCATTTACTTCACATTTGGTGTGAAGGACCAACTCAAATAATTGTCTTTCCTCATCTACAACAGTTAGATTTCGATTTCGATTTCGGTTTTATCAAGTTTTCTCAAAAACAGATTTAACGATTTTTTTTAAACTTCGAACATGTAATATCTAGAAATGTTCGAATAATACTGAGTACCAGGGTTTTGTCAAAAATTAGAATAACGGAAATAAAGTCTTGGGATTAATTGCCGTTTTCTTACTTGTTTTTGGTTATTCCCGAATATGTCGTTACTGGCTTTGCGGTTTTGGTCATTATTTTGTGATTTGGCTCTTCTATGGTTTTCAAAAAATAATGGAATTTAAATTTTGTGTCTATATTTCTTTTTCTAATTATAACCATTTTCCACATTTTCTTTTTTGTATTGAATTAAAAAAAAAATTCAAAATTGATTTCTTAACTTATTTTAATTTTTTTCTCCTTGGCTATATAAAAATCTTCTATATTAGTTGCGTTTTGTAGTTGTGTTAACTTGCCCGAAAAATTGTCTGATTTTATTATTTTTGTTAAAAAGATGAACAATTAAATGACCACTTTTGACCACCCATAGTTTAAAAAAAAAAAGTCAAAATTAACTTGGTGGTAGAAAGCTTAAGTTTAAGTTGTAGTTGTTTCATTCAAAATCTTCAATCAAAAGTATATGTTTTTTTTTTCGTTGAACACAATTTAATAAATTCATTGCTTAAAAGCTAAATCAGAAGGTTAGATAGATGCATACAATTTTGAACAAAAGTTAATTTAAAATATTTGTTCTACAAATTTTGTTTCATCATGTGATTTTAGAAATATTTAAAAAATAAAAAAATAATCCCGAAAATAATTTAATTTAAATTTTGTATAAAAGATTAGAGCCCTGGTCTTAGAAAAAGCTACAGCACAATATAATAGATGTAGCTTGATGTAAACATAAATAAAATAATGTTATATAGATTTCAAAAAGAAGAAAATTAACAAAAATAATTTCTTTTCGAAGAAGCTTTAATAAAATTTATTTTTTTTTCTTCTTACATCATCCATTTTCTATACCTATCTTAGTTCCTAAATAAAAATAATTTTTGTTTTCTATTTCATTCTATAGTATTTCCGCACATTAAACACCCGAGTATCAGTGGTATACATTGAAACCTGGGGCAAAAATCAAGCAGTCATCGATGGCAGCAAGGATATCAGCAAGGCAATATCGAATTTCAATGATTATACATCTAGGAATCTTTTTCAAATCGAAAGAGACACCACTCAACTACTAACGTAAGTTGTTTACCATTAAAAAAAAAAGAAATAAGTATATTTTGTAGATTGTATTTGTTGTTGTTTTTTTATTCTACCTTTCTATATGTAAGAACATGCATACATATATATATAGATAGAGGTAAAGTACGTGCATAAAGTAAAATTACCTTTCTTTTTTTTCGATCCGTATAAACATAACAGGCGGTCGTGCTTCGGAGCCGCACGTAGTCGGTCGCCACGTGACATTTTAATAAATGAAATTAACTTCCCCATCAATCTATATCCTTCAGTCGAAGTCACTTTATAGATACATGTGTGCGTGAGCTTATGTATAGATAAACCTATCAATAGGTACAATTATTGGTGAGGAGATGAGGGAGATACTTTTGTCCCTTACACACAGAAGCTCAACTTTCACAAATTCATTTACATCAGTCAAAATCGATTTTTTTTTGCGGTGACAACGACGCACACGTGATGTGACCTGCTATACAGGAAAGGAGTACCGATTCCAGAAATTAAGTAGGTTTGAAGTGGCAAATTGACAACTCAAACTATATACCTTCATCTTTTCGTCATTTCGATTTTGTCGACGACATAATGCCATCGTCGCCTAGCCACTTCTATTATCCTGAACCTGGATGGTGATTGAGCTTTTTTTTCTCATCATCAGTGTCGTCGAAAATCTTTATAGGTAGGTTAATTCTACCTACCCCGCACCCCATGTGCTCAATGAATTTTACTTAAAATAACAAACATAATTTTATTTATACTACAGCCTTATAGGGCAGATAGTGGTTCCATAGAAGAAAATGGAAATAATAGCACGCGCTGATTATTTTTTTTTTCACAATATTATTAAACAGCTTAACATTAAGGTTTAAGTATGATACTACTAAAATTTTTTCTAATTTTAAAACAGTTTTGTAGAAATTTCTTAATTTTAAATAATTTTTAATAAGTATCCACACTTAACCGAAATTTAGGGGTGTGAAAGTGAACCGAAAAAAAAGTATATGAGTCGAAAGGTGTGGTAATGCTTATGAAAGAAATGCAAGTCTTGCAGTCCCTGGAGGCGGCTTTAGATGCGTTATAGCAATTTGAAATTTATTGAAAAATTAACTTAATTTTATAATACATGAAGAATAATATTGAAAGTGCAAAACAATTGAGGAAATGGAATCTAAAATTAGTTTTGATTGTGTGTTCTTCGCCGTTTTTCTGAGCGTCCCGCAGAGGTCAAGGATAAAAAGGTGCCGTCTTCATTTTCGTCCCCATGTGTTTCCTTACCAACAAAGCATTTTTCGAAACACTCTTTCATAGTGCTTTGTGGATGAAGCCCTGCGTTAGCGCCTGCAACCTGTAAGCGGCAACAACAGCACAGTCCAATAGATTATAGAATACCGTTACCACCAGCGGTTAGTTTTTCGCTTACAGGTATATACGGTCACTATTCGGTTCAAGGAATCGACCCCAACTTTTGTCCAATTGTAATCTAAAATGGCTTTTGGTTTTCTAGTAGCTTCATCTATTTTATCGTCATGATGAGCGGTCGAAAGCATAAGCACCTTATAAACTCACCAGGCAGCTATCGTATCATTTTGGAGGCGAAAAGCTTGGATTCTTCAATCATCGAAACGTATAAACCTGTTCATTTGTTCAAAACTTTCTAAAGACATAACTGCGCGGTAAAAGCCATATTCTTTTGATGGAAAAGATCTCTTGCCCCTACACAATATGCTTTTTCCGCGCCAGCAGCGTACAGTAATATGGCAAAGTAAGCAAAGATCTCATCCTGTGTGGTGTCATACCACCGAAGCATTACCTTTGGTTGGTCTGATAACCGAGTTGCGTCGTTCATTCTTTTAGCTTTTTTGTTTGGTTCGAGGACTATATTCTCAACAATGGTTCAAGAGACCAATGACTTAAAACAATCAGCTTTCATGATTCAATCGTTCATTGCAATCTCTAACAGCTCTTCTTCTTTCCGTTTCATCAGGGATTGACAACCCAATGTCATTGAATTTAATATTTCGGGCCGTATATCGCATTCCTTGGTTGGGTGGAGCAGGTTCACTTTCAACCTCTTCCTCACGATGACGTCCTTGTTTCTGTTGCAATTCCACTTCAGCTTTATATCAAGACCAGCCTGCGTTCGGTACGTAGTTCGGATCATCAGCATCCGAAAAATCTGCACCATCATCTCTGTCGTCGTTTTCGGAGCTATTTTCATGACTTGTATGCCCCTCATCCTCTTCATCGTTCCTCATTCGACCATATAATGTTCGTCAAAAAATTTCTGCTCCTCATCAGTCAAATCCCGGTTTAATGATGCATTTAGCAGGAATAGTATGCGACTCATAATATTATCCATATTCTGTAGAAAATTGATACATACTATACTAAGAAGCAATAAACTTGACAAAAATTTGTTTACTTACTTTAGAAATATTATCTAAACGAAATCACTTTATAAAAAAAATGAAAAGGCACTTTGTTGTATAAGTTACTTCCTAACACAAACCAATTGACTGACTACTTATTTACAGCCTAAATCTAATGAAATTGATAAAGAGCCGCTGTCAAATCATTAATAACCGTTAGAAAATAATAATTCTCATATAATATGCACTATAACTTAGTATGGACACTAAGTGCCCACGTACACGAAATCGGCTCGTTTACTTTGCGACGATTTCCTACCCTTAATATCAACTTTATTAATTCAAAGAGATCATTTTCGTGTACTTGGACACTATATGTATGGAAGTAAAGAGCGTTTAAGGTATGTTATAGAGCAATGTTGACGCTTATTTGAAAATTGCAATGGGCACTCAGTGCCAGTACACGGGTCTAGGGTTAACCTAGTATCACACTTAAAGTGCTTGAGCATTGTACTAAATTAACTTAAATTTGGCGCTTTTGTCTCTTAATGTGAAATCAATTTTAGAGAATCAAATTTAGAGAATGACATTAGGAACTAGCTATCTACTTTGCCTTTTTCAAATTCATATTTCGTCAAATGTACTGCCTTTATTTAATTTAAGGAACAAACAAGCGCCTGACTGCACACATTTCTATAAATTCAATGAAACTAAATATAAAGTTATAATAGCAAGTATGTGAGACCCAGTATTGTATTTTATTTCAAAAATATAATATAATATTATAATATATATGTATGTACATAGATCGATATAAATGTATTAGAGAGAAAATATAAACATCATCGATAATAACCACGTCCTCAATTTATATTTTTTGTGTAGGTAGGTGGTATTATTGCTTTCAAAGTATACGATTTATTTTGAAGCCATTGAATTTATCATTTCAGTTTTATTAACAATAGCAAGGCCAACAATGTACAATAAAATACCAAAAATAACGTTTACACAAAATACAGAGGCAAAATACAAGGCTGTCAATCTGTCTATTGTATAAGTATAAGCCTTATTTCTGAACCAATAATATTTATTTATTAAAAGAAAAATTAAAAACGAACGCTTTGAAAAGTTCACCATTATTGATTAAATTGATTGACATTGTATTTATTTATTTACTTATTTTTTCCAAAAAAAAGAGAAAGTGAAAAAATTTATTTGACTTTATCAAGTTTTATAAAACAAAAAACAAACTTAATAAACTGAAATATGTATATTTATTTTTAAATCCTCCTTAATATTTACTTCGTTTACATGGAGAATTGAATCAGACTTGAAGTCGGATTCAATTCCATATAGACCTGGATCGGATTCAAACAGAATTTCTCGATCCGATTCCACTTTGCGAGCTGAATCGAATCGAAAAATACAAGTAGACCTGGATTGAAAAATTAAAGAATCGAGTTTTAAGTGTGTGTATATCAATTTGCTTTGACCCCTTTCACACAAGGAAACTGGAGTTGCCGGCGATTTTTAGTTTGTAGGCGAGAAGGGCGTAAAAGGAAGACAAACAAATCTCCCCTCACACCCTTCTCGCCAACAAACTAGCCAGTTTCTGGCAACTCAGTTTCCTTGTGTGAAAGCCGTCTTTGTTTTGTTGTTTTTTTTTCTCTCGTATACTATATACTCGACTATAGTCGTAGTCACCATATTTATAAACTTATTTTGGCACGCACACAGTAAAGGTAAAGTGTCACTTCAAGTGTAAGGTAGGTGCACCAAATAAGGCCCGGGCCCTAATAAGGCCCACTTTTTGTTCTATATATGTGTAAGCCCCTTGCAATCCAACACAAACGTAATAAAAAAAGCCAGCTACTAGGGCTGGCCGAGATACGAGAAAAGTCTCGATCTCGGTCTCGCATGACGAGACCGAGACGAGACAAGACGAGACGAGACGAGACGGGACGAGACGAGACGGGACGAGACGGGACGAGACGAGACGAGACGAGACGAGACGAGACGAGACGAGACGAGACGAGACGAGACGAGACGAGACGAGACGAGACGAGACGAGACGAGACGAGACGAGACGAGACGAGACGAGACGAGACGAGACGAGACGAGACGAGACGAGACGAGACTGGCTTTTAAGCAACCGAGACGAGACCGAGACGAGACTGTATATTTGGACCGAAATTTACAGAGAGTCTAAGAAATTAAAAAATCCATTTTCAGTTAAATATTTATATTGTTTTGCACGTATTCAAACTATAATCGAAAATATTTCGTTCCAACAATAAACAAGTTAGCCGAAAATCTTGTTTTTTGGAGACGAGACCGAGACGAGACTTAATTATACGAGACTGACTCGAGACCGAGACGAGAGTGAAAATTTTCGATTTTATCGAGACCGAGACGAGACTTTCAAAAGTCTCGCAGAGTTTCGTCTCGTGGCCAGCCCTACCAGCTTCTTTATTCGTTTTGAATCTGGCAGCCGAAACAACATTGTGAAGTGCACCTCACGCAGCATTTTATGATAAACGGTTTAACAAGCTTTTACAATTTCGGCAAATTTAATGAAGAAATTACAATTATCAATTTCCATGTTAAAATATATAAAACGTAGATACATTTTTGCTAACTTTCATTTATGTATACAATCATCTAGACTTTTGTTTATAAATTAATAAACAAAAGTCTTTTATGTTCCTAATAAGGCCCATACAAAATCTGAGTGAGCTTTATTAAGTACAAACATGAAAATTTTCATTTAATTTTGCGTTTGGTTTCATGCAAAATGCCAAAACCAAAGGCAAATTGGACTGAAGTTGATGTGAAAAATGCCTTGAAATCCATTAAACGAGGTTTAGTATCTCAGCATGACGCTAAATTTTTAAGTTTTTGAATTAAAAATTCTTAACTATTAATCTATTTAAAATTAATTTGTTTATATTGTTTAATGTAATTTTTTTTTAATATAGCATGTTTTTTTTTTAGACAAAAAGGCTGTTATTTTTTTAATTTAGTTTTAAGTTTTTTTTTAGCCAAGGTGTTCATTTTTCATTTATATTTTATTAATTTATTTTGTTTAGTTTTAAGATTTGCTTAGGGCCAGTTTCACAGTAACAGTATTGGCACTTAGGCCGTGTGTCAATTGCATTAAAAGTGCGTTAAATTTGATCCCATGGCTAAATTTTGACATTACTGAGGTGAATACAATCGTCAAGATTTAACCTGTTCAGGAGCTCGTTTAAATTTTACGTTTTCAACTTTTGATTTACAACTCTAGAGTTGATCAACGAAATAGTTAACGTTAGCAAGTAAACTTGGGAAATTTAATCATTTCTGTTTAAGGCTCTCCAAAACCAATGCGAAACATTCGTTGCGGCGAAGAAACATTCGCGTGTCAAAATTTATTTACATGGTGATATATGAGAGTGCCCACACCAACGCGGAGCAGAAACATATGAATTAATTTTGACTGACGAATGTTTCTTCGCCGCAACGAATGTTTCGCATTGGTTTGGGAGAGCCTTTAATTCATTCATGATATTCAGTTGTGTAAACTTTCCTCTTTTGACTTCGAAAGGAAAAAAATCTTAAAATAAATAATAATTAAATAAAAGTAGAGCTCTGTTTTAATTGAAATAATAAAATAAAAAATGTTTCTTGCAAACTACCTACTTCTCTGAGAATTGGGCGTCATCTTTTTGGAGCAGCGAAGATGATGCAGAGGAAGAAAATTAATCCCTTGAAAGGCTGCAATATAAAATGCTTCCCCGTGTTGGTATCGATAAATCGGACAATCATGATTTCGTTCTCGCCTCTCAAAAGCAACGACAATTATGGTTTTATTATTTAATAAAGTATTCATTGCCTTTTGACGGAAGACGCTTCGGAAAATATCGGTTTAAAAAAAAAAAAAAAAAAACAGGTTCTCGTCCGATCACCGAAATCAAGCATCTTCGGGCGCGGTTAGTACTTACATGGGGGACTGCATGAGCAATGAGTTTTTTTGTTTGGTATTCTTTTGACTCCGCGCTTCAGATGGAATGAAAAATCCATTCCAATTATTCGAAATAAATAAAAAATCGACAATAATGATTTATCCCGAGTATTTTATTGAATAATCAAACACAAAACTCTTATTCCAAATATTTTGAGTATCTAAAATGAATGAAGAATCATATTCACACTCAAATGCAAAATTATTCTAATGCAAACCAAAAGTTGAAAATGTCGTCTTGTGTGTCATGCTTAACAAATGAGAATGACGATCGACGAGCAGTCCAGGTATACTAGGTTCATGACTGCCACCATCAAAATGCAATTTCCGCGTTCAAGATTGTTTCCAAAGCGATTTGACCAGATTTGTGTTGTAATTCATCTAAAAACATCTATTGCAACAACAAATCAACGTATCTGAACATTTTTGGATAGGTTGACACCGTCTCGGATAGGTTTTTTAACGCAAGGAACGTCAATGGGTAATATATGTTTTAAAATATTCCATTTAATGCAATTGACACAGCAAAACCCTCCAATTTTATTCACGCCTATAAAACAGGACCAAATTTAACTGGGATAAAATTTAACCAAAATTTTAACGCAAAAAGTACCAATATGCAAAACTTAAGTGCAACTTATTCCGATAAGTGTTCACTGTGAAACTGGCACTTTAGTCAAGCAGGTTGTTTATTTTTGCTAAATAAATATGTAATTGAAAAAAAAAATATTTTGGTTACATATTTGTCCGTTTTCTTTGTTTTTATTTACAAACAATTTTATTTCAGCAATAAATTTAAAGTAGTTTCGAAGAAAAATGTTTGGGCCTTATTAGGAACAGGTGTTCCCAATAAGGCCAAACAAGGTTTTTCAAAATGCTCGAAAAATATACTTTCGCTTCAATTTTTTAAAAATTATTTGTCTGCTTTCGTGCGTCTAATTAAACTATTGTTGATAATCCATTTAGTTTATCTACATATTTAATAAAGTTTAAAAGTTATTTAGGAAAAATCGTTAGGTGGGCCTTATTTGGCGCATACCTACCTCACTTTGATTCTATATATGAATTCGATTAAGTGAGGTCGTATACCTAGATCGAAATATCAATCCGATTTGATTCGATCGTCGAATCCTGTCATGTAAACGGAGTAATTGTATGTATGTAGCTAGTTGGTATATTCAGCTATTTAATGAATTTGATATGTCTAAAATTATATGTTTTATTTTTTTTTTGTATCACATTTTGACTTCTTTTTAAGTATTGGTTAAGTTTTAAATCAAAAATTAAGGTTATAACAAAAACAAATTTAATGCATGACATGACCTATCTAGAGCAATTACAATTAGGGAAGAATGTACATAATGTGAATTAGGCCGCATGCTATTTTTTAGAGCAGCTTTGTGTTATTTCCGACGCAAAGTCTTGAAGTTTAAACATTTTACTTTTCAGGAAAATATTGTTTTAGTGACAGTTCGAACAAAATAGGTACTCTACTAGTTGATTTGGCTAGTTCACAAAAATGGGATCTCCAGAGTACTCATGCCGTCAAAACACATATATGATCTTTTGCCAGTGAGACCTCTTAGATATCCTTTACATTTTGTCTCAAACTGGATATCTAAGCCCCCCGCCCACAGCCAAGGCCTAGATCCGCTACTGGAAGGGCCCACTATTTTCTAGGCAACCCAATCGCAAACTGTTTGTTTGGATACTTTCTAATAAAACTGTATACATTTCATCTGGCAAAGAAATGAGGTAGGCTCCAAGACTATTACATCTTACTTACTTTACTTTTGATGGCGCTCACAGCCCAGGATGGGCTTCGGCCTCAACTAACAAGCCCCTCCAGCCAGCTCTGTCCCTAGCTAGCCGCTTCCAGTTGCGCACACCGAGTGCTTTGATGTCGTCATTCACTTGATTGCGCCACCTGTTACGGGTTCTTCCTCTGCTGCGTACCCCATCGGGGTTGGATTCGAAGACTCGTCGGGCAGGTGCGTTGCTGTCCATACGCTCCACGTGCCCCAGCCATCTCAGCCGCTGTATTTTCAGCTTTTTGACCAGGTCAACGTCGCTGTATAGCCCGTATAGCACGTCGTTGAATCTTCTCCTCCATACTCCTTGGATACACACCGGACCGAAAATCACACGAAGAATCATCCTCTCAAAGCACCCTAGCAGATTTTTATCCGAATCTTTCAGTGTCCATGCTTCTGACCCATAAAGCAGGACCGGGATGATTAGGGTTTTGTATAAAGTCTCCTTGGTTCTCTGAGAGAGGGCCTTACTACTTAAATGCCTTCTTAGACCGAAGAAACAGCGGTTGGCAAGAGTAATTCTTCGCTTGATCTCTGCACTGATGTCATTCTGCGATGTAATAGTGGAGCCCAGGTAGACAAAGTCCTTGACAACTTCGAAGTTATATCTGTCCATCGTAATATTTTGCCCGAGTCGACGATGTTGAGATTCCTCTCTCGATGACAGCATATACTTCGTCTTGTCCTCATTAACCGCCAATCCCATTCTAGCCGCCTCCGATTCAATGCTCGCAAATGCCCCTGCCACAGCTCGCTTCATTCTGCCGACAATGTCTATGTCATCCGCATACGCAAGCAATTGAACGGACTTTTGATAGATTGTACCGCTGGTGTTGACATGTGCGTTGCGTACAATGGCTTCAAGAACGATGTTGAATAGGTTGCATGATAACGCGTCGCCTTGCCTCAATCCTTTCTCAACATCAAAGGAATCGGTGGTGTTCTTACCAATTTTGACGGAGCAGCGAGATTTCTCCACCGTCATCCTGCACATGCGGACGAGTTTGGCAGGGATGCCGAGACTCGACATGGCTCTGTATAATTCGTCCCTTTTCACGCTATCATACGCGACTTTAAAATCGATAAAAAGGTGGTGTGTATCGATCTGGAATTCCCGGGATTTTTCTAAAATCTGTCGGAGTGTGAACATTTGATCGACGGTTGACTTGCCTGGCCTAAAACCGCACTGATAAGGGCCGATCAGATCGTTGACAAAAGGTTTTAAGCGGTCACACAGGATGGCCGACAAGATTTTATAAGCGACGTTTAGGAGACTAATTCCTCTGTAGTTGGTACATTTCAGAACATCTCCCTTTTTATGGATGGGGCACACTATACCGAGGTTCCATTCAGCGGGCATACTTTCCTCCGACCAAATTTTGCAGATAAGCTGGTGTATGCTCCTAGCCAATTCATCTCCCGCTGATTTAAATAGTTCGGCTTGTAAGCCATCCGCACCTGCAGCCTTGTTCGACTTAAGTTTGGATATCGCCAGCCGAACTTCGGTTAGGTCGGGTGGACGGAACTCTTGGCCATCATCGTCCAAGTTGAATGGAGCGTTCTGCCTATTAGCGGCATCTTGGCTGTCTTCGCCATTAAGCAGTCTAGAGAAGTGTTCTTTCCAGATCCTCAGCACTGACTGTGTGTCTACTACCATATTCCCACTCTCATCTCGGCAGGCTTCCGTTCTAGCCTTGAATCCTTGGGTGGATCGCTTCACCCTCTGATAAAATTTTCGAACATCTCCCCTACCGCTACAACCCTCAATAGACTCTACCGCCCGCTTCTCGTGCTCTCTCTTTTTCCTCCTGAGAAGTCGGCGTTCCTCTTTTCGTTTCAGCCCGTAGAGCTCCCGGGCCACTCTCTCAGCAGCTCTTGTTCGAGTCTGCAGCATTGCCTGGTAGGCCTCGTCCTTAGCTGCATGCGCTAGCCCAGCCCAGAGGCGGCACTTCTGATGGCTTGTTGACAGTGTTCCCACTGGTCCTCTGCACTTGATGCTGGTGGCGGACCTCCTGAGAGATTAAGAGTTACGTGGTCTGCAAAAGTTCTGGCAGTCTCTTGTGATTTAAGCTTCTCGACATCGAATCTTTTCACAGCATCTGCCCTGCGTTGTCGCGTCATGGATATCCGCATACGTAGTCTAGCTACCACCAGGTAGTGATCCGAGTCAATGTTGGCCCCTCGGAACGTTCGGACGTCCAAGATACTGGAAGCATGTCTCGCGTCTATCGCAACGTGGTCGATTTGGTTGACGGTTACTTGATCACGCGACCGCCAAGTCCCCTTGTGTATATTGAGGTGTGGGAAGTAGGTGCTTGAGATGATGACATTTCGCCCCGCCGCAAAGTCTGCCAGCCTGTGTCCGTTGCCGGAAGTTTCGTCGTGTAGGCTGTGTCCTCCGACTATCGAACCAAAGATGCCCTCCTTTCCGAATCTTGCGTTGAAGTCACCAAGAATGATCTTCACGTCGTACTTCGGGCACATATCATACGTTGACCCAAGAGATCGTAGAATGCTTCTTTGGTTGAGTCTTCTCTCCTTTCATGGGGGACGTGAACACAAATCAGCGAAATGTTCTTAAATTTGCCTTTGATGCGGATTGTGACCAGGCGCTCGCTTACACTTCGGAAGCCCAAGACTTCTTGCCTAAGTCTTCCCCTTATCACAAAACCACAACCAAAGAGCCGCTGACCCTGTTCCTTCAAGCACCCGCCGTAGTAGATGTCACACGTTTTCAGTCTCCGTACGCCCTCTCCATCCCATCGCACTTCCTGGATGGCTGTTACGTCAGCCTTTAGCCTGTCCAGGTTCTCCACTAATTGTTCGGCTGCACGTGTTCTGTATAAGGACAGGACGTTCCACGTGCAGATCCGAAATTCATTGTCCTTGTTTCGTTTGCTGGGGTCGTGAACTTTAAAATCATCCATATCCGAGGCTTGTTGTTGTTTCGGAACATCTTTTTTTTACGTGGTAGGGAAGTTAACCCGACGCACAACCCCCGACCCGGAGGACCAGACCCTTCGTATAACTCCAAGGGTAGGGAGCCGGATAAACCGCTCCTTATAGGCCTGAGCTACAAATATGTCGTAGTAGCCCATATAAGGTGTTCACAAAGTAGTTCAACCTAACTGGAACTGTAGACGCCACCGTTGATTCCATCTAGAGAATTCGTCCGCTGCCGCCTCGATGAAAGGAGAAGTGCCTTAGTGGGAACACTCCTCCCCCCCCCCTCTCTCGTTGGCTGTCGCCAACAGCTTTCCACGGGGATTTAAACCCCGTCTCCAGCTGAGGTACTAGACACCCGATGTTCACCACGTGGAGGTGAGAGTAGGAGTTGGTAGACAGAGGTGGGTTTTGAGAAAAACCTGTGGACGCTTGTGTCCTCTTGAATGCACATAACTACCCTTTTGAACATCAGACTATTACATCACACACAATTTAATTAGAATTTTTCAAGTTTTTTTTTTCGAGAAAATTAAAAAAAAAAATTCAAAAATGGTAAATTGGAGTTTTCTTTACTATAGGTGACCTAAAACAAAAGGTCGAAATTCTTTTTTACAGAATCATTGCATTATTTTCTGTAGAGTTGTGTTTCTGCATCTTCTGTGCTGGTTTATTTCCTAAAAGTTCTCGAAAAAATTATACAAAAAAGAGATAAAAAATAACTTCTTAATTTGTATTTAATAAGAATAACTTTAAATAACCAACAAAAATAAAATGGCGGATAAGAGTGTACAGTTGTATTACAATCTGTTAAGGTTAGACCGCACTTCAGCGGAACTACACTTCACATGAATTCGTATGAAATCGTATGAAGTTCAATTGCCGTTAAGTGCAACATAGCTCATACAATTTTATACAATATTTTGCCAAGTCACGTCCAGAAGTGTGAAAGTGAGAGCGGTCTCGCCTTTATACGTTAATATTCTTAGTACAAGTACCTTAATATATTATTTATTGTCATAACGCAATCTGCTTTTATACTTGATGGTTTTGGCAGGGAGGGCAACTCTCAGCTAGAGTAACGGGGCCAACACAGTAATTTGAATTTGTAATAAGGCTGATGATTAATTTTAGAAAACTAGAAGTCCATATTATTTGTTTGGGTGCATGGGGCCGGCATGCTAGCTGTTCGCTCGGCTTGCGCTCGTCGAAAATGGGTGGGATCTTGCCCACACATAACTCAACTTCGCCTATCACAAAACAAAAATCATGCTCTATCTTCCCCTCCCATTGTGATCTACAGACATTCAAAACCAATGTACATCGGTTTCTCCTTTCAAATCCCCTCCAACCTACCTAATCGCCCGTGTTGTGTTTTTCACTTTAAGGGTATTCACAACCCTTTTAGCGCGCGCTAAATATAAAAAAAAAATAAATTTAAAATTTGAATTACTTGTATTTTAAACTGATCGTAAAGAAGAATAAAACGGAGAGACTTTACCACCAGAGGGCGCTGAGGTGATACCAGCGAGACCTATCCCACCCTGCCATGGAAGTTGGCGGTCTAAATTCAACTCCCCCTTATACCAGCTTACCATAATTCCAGCTCAGTTCACTTGTCCACCATTTTACCTAGTTTCTTGCATTTTTCCCGATTTTTTAGCTTACCAAATAGTGGGTGTAATCGACTGACCTTATGACTCCACTGTGTAGTTAGTAGGGCAGTATATTAAATTTCATTCATATTGAGGACTTCAAAATTTGGACGAAATATTTCTTGAAATGCAAAAAGAAAAAACTGCAAATTCGGAAACATGTTTGGTTCTCGAGATACACTATGTGTATGTAACCTGCTAACTTCGCTGTGAAGTTAGCATCATGTCAGTCAACTACACCTAATATTTAGTGAACTGCAAAATCGGGAATAGAATGGAAGAAAAACTGCAAATTACTGCGTTGGTCCCGTCACTCTAGCTGAAAGTTGACCTGTCAAATTTACAAACGTTAAGAAATTCAACGTTTATAAAAAAAAATACAATTTCCTTAATTTATAAAAAAAAACTACCTTCCAATTTTGTACACAAACATATTCGTACTCCTATTTAATAGGAAAATTCGCCTTTATTATTTCCTCATAAATGCCCTAAATGTTTGCAATAAAAACCCTTGTAAATACACTATACAGTTAAATTTCACTTGATGGCCCATTTAGCCGACTCTATAAGCTTTTTTTCGACAAACTTCTATTTGTGGATTCAAGTGATTAACCTTATATGTACCATTGTACTTTTTATCCTTATACAATACACGTACCTATTTACTTATAAGAACTATAAGAAAAAAAAAAAAAAGGTAGCACCCTTTTCATTAACAGGCTCTTCACGTACCTAACCTTTATTTTCAATTTTGCAGTACTAAGCGATTAAATTATTCAATAGCTAAACAAGGAACCAAAAAACAAAATTTCTTCAACAGCATATAATGTACTATAGCATCAAAGCCGTTAGCAAAATGTTCTGCAGGCAGCTAAAATTAGGTGAAATAGCAAATTAACTTTTATGGCTTTATACGAATGTACAGAAGACATAAGACCCCTTCCACTATTATGCACTGAGTGTATAAGGCACCTACATATTGCAAATGTAGAGGTAGGTATACCCACTTAAACTCCATTCAACTCCTTTAGGATAGGGACTCAAATACATAGTATTACCCTTACTTAACATTTACAAAGGTTAGTATCGCGGTATATTAGTCTTTTGGCAGTTTACTTACTTCTGCAAATGGTTTTTTTTTTTTTTTAGCTAAGCTCACGTTTTTACGCTTGTAGATTTTTCTTACTTTATATTTAAAACATAAATGATTAATTTTCCACTACTTACACTTTATATTCGAAATAGCTTGGCTATTAGCACCTGGGACAACACACCGCACCGTACCTACAGGGAATACATTACAAACATTTTGTCCACATTTTCCAAACCATTGTGCGAGTATAAAACTCCAAATATTATGCATGTAAATGACTGCTAGTTCCCTGGGTTTAATATTACTCAAACATGTTCTTGTCAATTTGTCTAAAAAGTATATGCGATTCAAAACATGATAATGCTCTTAAAAGGTTTTGAATGCAAATATTTAAATTGCTAAAAAGTTCGCGCTAGGGAAAGCGCCAATTAAATGTAATTAATTTCAATCAAATTGAATTAAAACATACCTATTCGTTATTACCCGTGTTTTATTGGAAAATCTATCCATAGTAGTATTCCATAGTAGCTATCCATAGTAAGATTTTACATGAATAACAAAAACAACATCGGCAGTATGACTACTGCCGATAAAAGTTAAAGTGGAATCAGTTTTCCGAGTCTC
Source organism: Melangyna quadrimaculata (assembly GCA_949320155.1). Classification (NCBI taxonomy): domain Eukaryota; kingdom Metazoa; phylum Arthropoda; class Insecta; order Diptera; family Syrphidae; genus Melangyna; species Melangyna quadrimaculata. Next base: position 81,403,966 of record OX439484.1, on the reverse strand, counting down.
GAATGGATTTTTGGTGATTTCATTCTCAAATGTTGGTTACTATTAGTTTTTTTGTGAAGTTTATTTTGACTGCTTCTGATTCTCACAAATACTATATTTTTTTTTTAATATTCTGACAGGTGTTCTTTCAGTTAAACCAATTTTGAAATACAAAAACCAGGCTACTGCGGATGCGTTTTTTTGGTAATTTTCTGCTGTACTATTTATAGAATGCCAAAACAACACGGATATTATTTTGCAGCAACTAAGCCCAGGGGCGGACTAAGGGTCAAAGGGCCTCCCGAGACTTTTATAGCAAAAGGGCCAAAAATTATATATTTTTAAAGCTTTGATGAAGAATACTTTGTGGGTGCATATAATCACGGTATTGAAATCAAAAGTCTAGCAAGTTTTTTTTTTGTCAGCCTTTGGTGAGAGTGGGGTTTTTTAAATAGCTATTTTCCAATTTTTTGGTCAAGAGGTATTACCACTTTAATAAATTTAAAAAGTATATCTCATGATGCTCTGTCGTTTTCCCTGAGTCCAAACATCATAATCTTGGCAATCCGACAAATATAACTCAAGATGTTAGTTTTTAAGCGTACCTTTATCGATTTTTCTTTTGGCTAGGGCCTTTAGTGACACTTCATGAAAGTGGCATTTCATGAAATGTTCAAGCCGTTTGTGTAGAGAGTAGGGCCAAAGTCTCAACTATTTTTTTTTTTTTAAATATCCAAGAAATTTGTAGGATCCACTTTTGGTTCCTAACAACTCAATATGACATACAGTGCCTCCAACCGAGCTTTAGGGCCTCTAAAAGAGATGCAGAAGCCTCCAACAGAGCCCTTGGATCCTTGAGGGAAGATTTAGCGGCTGCCAACTAAGTGCTAGAGCCTCTACAAGAGATTTAGAGGTCTCCAACAGAGCTATAGGGTCTCCAAAAGGCCTCCAACAGAGTTGAAAAGGCCTCTTATGGAGCTGTATAGTGTCCTTCAAGAAAGATGTAGGGGCTGCCAACTGTAGGTACTAAAGGACCGTTGTAGGGGCCTCCAACACAGCTCCGAGTCCTTGAAGATAGGTTTAGGGGCCCACTAGAGAGCTGTAGAGGCTTCCCAAGATCGTTTAGGCGCAACGAAAGCTGAATATTTACTGTGGGAACACTCAAAAGACTTATTTTATGAGAAACTTCTCCCCTAATAAACAAAAAGGCAGATTGCTTTATGTACTTTTTGCTCACCAAAGGGCCAACCGTGCAAAATCGTGGTTGCCCGGTGGCCCAGTCCGCCCCTGACTAAGTTCTTTTTCAGAGACAATAGAAAAACACACACCGTCTAAATGCTTCGCCATTTGACGTAATCTAAACAGAAATGATGACAATCTGTGGAAGATTGTTTTATTTTAAGATTTGCAGATAGAACTCGTGATGAAAAATAAGGAAATGAACTCCGCATATTTTATTATGGATAATGACTCCAAACGTTGAACTGAGGTTCAAACGGCAGAATACTGTTGTTTAACTTAAACTCCAGAATGAACTTAGTTCAAGGCTTAAACGAAACTGTGAAACCGAATAGATCAAAAGTATGGAGTTCAAACTCCCACTGTGAAACTGAGGGTAACGAGTACAACAAATTATTATTTTAGAGAAAACTTTCCACAATAAAAGAGTAATAATAATTGTCTAAAGTGTGAAACAAAAATATTATTTAAATAAACTGAAAACTTTTTTAAGAACAAACAAATCACATATGCGGCTTCCGACAATTTTGTGCAGTTTTTTTCTATTAGAATCTGCTGCATAAATTTGCAGTAATTTCGGTAACGTAGTTTGAAAAGCCCATCCGCATTCTATTATAACTTTTGAAATTTAAAAAATTTAAAATCCCCACTAAAAACTCTGCGGATCGAGTCAACTCCACGGGAATAAAATTTTGCAGATTCTGTAATTGACATGACTATATCCGTACACCACACCGGCAAGTGAGGGATTTTTTACACTTATTGTTTTAAGACACTTCCGTACCGAAGTAATGTTTTTTTACTTGATCTATAGGGCAGGTATTGGTGTCGTTTCAAAAACAAATGGCGGATTTTTATAAAAAATTAATATCACGATGATGGAGAAGTTCAAAAAAGGAATTTTCAGCATACGTCTGCGTCTGCCGCACGCCAACCCAACGAACGTCCCGACCTTCGAGGCGCGTTTGAATGTTTGTCTGTGCGTCGCGATGTACATCGAGCAAGAGTCTCTAAACGGTTGGACGTATTTACTTCAAATTTGGTCTGAAGCGGTTTTATGTGATTTCCTAGAGGAAAAATTGGGATTTTTGATTTAGCTCATCTAGGACAGGTAACTGCCACTGCCATACAATGATTAGTTCTTTTTTTATATCAATACTTCATAAAAACGGCTCTTATGATTTTGATTAAACTTCATACATCTAATAACTGGGGCAGTTTTAATAACATGCGTAACATTTTTTTAATAAAAAAGTTATGTTTTTTTTTTTGTTTTTTTGAGAAAAGTGCCTTTTTTATACTTGATTTGTTTATTCCAGCATATCTCGTCATTGGCTTGGGTTTTTAATCATTTTGCAGTTCGGTACTTCTTGTTTAGTTAAGTTTAGTTTAGTTTAGTTAAGGACAATGGGCAAATTGGGCCCAGCACCAATAAGAACGGCCTTCATATCGTATATAGGTACATATTTATGCATTCATTATCCGTTAACCGTTTGTCCCATTTCGCTGTGTGACAAAAGTTATTTAATTTTGATGAAAATGAGTTCTAGGGTCACAATTCCTTTTTTCCATAGTTTTACTTTAATATTTTGTGTATTTTTCGCTCGATTTAAGCCATTTTTTGGAATTAAGTTCTTTGAACCCATGACACACTACCTGAATTTTATCAGATTTTGTTATTTTGGACAAACGGTAAACGGATACTGAATGCATAAATATGTACCTATATACGATATGAAGGCCGTTCTTATTGCTGCTGGGCCCACGCTCCATACATTTTTGCCTATTGTCCTTTGTATGAATCATTTTTTTTTACCAGAAAATAAAATGAAAAAAAAACTTAATTTTTATTATTTTTAATTTTTTTTTTCGATTTTCTTTTTTTGTATTAAATCAAACAAATTAAAAAAAACTGCTATTTTAACATGTTTTATTAGACCGAGAGCCCACAGCTATACCTGGGTGTGAGCGATAGCAAAAATTTCTTCTGTTTTAAGATAGGTCCATACTGTTCATATGCAAATATGAAAGTCTTGCATGTTGGGGTTGGGAGCTTTGTACATAATACTGCATTGAAAACCCTATTTTTTCTTAAAGCCCAGGTACCAAATTTAGGAACTTTAAAGTTAGGGCTGGCCGCGAGACGTGACCCTGCGAGACTTTTGTAAGTCTCGTCCCGGTCTCGTTAAAATCGAAAATTTTCAGTCTCGTCTCGGTCTCGTATAATTAAGTCTCGTCCCGGTCTCGTCTCCGAAAAATACGATTTCGGAACAACCTGTGTACTATTGGAACGGAATATTTTCGATTATAATTTGAATATGTGCACAAGAAAATAAATATTTAACTGAAATTGGATATTTTTTATTTTTTAGACTCTCTGTAAATTTCAGTCCAAATATATACAGTCTTGTCTCGATTGCTTAAAAGGCAGCCTCGTTTCGTATCGTCTCGGTCTCGTCATGCGAGACTAAAACAAAATTGTTTTTTGAAAATTAAAAAAAGAAATCAATGTTTTTTTTTTGAAAACTAAATATTTTGAAAACGACTTAGTCAATATTTTCAAAACTAGATGTAAAATAATTTTTTATTATTTTGTAGAATACTTGAAAAAATCATGTTTCTAAATTCAAAAATAACGGTACCTTCCATACAAATGTTGAAAAGCCGTTAAGAATAAATTCTTTTTCTCGAAATCGGCTCCAAGAATTTTGATAAAAAGATGTGCATTTACTATTTAAGATATGGTGAATATTTTGATGAAAACAAATTTTACCAATAATGGCTATTAACGGTACCTGTTATAGAACCAATTTTTTTGGTTTTCAAATTTCTCGTTAATGGCTGCACCGCTTTCAACCAAAACATTTATACAAGAGCTCCTTCATAATTTAAACAATTTTACATATACACATTTTCAAAAACGTCATTTTTGGAATTTTTTAAAAAATATTGAAATTTTTTTTGAAAATTAAATATCTTAAAAACGGGGTTACGAATATTTTTTTGTATTTTGTGTAAAATTGTATATTATTAAATACGAAATGTTGGCATACAAGATTTTATTTTCGAAAATGTGCAAACAAAAATATTTTTTAAGAAAACGGCTCCAATATTTTTTTTGTTAAATTCTAAAGCCCATTTAGAATTTAACATTTTAAGAAAGGTCACGAAGAAGGAATAATTATTAATATTTTTTTTTTTTTCATAAATTCATATTTATCAAACAAATCAGATGGCTTACCTACTTGATTTTTAGCTCTTACTTTCTAAGCAATTAAAATAATATATTTATAGTAATTTATAATAGCCGAGTTTTTTTTCATACTCTTAAATTACTTACTTTTTTAATTTTATTAGTAAAACAAAAACAAAATAAACACTGAGTAGTTCGATTTGATTTTGCCATGCGTTTAAAATAAAAAAGTGAGTAATTAATGAGTAGGAAAAAAAATTCCGCTAGTAATAATTTATTTAATTATTTTTTTAATAATATATATTTTTGGAACCAATGCCTTAGTACTTGTACATCATCAATTTCTAGCTACGTTAAAGTTATTAACTACGAAAGCAAGTTTGTGCGATCCAGTCGTGCCCATTTTTTTAAATCGATTTTTAAATTTAGTTATTCTCCCTTAACCCGTCTCTCCCGTAACCCGTCTCCCGTAGGTAACTATACATAAAAAACATTATCCAAAATTAATCATATTTATTATTCAAGATAAATAATTTTTTCACATCACACAATTTTATATAAGCTGTCATAATAACACAAAAATAACTTTTGAGATTTTGAGTTTTAAGATTCTCCTTTAAAGTTTCCTGTTGTTAGCTCTTAAAGTTAAAAGTTATGGATTAGATTATCAAATGAATAGGTTTTCAGCGAGGAGAATTAATTTATATTGTGCTTATTTTATGTTCAAGGAAAATGAAACTTGATTTATTTTGTTTAAAAGAATCCTTTTTAACTTGAATGTCTTTGATGACATCCTAGCTACCGTACCTACTTACCTAAAATCGATGCTTAACATCGATTGAGAGCTTTCGCCGTCATTTATTTATTTAACTACCTATTGGATCTATTTTTTTTTTAATGTTTTGCTATTTTATCGGTCATGTCTTATCTTCGTGTGACAAACAATAATACTTAATAATTCTTGGTTATTTTTTGTTTGTATACTTTCAGGGGTGAGACGTTTGCTGGAGGCGAAGCAGGTATGGCCGTGCCAGAGACTGTTTGTACACCGCGGGCGGTTGGCATAAGTGTCGATATCAATGTTTATGAGCCACATCTACTAGCTGGAACGATGGCCCATATGATAGGACACAATATTGGCATGGGCCATGATGATGGACGTAAGTTCGAAGATTATAATATAGATATACATTTATATATTTCCCTCAAGGACCTGTTTTTGTGTGAGTATATCTGTTTTGGGGCCATCAATCAATTAGCCGCTTGCTGTACAGATTCGTGGGCTTTCGCTACATAGTATTTCAACACTCACTGGAATTGTGATTTATGTCACAAAAAGCAGCAATCTGACAGTGAGGACAGTGCTGGGCATAGCAAATTAATGACAGACGTCTTATTTTTTGTACAATCTTCACGGGGCGGGACTGCGTGTGCCTTTTTTTGGTTTTGCCATATTTCAAGATGTTGTTTATTGACTGATTTGGCTTGGAATCATTTGTCGTCATCACCATGAAATATTTATTTTTACAGCAACGGTCGTCGTCGGTTGCGTTTGTTATACTTTTATTGGGCATTTTCTTTTTTTCATTTGTTGTCTCCCTTTCCATTTTCCACTTGATTTATTTCAAATGATTAACATTTATGGTGGAATAAATTTTATTTAATGTTTAATAACCCCATAATTTGTTTTTTATTGCATATCATGTTGGAGGGATATAAGTTGGCTAATGGTAGCAAATAAAATAACTTTTTGTTCATTTATTTTTAATGAAAAACACACAAAAATTGAAAAATAATGATTGTTTTTTTTTATTGTTGTTAAGTTAATGCAGCACTGAACTTTGATTTTGAAAATGAGCTTCAGAGCTTAATTTTAATGAACTTTAAATATGAACTTTAATCATGTTATATTCAGAACCTTAATCGTAGGCTTAAATGTACCTACATAAAATTAAAATTTGAATTTACAACAGACGGCCCCCACGCCCGTGTATTGCATTTAGAAGACCTGAGGTCTTACAGGCATATACTTACAATTATTAAAAAAAAAACTGATTGCAATTGGCTCTATATGTATATTTATTTTTGGGTATAAATTCTGACGATTTAAAAAGCACCAATTCGTATGAAAAACATGCTTGTTTAAATAAATTAAAATATTTTTTTTTTTTTTAAAGCATTTTGCATACTATTTTTGTTCTTTGAAAATAGATACCAAAGTCACTAAAAATAAATATAATAAATATTATAACTATATTTTACGATAGCTAAGGGTTCCAAGTATGTGTACAAAAATTAGCGTCAACTTAAATGCCTAACTTGGACCACTGCATTGACGCAACAATTTCGCGGTGCTCTTAATTATCATTATCTCTCATGCTGAACCTATCAGACCGATTTGACCCGGGTTTCAATATTTCATTTTGTAATTCCCTGTGCTCCTAGAGTACTTAAGTCCACATTAATAGTAGAATTGGGACATTTTTAATTCAAAGTTTTTTTTAATTTAAAACTTTTGTTTTTTTTACATATTTTTTCTGATTTCAACGCTGTAAGCAACAAAAATATAACAACAGAATAGCTGTATTTTATTTTCCCCCAGATCCGATTCGGTTTGGATTTTAATTTAAAAATACATGTGTTACAAAAGCAACTCAAAATCCAACTTTGTTTTTGGATTTTGATTACAAATCCATTCTTATCACACACCCTTAGATTTTCCTTTTAAAATTTAGTTTTTACTCTGGCCAATAGATGGCTATTTGAAGTAAGAAAAAAGAAAGGAATACATGAATAACAAGGAAGAAAGAGGTGGGTATATAGCCACTTTTGTCATTGTGATTCTGTTTGTTTTATTTTAATGATCATATCCAAACCAGATCTGAGGCATAATAAAATGCAGCTAATGTTTTATATAAAAATCATATTGTGGAGAATTTTATAACAAACAAATTTTGTTCTGATGCTTTTTTTTAAGATGCATATTTCCAAAGTTATATAGGAAAATAACAAAAAACAGGGAGTGAATAAAGCACTTTCTTGCAAGTTTTGATTTTCCCTGCAATAAGCACACCCTTTTGAGCGGGAGCAACCTCATATTCTCTTTGTTTATATTATTTCTGATCGAATACCACAAAAATCTAGGATACTATAAGTTACATCCATACCAGAATCAAATTTTCCTGGACTAAGAATCAACATCAGAAAATGCAACTTAATATATAGTTTAAGCTTAGGCATAGTTCCCAATCCCAATGAAGCATATTCATCGTCGCAGATAGACCCAGGTTTAACTAAGCTACAGTTTAAGACTCAATAAATACAGACCGATTTTAATTACAAATTGTTGGTTTTATATTTTTATAAGATAATTAACTTGGTAAACTTCACAAATAGCTTCAAATATTTTGAATTGCTAAACTTAAAAAAATAGAATCAACGTCTGAAAATTTAACTAATAACCTATGTTTAACTCTGACACAGCTCTTAAAAACAGAATTTTATCATAATGTCTACTTTTTAAAGTAATTTATAATAATTGTCTTCTCTTTTTTTCTTTATAGGTGAAGAGTGTTTTTGCCGAGACTGGCATGGTTGTATAATGGCGCAGTCAATTGTTGGGCAGGAAAATGTTCAGCCGTACAAATTTTCAGAGTGCAGTAAAAAAGATTACATCGATGCGTTAAGAACTGGACATGGACTCTGTTTGCTGAACAAACCAAATGAGGTAAAATTGATAATACATAATATGTATTTTCATTTTAATTAACAAATCATCTGATTTGGTTTAACTTTTACCTAACCCATACAAATACAATATACTTACATCATGAAATACTGCTACTTTCTTTCTGGATGGGTATGTGGAATAAACTATTAATTTTAATCCCAATGTCTTATAGAGATTAAATGGCTCAAAGTTCCTTTTAACTTGATTGCATATTGAATAATTGATAAGGTTTTCGAAGATCTGTTATGCGCAAGTGAATAATAAAAATAATAAGAACACCAATGCAATTGAAAGTTACCAGTCAGGGTCACAGCCAATTTTGTTCTGTTAAATATTAAATCAGCAGTTTCTGTAAATTTAAACAACCCATGTTCCATGAAATTAAAATTTCTAACTCCTGTTCTGGCTGTACTTGGTTTTTGTTAGAATTGAGGCTTAAACTCCTAGCTGAAAATGAAACTAAAAATTACTCGAAATACGTTTTTATAATTTTGTATCTCTAAAGAAAAGAGTATCTGCTTGGAAAAGGCCAAAACACGCGGTATTCCTAATTTGTTTGAAAAAAAAATTTAAAAAAATATCTACCAAAAAGACTTGTAATAATTCTGAATTTAGAGTTTACCGGTTAAGTTTAGAATATTTCAGCGACATTCAAGGGCGGATCCAGACTTTCAGCCAGGGGGGTGGGGGGGGGGGTCACGACGCCTATGTACATACTGAACAAATTTCTTTTATTTTTTTTTATTTTAGTGAAACGTGTTGTTAAAAAAAATGTAAATACGTATGTCTTTGGCTTCTAAGCGTTTAATCTATATGTCCTTAAAGTACGCAATAAATTTGTTGATAAAGCTTATGAGGCTTTGTGGGAACAAGCAGGAATGGTTGAAGACCACATAAGAGAGGGCTAACTGTAAGGTGGTTTTCTACCATTGAAGACCTTAAGCAAATTATCAGTGGAAGAATTGTAGAGAAGGACCTTCTGCTAAAGCTACACTAATAATAATTTACCTAGCCAGTATACTTACATTTTTTTTTGAGGTTTGGAAACATGAATTACCTACACATATTGTAACTTTCTGAAAATATTGCATTCCAAATATCACCCTAATTCCCTGAAACAATTTGTTCATATGTACAAATAAAAGGTCAAGATTTTCATAGTTTTCAGAAGGTTTTTTGATTCTATCAACATCAAAACGTGTCTTCAAAGCACTTGGTAAGTTTGTTGTTTTATCGCACTTAGAAACTGGCTATTACATTGCGGGCAGAGATGTCCAAATGATTTTGATTGTGAAATTAAATCTTGGCCAATAAAACCCGAAACAAAAAAGAAATTTAAGAAATACTCGTAGATGATGAAACATATCGATTTCTCGATCCAATAAAATTGTTATTTACTTTGACGTTGCTTCTTGCCTGTTGAGTGCCTGTATGAAGGTTTCATATGGGAACATTTGAAAGTTACTTGGAGAAACTTAATTTTAAATATTAAATACCTAGTTTTTAAAGTTTTTTAAAAGGTTTTGTAAATATGAGAAAAGATACATATAAATAAAGATGAATAACACAATAAAAGAGTATGTACCATTACAAAATGTATAACCACTTAGCATCATCTTTGGATGTGTTTTTATAACTCTGCATTACTCTGCATGGTTAGTGATAAGATCACGCAGCTTTATTAGCCAATATTTGGGCCTTGATGATGAACGTTTTACGTTGGGTTATTACGCAACCAAATATTTATGTTCTACCAATACTAAAAGCATAGAACATGCGGCTCAATGGATCCGCGCTTGGCGACATTAATAAAAGTCCGAAAGTCTTGTTTTAAAATTGGTTGACATTGGTATTTGTCTGAGGGTGACTGGAACATACCCTGAGCGAAGCAACGTAGTTTAGTGTACGGGACAGATAAAGCTAAGATCCTTGCAACCCTCGAAGAGGGCCACATTAGATAATTATGTTCAAAAACAATGATCAAAAGAATGAATTTAGGAAAAGAAAACATTTTGGTATTTTATTAATGCCCCTAAAAAATAATTCTAAATTCTACCGATAAATTTGAGATTTTTTTTTTTGGAACGCCGCATAAACTTATTATTTGTAGTCGACAAAATGCACCAAAAAATCCTTGATTTAGATAGACTATTGTTTAGTATTTTTTTAAATATAATTCTCAACCCTCTGATTAATTGATGTAGGTTATCAAACCACCTACCAACGTATATGAAAATTAAACTGAATATTTCACATTTGTTTAAACATCTATTATAGCCCAGGCAAATTGTACTTTTTCTGCCAAAAAAAATCCAAGTTAAGGTTTTTAAACGCAATTGTCTTTGTTTTGGCATAAGAAATACTGTCGCGAAAGTCTATTGCCAAATCGTGTGCGCGTCAATAGTAATCCAAGGTTAAATGTCGAAAACATCAGTTTTTCGCATAAAACTCGGAAACGGTAAATGCTATCGCAAAGTGTTTCATACAAAACTTGTAGATTATGTCATTTGCCAACAAAAAAATCATGACTATTTTTTTTTACGACCCACCATATCTTTATATATACCAAGATATCGACATTTCGAAAAACGTAAAAGGTAGAAAATGGTCGTTTTTCACGTATAACTACTTAACGGTTCAAATCTTTGAAAACATCGGAATACAAAGTTTGTACATTATGTAAATCTTGACAAGAAAAAATAATAATAATTTTTTTCTTATAAACAACGGTTTTAAGAATATATTTTTTTTTAAAGTTTGACAAAAAGTTCAAATTTCTGGTTATTTGCTTTTTACTCTTAAAAGCAGAAGTAGTCGAAAACAAATCGTACGCTCAGTTTAAAGATCATAATATTCTCTTTAAAAAAATATGAAATTTTTTTCCACACGAGTTATGAGTCTTAAGATATTGTGACTTCAATAGTGTCAACTGTCAAAAAAAAAACGGTTTTTCGCATTAGCTAATGTTAAACTGAAACAGATTGTTATCAAATAATTTCTTATAAATTAATGTTGATCCTGACGATGAGGCAAATAGGTCCTCGAAATATATAGATTATCAAAATAAAATAACAAACACAAAAAAAAAAATGCGTTTTATTGAATTGAAAAGAAGAAAAACAAAAAGGTAAAATATAAAAAAATTATAAATATTTTACAGATTTTAATATTCCCAAGAGGAAACACAATGACACTTTTTTGCGTATAACGCATCAGTTGCAAGATATTGCGACTTCAAAAATGGTCAAACTTCGAAAATAAAGCTGTACAAACAATTTCTTACAAAATCCTGTTTATTCGAAGTTGTGCATTTTTGAAGTCGAAATATCTGTCGAAATATTTTGCTTATATAATTTTTCGATTAAGCTTTGGGCTAAAAAGATATATTTAAAGAGTGGATAAGATAAATATCTTGATTTATCCTTCGGCTTTTTTGGTCACAATGGATATGGCAATGAAACAATCAAGATACATTTGCTTTTCCCGACTTTTCGGCAGGGGTTGCTGCCTTCTTCAGGGGAACTTTATTTCACACAAAAATATATATAAAAAAAAAAAAAAAAATTCAGTATAATAACAATTGTATGACAACATTAAAAATTAGACTTACATTTTGTAAAAATATCAAAAAATTGTAATAAATTTACATTGAATAAAATGTTTTAAATTTATGCACTTCAAAATGAAGTTCAGTCTTTATATATAAAACTTTATAAAACTTAAAAAGAATAAACAAAAAACAAGTAATTGACGTTTAGTCAGTGACAAGTGAGCAAAATACAGCGGATATGTTTTGTGTGTCGAGCTTTCGGTTCATGTTGTTGCGGTTGTTAATGATGTGCAACGTTTCAAGTGTGTATCGCTTTGACGCGTGCCACTCGGTTTGGAGAATTTGGACATCTTCGAAGTCTGGAGAATGGCCGCTTTCAATTATGTGACTCGCTAATGCCGTTTTCCCAGGGTTGTTAGATTTTATGTCAGATTTGTGGTTAGACATACGTTGACGAAGGAACTGTTTTGTGGTGCCAATATAGCATTGATTGCAAGGATCGTCGGGTTTGCCCTTACAGTTGATTTTGTATACCACATCCGTGGTTTTTTCTTTATCCGGTTTAACTTTAAGCTTAGTGAAAAGGTGGCTTAGTGTTTTGTTGGATTTATAAGCCAAAAGAACGTCTTTTGATTTGTTGACGACAACCTTTTTGAAGTTTTCAGTTAAACCAGGTACATACACAACACTTTTGTAGTATCCAATAGGGCAATCCGCTTTCAGGTTCTGTGGAGCTTTGATTTTTTGTTTTTGTATAAGACCACGTATAACTGAGGAGGGAAACCCATTATCTCGCAGTATTTTTGTGATTTTTATTTCATTGGCGTTATGAAATTTTTCATCACTCAGCGTGAATACTTTGTCAATAAGGTTGGAAGCCGTGTTGATAATGATGTGCTTAGCTTGGTTAGATTTAAAATTAATTAATCTTCCTGACGCTGTGTCTTTATGGTGCCAGTTAAACACGAGACCCTCGTTCTCCCGACGAATTTTTTACGTCAAGAAATGCTATTTCACAGTTCTTTTCCATCTCAATTGTGAATTGGATCTTTGGATGGAATCCGTTCAGGGATCTAAGAACATCATCGACTTTGTCTTTGTTTATGATCGCAAAAATGTCATCTACATATTTTGAAACGAACCTTGGTTTTTCTTCCATTTTTTCCAGACATTCTTCCAGCAAATAGTCAAGGACCAAGTTGGCGATAGTCGGCGACAATGGATTACCCATAGGCATTCCAAAAATCTGCTTGTAAATGTCATCCTTGTACTGTAAATAGTTGTTCTCTTTTAAGCAAAAATCGAGAATTTCCAAGAATTTGCCCTGGTTCAACGTTGTGTTTTCACTTATTACATCCCATCTTTTTTTAGCTATAGTTATAGCTAAATGGACGGGGATGTTTGTAAAAAGTGAGACAACATCGTATGAGACCAAAACATCATTCTTTTGAAATTTAACAATTTTTGCTTTTTCAATAAATTCATACGAATTTTTTACCGGGTAGCTTGATTTTGCTGTCGCGTACTGTAATAACCTTCCTACATATTCCGAAAGTTCATAGCATGGCAATTTCATAGACGACATAATGGGACGCAAGGGCAGATTTGGCTTGTGTATTTTCGGCAAGCCATAGATTGATGGAAGACTATTTACAGTACAAGGATGACATTTACAAGCAGATTTTTGGAATGCCTATGGGTAATCCATTGTCTAATTTTGACTACTTGTGCTTTTAAGAGTAAAAAGCAAAAAACCATAAATTTGAACTTTTTGTCAAACTTTTAAGAAAATTATATCCTTAAAACGGTTGTTTTTAAGAAAAAAATTATAATTTTTTCTTGTAGAGATTTACATAATGTACAAACTTTGTATTCCGATGGCAGATTGGCCATTTTGTTGTACATTTTGCCTGGGCTATTATGTGGAGACGATTATATTTTTAAATAGGTACCGTACCTAGCTGACTTTAAAAAAGGAAAGTAAAAATAACAACAACAATAGAAATTTGAAAAAGTAATTAAAACAAAATATGTTGTCGACACAAATCTTTTAACTCCTGATAATATCCTCAAGCTAAATATTTCAATAAATCAAAATCCACCCATATTCCCCGAAAACCAAGGACATACATACATATTTAACTTGTAAAATTTGTTTTTGTTTTGTTGTTAATACTTATATGTGATACATACAATTATTTAACAAGCGACAAATTCCTGGAACAAAACTTTGACTGTATATTCATAAGTATCAGTATACAAATAAATATGTAACTACACAAAAGATAAATTCTTGGAAAATTGTTCAAATTATATACATTAGGTAGACAGGCTGTGATTTTGGTTAATTTTTTTTTTTTTTTGAATCGAAAAATAAAAACAGAAGAGAACGAAGCATGGCGATATATAAAAGACTTTTCAAACTTATCCCAATTATTTTTGTTGATCTTATACTGCAAGATGTTTATTTTTCCTCCTCCACATTAAGTTCAAGAAAATAATATTATACCTTCAATTTTATGAGTGTTTAGATTTTTGGAAATATTGTAGCGTAGGTAGGTACCTACTAAAAAAAGGTGAGACTAGTGTCAGTAAGAATGTACGAAACATTTAAATGTAAAAAGTTGTCAAAAGCTTATTTATTATGGATGAACATGATTGTTTGGTACACACAATTAATTCCTAAGTATGCACTGCACAAACGTCGATATCTCTCTGAGTGCGAAATACGAGAAAGAATGACGTTTGTTGATGCACATCAAATCTTTTGAAATACTCCGAACAAACATTGTTTTTATTTTTAATATTTTGGGAACCAATCTAAACTTTCTGGATTGCCGATATGACTGACATTTTATTTCCACGAAATCGGACTTAGTTTTGTTGTGTTTTTGAATGTATATACTCGTAAATGCAATGCTTCATATTATAAACATCATACAGTTAACTTTTTCAAACTTAAAAATCCAATAAAAAATCGCCAGTAAATACTACAAAATTAATTTTTGAGCAACAAATTCACATTTCAAAAGCTACAATTTCTGGTAAAAAAAAAAGTTTAAAATTCAAATTTTTTTTCAAATTTTGACCGTTAAAATCTTATTTTAACGGAATTTTGTACAGCAAAAAAAAACATTCGAGCTATAAAATCTCGGTTTGCGCGGTTGTTCTATCTACAGAGAAGCTTCAAATTGTGGCAACAATTTTTTTTCTTAGATTTTAGAAGGTCCATTTTTTGGTAACTTTTGTCAGCGGAAACTTAAATATTAAATAAACCGTTAGAGCTACAAATTTGGGGTTGGCAAAACCAATCAGCATTTCAAAAGCTACAAATTCAGGCAAAAGAAAAAAAATTAAAATATAATTTTTTTTAGATTTGGTCCGCCTTCAGTGCACTTTTTAAACTTAAAATTGCCCTTAAGAAATAAGAAATTAATATTTGGGTAACAAATTTGCATTTAAAAAGCTAAAACTTAGGACATCAAACAAATTATTATTTCGAAGTTCGTCCGCTAACTTCAGACTTATTTTGGCGGAAATTTGAATACTTAAAAAACTATTATAGGTACAGAATTTCTTTTTTTTTTTTTCAGAACTTAAGAACATTTAAAAAGCTACAAATTTGGTACCAATTTCTTCAAAATTCTTATTATTTTGAACTTAGTACGCTAACTTCAGACTTATTTTAGCGGAATTTTCAATAACTCAGAAACTAAGCGAGCTACAAATGTTTGGATTTAGCAATAAATTAGCATTTAATAAGCTACAAAAACTGGTATCAAATTTTTTTCGATTCCGCTACAAAGTGTCAGCCAAAATAAAGTTCAAGACTGAGTTAAAGAAAAACTATTGAAAAAAGGATTTGTGACCCTAAAACTCATTTTATTCAAAATTAAATAATTTTTGTCACACAACGAATTTGTACAAACGGTCAACGGATGATGAATGCATAAACATGTACCTATATACTATATGAAGGCCGTTCTTATTGGCACTGGGCCCGATTTTAATTTTTTTTAAATTTAAAAAGTTCATTTCCAGTCCGCTGAAACTGGCGAACATATTCTAAAATATTTTTATTCATTTTTCATTTGAATTTCAAGTTTTTTAAATTTCTGGAAAACTAGAAAATATAAAATCGATTTCAGTTTTCAATTAAGAATAAATAGGAGACGCCCTGGAATAGAGCCTTCCCCTGCCACATAAAAGTATAACCCACACAAAATGTTAAAGATTTTGTGTATGCCAGATACCATTATTTTTGGTTCTGAATATAAAATCAAGAAAATTGTGTGGGCATATTACCCAAACAAACCTACGCATCAGGTAAAGATATACCAAGTAAGAAGAAAACACACATGAAGGCTCTTTAAGGGAGGCAAATGGAATAAATCGCAGAAAAATATCCTGCATCCCAGTCTCCCCTACATCATTATACCACAGAGACCAAACGCTAATTATAAATATATTCCCTCGACAACGCGGAAATCCTTTAACTTTTTCTAACTTTGCATATACACACCACTCACACACACACATGATATCATAATAATAAATTATAACTTTTCTTTTGATGAAATTTAAAGCCGTGTTTAATTTTCTATATGTCAACCAGATTGAAATGCGAAGAAATTGTGGAAATAAGATCGTAGAAGAGGACGAAGAATGTGATTGCGGAACCTTCGAGGAATGTGCCATAGATCCTTGCTGCGATGGTATAACCTGCAAATTGAAAACAGAAGCCCAATGTGCTACCGGAATGTGTTGTGATAAGTGTCGGGTAAGTAGGAGTATACCTAAACCTAGCGGTAGTGGTTCTTTAAACATACATAACTGTGGAATACATTCTATTAACATTCAATTTTATAAAAACATTTGCACAGCTCCGCCCAAAGGACTTCATCTGTCGAGATTCCATTACCGAATGTGATCTGCCCGAATATTGTGACGGCGACAATGGCCATTGTCCGGTCGATGTGTACAAAAAGAACGGATCACCATGCGGTCATACAAAAGCAGGAACATCCGGTGCGTATTATAATAGCCTCAAGGGTTTTAAATTAATGCATGATGTGAAAGCGAATGCGAATGCGTGTGTAGTATTCAGCTAATTGATGGGGATGTATTTGGTTCAGGAAATGCACTGTGTAACGCATCTTCTTCTCTCTATAGAATTATCCATCCGTCTGAATTTTCTGATGCAATAAGGGGCAAAAAAAAACGTCTTTCTTAATTAAATTGTAGAGCTGGGAGCGGGTTTGCCTGGGCATTTCCGGATTGGATAGTCCAGTTCAAGGGACATAGTTCTGTGACAGTACCGATAGGATATAATAATGTACCAAGTGCTGAAAGGGTGGAAAGTTACTTTTTTGCGACGACCGACAACGACATCGACGACGACAGATAGTAAGAGTAAAGTGAAGTGAAGCTAAAAACATCGGGCAGTATAGGTATATATAGAAAGGAAGAAGTTTTGGTGTCCGTTGTTCATGTGAATTTGATGATTGCACGGTCAGGGTGCGGTTGGTAGGGCGGTTGAATGTAGATAACTATTCGCCCCGAGAGTAGAGTTGTTGTTTGAATCTAGAAAACGATGCCCCGACACAGAGGAGAGCGCATAAGATAATAGGATTCCATTTATAATGACTATTTCTTGTACAACGCCTAGTTATCTGTTGCTATACAGTAAGTTGCTATAGATATATACATACATACAAACTTCTATGTATTTATACCTAGGTATATTTCAATAGCTAGCTTATAGAATGCCTGGCTTAATTAGACTCAATTAGGGTTGCCTATAAGGAACACAATGTTATATGTGGTTGCAGGATATTTTGAGCTTAGTACACTTTTTTTTTGTTGTTGTTGTTACTTCTTCTCATACTGTCATAGTGCATGACTTAATGGTTCTGGTAAAAGCTGAGAGGTTGGAACTCCAAATTTTATTAAAATGCTCAATTAAGCATTTTGAACTGATATCTAAATTGAAGTAATTAGTGAATTGCATCAGAGGGGAGGTTGTTCTAAGCGAAAATGAATGTTATTAAAATAGAGTAATTATATATAGCTCTGTCATATGAATTATTTTAGTAAGTTTTTTTGTTATAGACACAAACCCTTTGTGAATTTTTCTATAGATGAAAAAAAGTTGCAAGTCAACTGAGATTAGTATAATTTTAGCTAAGAAAAAATGTTTTCTTTAAATGTTTTTTTTTGTATGTACGAAACAACTCCCAAATGAATCAACTCCCATTAGCCAAAGCTAATGAACTCCTACCCCTGCCATTTTTTTCAATGAAACTTAGTTCATACGTATAATATACGTTTCGGAGTTTATTCACATGAATTAGTTCTTAATTATGAACTTTTTTTGATACTATTAGCGCGAAATTTTAAACAGCCTATTATTAATGTTTTAGTATGATACTACTCAACATTTTTCTAATTATTTAACAGTTGACTAAAATTTTCTAAATTTTATATATTTTCTAACTTATATCATACTAAACCAATTTCCTTCATAAACTACAGCTGAACACGTCCAAAAAAGTGACAGCTCGTGCAAAAAATTCACAAACATCCCTGATTTTGACATTTATAAACGTCAAAGTGTCATATGGATTTAGCACGATACTAAAAAGATAAAATAGCCATTTCATGATTTTAACTTTAGTAAAATGTTAGGAGATAGAATGTTGCTTAACTCGTTTAAAATTAGCAAAATACAACTCGTAACCTAGTATCATACTAGAAATGATTTAACATTAAATCGCCTAAAATTTTGCGCCATTGGTTTTAGAGAAGCTTACCCCTGTGTTAAGTGAAATCACGGTAATGGTTTTGAGGAAGGTTAACCACTGAGCCACGAGTTGTGGAACCGGAGTTTATCAAAGCAAATCTGCTATTCACTAGTAAAAATGATAAGATACACCCCTTAACTATACACCGACTCAATGGGCAAACACTCTTACTTCAATTAATTTAGATGGCGATCACCGACAGGGTGGACTACGGCCTTAACTAACAAGCCCTTCCATCCAGCTCCATCCCTAGCTAGCAGCTTCCAGTTGCGCACAACGAGTTGGTTCAGATCTTTCTCCACTTGTGCGCGCACCTATTATGGGTTCTTCCTCTGCTGCGTACACCATCGGGGTTGGATTCGGAAGCTCGTCGGGCAGGTGAGTTGCTTCCCATACGATCTACGTGTCCCAACCATCTCATCCGCTGTATTTTCAGCTTTTTGACCAGTTCAACGTTGCTGTATAGCTCGTATAGCTCGACGTTGAATGCTCTCCTCTACACACCTTCGATACACACCGGACCGAAAATCATACGAAGAATCTTGCTCTCAAAGCACCCTAGCAGATGTTTATCCGATTTTTTCAGTGTCCATGCTTCTGACCCATAGAGCAGGACCGAACTGGGATGATAAGGGTCTTGTATAAAGTCTCCTTGGTTCTCTGAGAGGGGGTCTTACTACTTAGATGCCTTCTTTGACCGAAGAAATAGTGGTTGGCAAGAGTAATTCTTCGTTTGATCTCTGCACTGAGGTCATTTTGCGAGCCCAGGTTGACAATTTCAAAGTTATATTCGTCCATCGTTTTATTTTCACCTAGTCAATCTTTCTTATCTCCAGTGAAAAATATTAAGGTGTTATTCTTAATCCCAAGGTAACATTTTAGAACATAACTTCTTATGTTTTTAGCACTTTGCTCAAAATTGGTGGCTCCAGTTGTGCATGATCTTGTGTATGCAAACAGTCGTGGTATAACCGATGCTCACATACTTTATATTGTGGGTCGGTCTGCCCTTAACAAATCAATGATTAAGGTTCGTAAATTGCAGTTATGTTGTAGATAGTTGCATTTAGTCTAAGAGCCCACAGCAAATTTATGGGTGTGAAAGTGAACCAAAAAAAAAGTATATGAGTCGAAAGGTGTGGTAATGCTTATGAAAGAAATGCAAGTCTTGCAGTCCCTGGAGGCGGCTTTTTGAAAACCTTAAAAAATCAACTTTGAGGATGATTGTATGAACCAAAAAAAAATGTTTATCCATCCCAAGTACTGAGCCCCTGATTACAGATCCGTATGTCCAAGACCGATTGGAGGCGGCATTTACCCTGCCAGACCGTTTACAAATTCCAGTCCGAATTCCAGTCACAGTTGCTAATCGAGGTTGTTAAAATGATCATTTATCTGCATTCTTCTTAGTTTTATGAGAAAGTGTTTCAATATCTTGAAAAGTAAAAGTCCTAGAACCATCCGGTTTTCAGTATTTGACTATGATTTGATAAGAGCATTGAATTTTGAAAGTAAAAATAGTACCTTATTACGTGAAATTTAAAAAAAAAACTATTTTGAACATTTATTTTTATTTTTTTTTATCAAAATTTTGAGTTTGAAAATTAATATTTCAAAAACTGTTCACTTCAAGAACTTTATTTAAAAAGGAAATGATAGAAGCGACTTCTGACTTTACATACAAAAATAAAAGGGCATTTTAGTTCTTACCGTTGTTTTTTAATAATTTTTGTACCCATTTCTTTTCAATTGTTCGGGTTCTATAAACGGTCTGGCAGGGTAAATGCCGCCTCCAATCGGTCTTGGACATACGGATCTGTAATCAGGGGCTCAATACTTGGGATGGATAAACATTTTTTTGGTTCATACAATCATCCTCAAAGTTGATTTTTTAAGGATTTCAAATTGCTATAACGCAATTTAAGCCGCCTCCAGGGACTGCAAGTCTTGCATTTCTTTCATAAGCACTACCACAACTTTCGACTCATATACTTTTTTTTTTGGTTCACTTTCACATCCGTAAATTTGCTGTGGGCTCTTGGTCTAAATTGCAGTTGAGAGAAAAAAAAAAAAACACATTATTTTAGAGGAGCATAAGAGCAACAAGTGTGGGTATCGGTATTGTTTTTTTTTTCAAATAAGAAAATTTATTTTATTAACTTTTGAATTTAAAACGCAAAAAAACGAATTGACTTTTAACTCAATCACATTTTAAGCAGCACTTTTTTCATCATTTTCCAATAATTATTACAAACTTAAATTAGGAATTAGGGCCATTATTTCTTCTCTATTTGTGTACATTTACCTTACTCAAAAAGAACCTTAAGTTCCAAGCTTCATATAAGGTGGCTATAAAAGCCTTTCAATACAGTCAGTTAAACCCTTAGATATTTGTTCATATTGCTTTAGTATTTATTCCTCCGAAAGTTTACCTGATGATTGAAAAATCGGCTCTAAATCAATGAAAATCAATTATTAGAAAAATCTGATTCCCATCTTACATCTTCAAACTTAAAAGTTTTAATAAATTAAATTCGAAATTTTTAACAGCCAAACTTTTTCACATTAAACATAATTAAAATATTAATACTCGTATGATGTTCTCAGTAACAGAGGTTTGTATTTTGTATATCGAGTGGAATATTTTAATCCTGAAAGTGACACTTTTCGTTCTAAGACTTATTTTACCCAACCAACAGAGAAAGGTAAAACTTCACTTCCCTGAAAACTCGTGTGTCATTAAATTTAATGAAAATTTTAATTTTCCAAAAACAAAAACATTTCATTTTGTCTGCTATCCAACTAAACCTTCCGTAATGTACTTAACTTTAAGTTCCTTCTATTCTTCCTTTAAAACTTATAGTCATTATTGTGTAATAATCTGAGATCTTGCTATACGTACCTCCTCTTCCTCTCTACCTATGCGATACACACAAAGCACAGGAAATTTTCTTGCAGAAATTATGTGAAACAGTTTAGTTTGAGAAAAAAAAAAAAAAAAACAGAAAAAGTCTTGTAAGAGAAAACAATACTGTCAAAAGGAAAAACTTCTTAACAAAGATTAAGATCAAATACCTATCTATACCAACAAAAAGAAAACCTTATGAAAATAATATTGGTTTTGGATTTGTTTTGTGATTTTTTTTAACGAAATTCAAACAGGAGTTTTCGTAATAATCTCAAGCTGATAAGGGAAAATTGGTAAGTGTTTTTTTTTTTGTTTTATAAATAGGATTGCTTTTGAGATTTGCATAAGTTTGCAACAATTCTATATAATATATTCAAATAAGTGTAGTTTAAAAAAGTTTTCAACTCACTTAACTTACATTGCAAATTAGAAATTATTTTTACTTCTGTCGCACTTATGTATAGATGCAATGGAAAATTTAAATCGTATTAAATAAAAGACTAAGACTAGTGGTTCCCAACGTGGGGCCCAGGCCCCACAGGGTAGGTGTGCAATTTGATAGTAAAGGGAGCAATTTCAAGTTATGCTGCATAACACTTTTCCGAAAAATCTATGCTTCTTGTGTTCCACCCTTAAAGATATATTTCGGAAAGTACTCGGGACCTGCTTCTGCACTAATCCATTTTATCAACTGCTACCAACTTCACTGCACTCAATGACACTTGACGACAAATACGAATCAGTTTATTTTTTCACGTTGATTTTTAATCGAAATCAAATGCCCCAATGCAACTAAAAAGCAAAAGAACTGTTTTATTACATTTTCCATCTTGGTATTAACTGAATATGGATTAAGTACCATAATTTATTTTGCTGATAATAAAAAAGAAATTGACTGTATATAACAAAACGGGGAGACTAAAGACTGTAGCTTAATTGCAGGAGGCTTGATGCCTCCTGCAATTCAGCTCCTGCAAGGGATTTAAATATAATTATTAAATTATTTCCTATTTGAATTTTAGTTATACATAGCGTTCATGCAATTTATTTGTAGTAAATTTGGGTTTGTTATTTAGTATTGCTCAAGTCAAGAGTATCTCGAGGATGTTGGTATTTCATGTTCGATTCCACAGAAGAACTTTTTTGTATGTATATATTGTTTCATGTTGTATAGGGGTTCGCCCTATACATATATTCATATAATAATTGACGCTTTTCTTTTTTGGCTCTAAAAAAAGCTCTGAGCAAAGGCTGATCGATCAGAGCAGAGTTCTGAGCAGATTATGATCAGAGCCCTCAGATTTATCTATAAAACACACTTGAGCACTGAACTGTCATTTCATAAAATGAATACATTTTTGTTTACTTGAAGTAGACTGTCCTGGGAATCCATTTTTATTCTTGTGTTTTTCTTTCGTCTGTCAAATCATTAAAAGTGAAGATAAGTGAAGTTGGCTTCGCTCAGCGTTTCGCTCGATTTGGTCGGTCATTTTATTCTGAGCTAATCGATCAAGCTCTGAGCTAGCTCAGATGGAAAAAAGAAACGCACTTTTTGTGCTCTGATATGTCCGAGCTAAAAAAAAAATAGAAATTTTGTTTGACAGTTTCGTGATCTGCTCATAGTTTAAAAAGAAAAACGCCAAAAGTCTCCAAAAAAGTTGTTGCACGTACAGGTTTTTAAAAGTAGTTTTTAGTTGCTTCATTATAGAGTTATGTAGGTTTTTGAATATCCGTTGTTGTGGACCCAGTTTGAGAAAATTGACGTCACCAAAAAAAGGTTTTTTACCTGTTTAAACTAAACCGGTGGAATTAGACAGACAAAATTTAATATATTTTCAAATTTTCTAAGATTTTTGTAGATAATTGTTTCTTTTTTCATGTATAGCAAGTCTCCAATTTTTTGGGCATTCACGTACCGATTTTCAATGTCAAATTATGGAATAATTAATTTAAGAATTTGGTTTCTACTAAAGTTATCCCCGAAATAGGACTATGTTCCTGCATCATTAGAGTCAGTCCAATCTGCCCCAAAAATCACCAAAATGCTGCATTTTTTTTTTAATTTCTGTTGTGGACGACACAACTTGACGGACCTAACCGATTCTGAATTTTTTTTTCATACAAAAGAGCATGACGTCTTTAAAAAAAATCTAAGCTTCTTATTTAAATCAAGTAATCCAAAAATCAACTCCCACACAAGTGTTACGTAAGTGTCCATTATGAACTTTTGACCTGTGGACATTTGACCCTACGCCAGAAAAATTAACAAAAGATCAAACTGAATTTTCTTTATTTTCACAATAGATACTATACAATGTGCCTCAAAAGTCAATTGTCATATCTTGTGTGTGTCAAAAGTTACTCAAGGTTAAATGTAACGGTAAAAATGTTGACGAAAAATATAGTTCATACAAAAATTGTAGATAAAGCAATCTTGCATAAAAAAAAACGATATGAATTTTTGTTTTATGCCTGAAGAAGATACCGCTATTAGAAAAAAACTAAAATGCGAAAATGCCCGTACGCAATTATAAGTTCTTAATGGTTCATGTTCTCGAAAACATCTGAATATATGGCTTTTTTTATTCTTAAAACAATTATCCAGTGCATTTATTCAGGAAATAAAGTGCAGAAATAAAAATAGAAGTTTACTTGATATTGACGAAGGTTATTACGCCCCATGGATATCCTGCAAGATAAATATATGCCTATAGCTCTTAAATTGACTGTTTCCCTAATGTGTTTGCTTTCAGCATATTTCATCAAGAATAAGGCTCGAATGTCGATAAGTCACTGTCATTCAACACTCATGGGTTTAATTTGCCTTTGAGTCATTTCCATTCGATTTTGAGCTCATTCATCTTAAACACAGATGTTACCTAGGGCTATCGCATTATCTGCAATTATTTTTATAACTCTATTCTATACGTAGGTGTAGGTAATAGAGAACCTTTTAGTGGGGAGATAGTTAAGTCCTCTTCCAAGCTACTTTTTTATTCTATTTAAAGTTTTTGTACAAGTTTATTTATAGTGAATAAAATGGTGTAAAGGCCCTCTTTTTCTTTTGCAGAAGCCGCAACCACTACAACGTTATGAACTTTGCTATAAAAGTTTATCTTTGCTAAGACTTCACCTCTTATGTCTTGTTTTTTCTTTTTTTTTTTGCTATACAATTTATTTATTTTTTTTTTTGTTCAAGAAAAGAAATTAGTTTTAAGACACAAATAGATGGAGAACCTTTTTGTTTGGTTCGTCTGTGGTGAGGTTGCATTTTTTGTTTTTTATTTTATTTGTATGGAATCTTTTTCTATTGTGTGTGTAACCACAGCAGCCGTCATCCTGCAATTTGCTTTTTTTTCCTTCATTCTTTCGTTGTTTGTTCTTCTTTCAAGTTTGTTTTTTTCATTTGGTTGTTTTGAACAGAGAGTGTGAAATCTCCATGCAACATTTGACTTTTGCCCAATTTTTTTTTTGTTGCGTTTTTGCATCATCCCAAGGAAGCAATTTATAGTGTATAGGTTAATACTAAGAGTAGTGTTCGAGAGTACCTACATAGTTTCTTTAAAGAGTTATTAAAGTTTAAGTTTAGGAAGGGCAACTTTTTTTCATTCTCAGAGGAAAGATTATGAATTATTCATATTTTAAGTTTTAACAATCTTGTTTTTGTAATTTTCGTTTTTGTTTTTGTCTACACGCACATAGTTTGCTTTCTTAAAACTGCTTTGAAATGCAGGTTTTCGAAAATTTTAAATATCTTACGCCAAAGTTTTTAGCTCTAATTTGGTTGTTTTTTTTTGGAATAGAAAGAAGTTAAATAAGTTAAAAAGTTTATAAAGTAACGGATTGAAAAATTGTTGGTCAAATTGTTGGAGAATTTTTTCAGTTATAACTATTTCGTTAGAATTTCGTCTTATTAAATGTTATTGGGTCTTAAGAGCTTTAGGACGGTGTGTGACACACACTGTGTGTAATAAGCGCTAGTCGTTCAAATGCATTTGATAAGCAACAAAACCTGCACTGAGATGGAGCTTGACATGTGGCTTTGGTAGCGCGATGGGTAGGCCGTCGGCTTCCGAATTCTAGTCACAGTTGATGTCTTAAGTTCAATCCCCATGACGGGCAAAGCTTTTCAAATAAAAATGAACATATTAAGACTCAGCACCACACAAAGAAGTCTGATGATCGGGGTGGCACTCGTGAAATAGCTATAACTTCAGCCAAAATAACTTGGTGGTAGAACACCTTACTTGTTGTTGTTACATTTAAAGTTTTCAATGTTATGGAGTTGTTTTTAATCTGACCTAACATGAGGATGATTAAAGAATACTAAGAATATATATATGTAGGTTCTGCAATTCTGCCTGTATATGTATATAACTCAACCTACATATACTTATACAACCATAGCCATTGGCACGATCTTTTAAGTGTGCAAAAGATCCAACAGTGGATACAAAAATAAGTAAAACCGCTTAGAATCGTTTGTTTTAATTTTGAACAAAAAAAAATATTCAAAAATAAATTATCTTGAATTTCACTTTTTGATTTTATTTTTTAAATAATTATTAGGTATAATATGTTTTTTTTTTTAGTACTTTTAATAGAGTGAATTGGGCTTTTATATTAAAATAGAAAATAGGTATAACAGGTACATGTTTTTGTGGAGAAAATGATACCAAAGTCAGAAAAACTTAACCTACAAATTCCAACAAAATTGGTTTGATAAAAAGAAGTTGTAGGTATAGGAAAATGGTAAACTAGGTAAACACGTTTCTTGCATGTGGCAATGTCACAGTGGATACAGTGTTTGACTGCTAACCTGGCCGTTTGGGTTCGATCCGCAGTCTAGGTGGCATTCTTTTCTATATTCCCCAACTTCAACTGGATGCCACCCATGGAATTTCATGAAATAATTAACATCTAATTTCCAATCCACTGTGCCAAAAAAAATCTTTCATTTCCTTCTATTCTTTCTACACTAGTGCCGTGCATTGCATTTAAAAGACCTGAGGCACATAGTTACAAATTGTTATTATTATTAAATCATCGTGTGAAAAGTTCTTCGTAAATGTATGCGCAACTGCTCATTTGTTCGTATGTATACAGCTAAAAAACGTGCGATGTAATCTCGTGTGAACTAGGCCTTACTCGATGTATATTAAGTAGTTATCACGAATGCAGTTTATTCAGTAACGTATTGCTCAATCACTGATTCGGTAATTCGGTCTCAGTTTTATAAATACTGCTTACCAAATTTCTGACAAAAACTTCGAATAAAAGAAATTATGTTTTCTGTTTTAGACATATTTCTAATTAACTCTTCAAATGGCTTGGTTTATTTTGTCATAATTTTGTGAATTTGGCTCTCCATGGATTTTACTTTAAAGTAATAATTCTGGCATTAAGTTCTTTATTGTAAGTTTATTGTAAGTTTTTTATTGCAACTGATATTCTTTCTATCAAACTGAAATTAACCCTCTCCCTTCCCCACAAGACTCTTCTTCTAGCCACAGAAATGTAGATGATGGTCGAATCTCGAATTCATAAAATAAAAACTCTCAATAGAGATTTGTTTTTGCATAGATTTATCGGTTTTAAAATTGTCATCTATCTTTTTTGAGTCCAATAAGTACCTTTTTAAAGTTGAAACATAACGCCCCAAATAAACAACTAACTCTTTATGGGGATGTCAAAAAGAAAGCAACAAACTTATTTAAATAAATCACCATCAACACTATAAATCTAGTAGCTAGTACCTTCCTACCTATGTATAAGAGTATATAAAACATAAAAATCATGGAAATATATTTTGTTGTATTCTTTTTTATTCACCAGGTTATTGCTTTCAAGGCGACTGTCCAACGTTAAGTCTGCAATGTGAGGGCATTTGGGGTTATGGTGGTTCAGCGGCCGATCGTCAATGCTATGAACAATTTAATTCGAAAGGATCCATAAATGGTCATTGTGGTCGAGATGCCAACGAACATTACATTAAATGTGACCCAGAGTAAGTATATATAATCTCGTTTTATCTCATTATACCTATTATTATTTTTGTTACAAGTTCTTCCTCATTATATCCTTGGTGTTTGGTTTTATCTCTTTTGAGCTGCAAACGACTAAGCATCAAGAATTTTAATTCACATCCACCGCAATCTTTTTTATTTTTTTTTTACCTGACAAAAAAACATAAAATATTTACCACATAGTTTTATAACTCTAGAAACTGCCAACGTGGCAAGTTGGTGTCTTGCGTCAAAAGCATATCGAAAAAGTTTACTTCATATTGAGCTCTTTTCCCTTCCTGACAATAAAAACAAAAAATCACGATGACACTGGGGATGCTGTCAAGAAAGCAATTACTGTGATAAACACGCTTATATATGTATGTATTTCTACTATACGAGTATATATGTACTATACAAAACTTACTTTTACAGGACTAAGAGTGGTTGGAAATGTAGACTGAAAATGAGATGTGAACATAGCTTTTATAACAAAAATATATACATATATAACAAATGTATGTCCAAACATTGCAGTTCACTTAGTTAGATTCACTTGAATATATTTCTTTGATATAAGTTTATAACATGAACTTACCAAAACAAATCATCCCAACAAATTTAGATTAAATTTGTAATTAAATTAATGGTGTTACG
Organism: Melangyna quadrimaculata; assembly: GCA_949320155.1. NCBI lineage: Eukaryota > Metazoa > Arthropoda > Insecta > Diptera > Syrphidae > Melangyna > Melangyna quadrimaculata. The sequence goes on along the minus strand of OX439484.1, from coordinate 81,375,902 downwards.
GCTTGTGGAAAAACAAGCGTGTTGTTAGCTGGTTGAAATAGAGGGCGTCGGAATTTCAATTTTTTTTTTTGAAAACTTATTTATTACGGAAGACTCTCTCCAACTAGTCAATCACCTTTGAAAATCTAAGAAATGCGACCGTATTAATATGTACTAGTATGGTGTCGCCAGTGGCCGAATATTAGGCTTGCGAATAAAATAAAATAAAAATAAATCGGGTGGCACAACGGCTCATGAAGAACCAGGGCCTAGTGCCTAACAACTCGCAACCATTCCTGTGTGCGCCTTTCGACAGGAATGGAAGGGACCTACAATTTTATGCCGAATCCGAACGGCTAGACGAGAAGCACTTATTCGTGACAAGTGATACTCTTGGAGGATTTGTCAATTCCTCGCAAGAGGCAGTAGCCCTGAAAAAAACCTTTTTATTTTTTTAGGTGGACGAGGCTGGGAAGCGATCCCAGACCTCTAGCGTGACAGTCGAACGCACTAACCATTACGCTACGGGCTACTACTTTGGCTTGCGAAACAAACGCCAAATTCATAGAAACGTTATGGATTCTCTTTTTACTAATTTAAATAGGATTCATGAGAATTTTGAAAAATTTAGAAAAGCACACATTACACTGTTTATTTTATAAGTTTACCCAAACATTGTTCTGCTTAAATTATGATAACATGAATTTCTAAATTGGAATTTGTGATTACTTACACTCTGGCATATACGTACTTTTTTTTAATTTTAAAATTAAATAAGTGACTAACAACATAATTTTTGAAATAAAAAAAAAAAAAAAAATATATGAAAACAAGTTCCCGCTTAGTGAGTTCAAAAGAGACGGACATATTTCACCTAATTTATTAACCTTTTTAACAGTATACAATATTTATCTCAGGCAAACATTAGCCTTACTTTTGGTAAAAAACAAAACTTATTTGTCCTAAATAAGAAAAGGGGAGTTTAAATCCTCGGAACCGGTGAAGCGGGCCAACCAAAAAATATTCAAATTTTTTTTTTTTTATTATTTTTAATCTTAGTCTACTATAACTATGAGCCAACAGTAATGGTTTTCTAATGGAAGTTGTTTTTGAGAACAAATATATAAAAATGTAACTTCCTTCGATTTACGGTAAGTAATAAAGTCTAGCTTTACACCAAAAAATCTCAACTTATAACGTTCATCATCTCCCAAAATTTCAAACTTCTAAACCGAGCAATAATACAAATCAATCCATTACCTGCCTTAACGGCTATGGTTTTCCTACAATTAAATATCAAACCCACTTGTTTAGGTTGTTTTTTGACTTTCGTGTCATTTTTTTCCACAAAACCACATTGTTAAGGGGCATCTTTTCTTTTTTATTATGAAAGTCTATTTTATTTTCTTAAAAATACTTATAATTTTTTAACAAAGTACAACACTAAAATTTATTAAAAAAATTGAAAACAGAAAAAAAGGCGCTTATAAAAATGCTGATGCTACAAATGCATTTATTAAACAAATAACACATCTCGACCTGTGACGTCAGTGGTCTAAAGCGGTGGAGTGCGTAGTGCACACGACTGCTAAGACTGAGCAAATCTGATATGTGTGGGTTCCAATCCTATGGTGTGCAAAAAAAGTTTTTCAAATAAAATTGGATTAAAGCTCAGCACCACAAAGAGGAGACTGATGAGTGCAAAAGTGGCAAAGCACGAAATAGCTATATCTCCAGCCAAACAATTGGTGGTAGCGTCTTTAAGTTGTTGTTGTTGTTCAAAAATTCAATGAAATTGACGGAATAAAGAATGGTCAAGCCTAATAAGCTGACATTCTAGTACGAATAGTACAATAAGAACAATAATAAAGAAAAAAAGAAAGTTCAAGAAATAACACAAAATTAAAACTAATTCTTTGTGGAATCAGGCAGGAATTTTATAACACCTTTTGTATAGGTTACTCAGTATAAAAAAGGTGTTCAAAAATTCCTGCGTGATTCCACCTAGCTTAAACATAATATTTCATTCCTTTGTATTCAAATATTTAAATTTTTTTGAACTTTCCTTTTATTTGTTTTGTTCTGTTTTTATTTTGTTAATAAATTTTAATATTGTATTTTATTAAAAGAATGTTAAGTATTTTTAAGAAAATAAAATGGGTTTTCATAATAAAATAGAAAAGATGTTTTGTGGCAAAAATGACACCAAAATAAAAAAAAAACGACCTTGAAATGCCAACCAAATGTGTTTGATATTTGATTGTGGGACAAACGTTATCCGCATAGAACAAAATTGTATGGCAAGTATAAAGTGTTTAGATGTTTATTCAAGGATCGGATGCAGTTTGGCAAAAAAGCTAGTTAAAAAATAAAGATCAAAATTCATAAAAACCGTTAGAAGTCGAAAAAGTTTTTCGGCTTAAAATTAACTCAGGAACATATAGTTTTTCTCTGGGCTGTTGACGATGGGACACCCTGCATAGATCTTTATATTACCAAACTACTTTTTAGGTTTAGGTATAGTAAATAATTTTTTTTTATATTAAATTTACAATTTATTTATTAGTAAGATTTAAATTAATTTTATAAAATAAAGCGGGTGGCAATGGATATAGTGTTTGACTGCTAACCTGGACGTGTGGGTTCGAGCCCCAATCTAGCTAGCATTCTTTTCTATACTCCCCAGTTTCAACCGAATGCCACCCGTGGAATTTCATGAGATAATTAACATCTAGTTCTCAATCCACTGTGCCAACAAAAATCTTTACTTTCCTTCTATTCGTTCTAACTAGTTCCGTAGATTGCGTTTAAAAGACGAGGTCTTAGCATAATAGTTTAAATTATTATTTAAAAAAAGCTTACTGTCATTGGAAGCATATAAACATATCTTCCGAAATGTGCATATAAGCATCAAGTAAATTATTAAAATATTTTTAAATTGTTAAAAGAATAAGTTGAAAATATTCCACTCATACACAACTTTTATCCTTGTTAGTCTAATCAAGTGAATTACAGTGTAAATAGAGAATCTAAAAATAAAAATGAGGCATAGAATTTTAATTTAATTTAAACTTTTATATTTAATTTAATAGTAGTGGGACAAAGGGCACATCAGTTTCACGTATTATCTCGAAGTTTTTTTTCATATCTGGTTTTCTTTGTGTAATTATTTTGACTATAGTGTCTACATTATGTATATAAGTTATCTATTAAAAATATGGTTTCTTTGATTTTTTTTTTGTTTACAGAAACGTGCAGTGTGGTACGTTGCAATGCAAGGAAGGTGAACGACAACCAATTAACGATGGTATTGATCAGCTTTATTCACGGACGATTATATCGATCAAAGGAGTCGAGTATGAATGCAAGTAAGTGTTGTTTATAGTCTAAGAGCCCACAGCAAATTTTGGGGTGTGAAAGTGAACCGAAAAAAAGTATATGAGACGAAAGGTGTGGTAAGGCTAATGAAGGAAATAGAAGTCTTGCAGTCCCTGGTGGCGGCTTAAGTGCGTAATAGCATTTCGAAAACCCCTAAAAATCAATTTTGTGGATCATGAACCAAGAAATTTGTTTACCCGTTCCCTGATATTGATCCCCTGATTATCCGAATATCCAAGACCAATTGAAGGTAGCATTTACCCTGCCAAACCGTTTTTTAGAACCCGAAAAATTTAATAATAATGGGTTACTAAATTATTAAAAAACAACGCAACGATAAGATTTTTGTATGTAAAGTCAAAAATCCCTTCTTTCAATTCGTTTTTAAGGGTCAATTTTTCAAAAGTCAGTTAAACCTCAGATAGTACTTATTCTTCGAATAAATCAAACATTTCGTCATGTTGCTATAGTATTTATTCTTCTGATAGTTTACATACGTGATGATTGAAAAATCGTATCTAAATAAAGTATACTTTTAGTTTACCGTTTTTGAAATATTAATCTTCAAACTAATACAATAAAACTAATAATTCAATACATTAGGGTGGCGCTTATTTTGGCAAAGTTAGAATTTCTTTCGCCCCCCCCCCCCCCCCTAAAAGTGATCAAGGTAATAAAATAAAAATCTGTGCAAAATTTTTTTCAAATCGGTTGACGTTAACGCGTGCCACCGAGCAGTTGAAAGTTCCCATACAAAATACGTGGAGAATTTAAGCCTTTTACTAAAAAAATCTGCAAAAGTGCAAAAGTTGATGAATAATAATAAAACTTACCATTTATCTTAAATATTATATGGACTTAAAACAAAAAAAATATTTCTAGAATTTTTAACATTTTTGTAACCAGTTAAAAATCGAAATGAAAATGAGTAAATTTTTGTTATTTTGCTAAATTTGCTTATTTTCATTTCGATTTTTAACTGGTTAGAAAAATGTTTAAAATTCTGAAAATATTTTTTGTTTTTAATCCATATAATAGTTAAGATAAATGGTAAGTTTCATTAATATTCATCAACTTATGCTGATTTTTTTAGTAAAAGGCTAAAAATCTCCATGTATTTTGTATGGGAACTTTCAACTGCTCGGTGGCATGTGTTAACGTCAACCGATTTGAACAAAATTTTGCACAGATTTTTATTTTATTACCTTGATGACTTTAAGGGGGGGGGGGTGAAAGAAATTCCAACTTTGCCAAAATAAGCGCCACCCTAATGTACACTTTGTAGCTCATAAGTCTACATAAAAAAGATTATAACACTTTTGTTCGTACAATTGATAGATTTGGAGAAACTCGGTCAAAAACATTTGGATGCAGTACAAAATTTGAAATTGATATGAACAAAATTTGGACCGCTATGACTTAGGAACCAATAGACGTAAAGACATAGATGTCGTTAATATGTCATTTTGTAGATAATTATTGTGCTGTCTTAATGGTATTTTCTGATAATTTTGTGAAGAAAAATCAAAGTCAAGATGGTGGCATTTCCCTCCCGGTACCATTCTTAAAACTAGTTTTATTAATAGAAAATATTTTTCCAACAAAACCCAAAAACTAAAAAATTCCCCATCCAAAAATATAATAACCAGTGAAAGGATTTTGCTGACCTTAAAAAAATCAAAAAAGGCAGACAAAAATTCTTAAAAAGGCTTTTATTAAATAAAGAGAATATAAACATAACTTAACATCTAATTATAATAGCATTGAACTACCAACAGCTTTTTGAAGTTCTCAGGTAACAACCTTCTATATGATTGTCTCTTAGAAGCGTCTTAAATGAGCTAAAGAACCTTTCTACTTGAACAGAAAGGAGTAGAGCCCATTTGAAACTCTCTGGCTCTAGTCTCTACATCATTTACTTCAACGTTTTCGGGAAATGTGGAGTTGACGTCGCTATTTATTACAACATTTGCTCAACAGTTTTAAGTCCACGATTAACATTAAAAACAGTAGTGAACTTTTTCAACACTTCATTTGCAATTATTGGCCCTTTTGATTTTTCCAAATTTTCATTGATATTTGCATTGCAAGGAAATGCACGATCATTCTAAGAGAAATGCAAGGATCTAGTAAAAAAAAAAAAAAACAAAAAAAAAGGATAAGAAATTTTTTTGAGAAAAGATCATAGTAACTCTATCTACAGTCTACACTACCACTTTCTTATTCTTGTATGTTGAGGGCAAGCAAATTTGTTTTCTGTGCGCTTTAGATTGTGTTAGGATCATGTTTTTAAGTGAAATACATAATCTCAACTGGAAATGGAAAAACTACATGCAGTTTGTATTTGTAAAATTTTTTGAAGATTTTTTGATTTAACTTTGATAAAAAAAGCAAGCCAGTCAAAATTGACAAAAAAGACACTAACGGGCAATAAGGCAAAAAAAAAGCACTAACGGGTAAAAAAGGCAAAATAAAATACATATATTTTGAATCAGGAGGACATGAATCGTGTTTGTATAAAGTCGATACTTTCCTACGATCACGCAAAAAAAATAGGCAAAGTTAGCAAAATCCTTTCCCTGATAATAACATACTACATTTTGTTGACCAAATGTACTGCACCCAAATGTTGTGTACAGTTTTTCTCCAAATCTTTCAATTGTACAAAAAATAGTGTTAAAATCTTGTTTGTATAGAATTGTATGAGCTACAACGTGTAGTTTTTATTTTTTGCAAAAGAACCTATTTTTGCAGTAATTTAGAAAAAAAAGCGCACTCTACCCCCTTTACCCTCCAGCACCACCCCGACCCACCCAAATTAAGGGTACTTTTCAAGAAATGTTTAGGACAAAATATTGAAGCTCTTCAGTTGAATTCAGCTTTATTGGAATTTGTTAAAAGTAAGGACATTTTTGTTATCTTATTTTCCTAGACAATTATTTAAAACTAAAATAAAAGAATGGACGTCTAGCTTTACGGAAAGGTATAATAGATGTTTTTTTAGTAATTTGTTTCTGTTTAAAGTCAATTTTTGATAATTTTCCCTCGCGCCTAAACGGGGGAAGCAGAGCCCATCTTCATTTTTAAAAATCAAATAAAAAAATTGTTACACAATTTATACTCGTATTTGCAAAATTGTCAAGATTGTGTAGACTTTTGTACACAAATTTGGTCGAAATTGGTGAGCGGTTAACGAGAAATTTGAAAATCAAGAAATCGTATTTCGGTAACCGAAACTGATAAAATTTTGTATCGAGAAAAAATAATAAAAAAATTAAAAAAAAAAAAATTGTTGAAAATAAAATGCAATAGATTTTTTCTTTGATAGGTATTATTTTTTCATAAGAAAATCTATTCATATTTTTTGACTAAAAATCAATTTCTTACTTTTTTTGTCTCGTGGTCAGCCCTTATATTTTAAAGAGGTTCCATTCGCCACGATAAAAAATCAATTTTTAGATTGAAATCTGTGTTTACCAATGGAAAACATCAAAAGTGGAGAGAAACATTTGTAAATGATAGTGCTTTTCTTCTATTTTATTATTCGATTCTTATGCATAGTATCTAGCCAATTGATGAAGAGAAAACAACCGAGGTTCATTAAGCTAGTAAGCATTTCTAGTGAAATTGTTAAAATTTTCCACAAATATTATTTTCCATACATTGTCATTAACATTAATAACGATATTACGCTCTTTTGAATTCATTAGCGAAATTTATTAGAAGAAACTTAAAAAAAACACCAAAACTAGTTTCAGTTTTAAAATCTACATAGTCAAAAGTTGTAAACAATCAAATAAAATTAGTATTCATACGAATGTTTGTATGTATGTATGTACAGTACATACATTATGTAGCTTTGTTTAAATCCGTACAAGTACAAACAATCAAATAGAAACCAAAACAGTTAAAGTAATGGCATTTTATAGCAAAGCCCTTGAATATTCAAAAATACTGTTTTTTGTTCTCAGAATTTTTGTATTTTAATTTTATATTTCAAATTAAATAGAAAATTTTAGAAATTGAATAATACAAACAAAACATTCAACCACTAATTAATTACTTGTAGTTTATAAACTTTTTTTTCATGGAAAATTCATTAGCTTCTTGCAGTTTATTTTTTGTATCCACAAAATTTATAAGGATTGAGGGAAAGGTATGGTCATTCAAACTTTAACTGAAATTATTTTTAATTCATTAAAATAATTCCAACGAGTGTTTGATGTAAGAATGTTTTTTTTTATTTCAATAATGGTAGATATAAATTTTAATATTTGTTCCTACTTCTTCACTTCCATATTGTATGCAAATTGAGTGTTGAGTTAATTTGGTTAGTCAGAGATATAACAAAATATGAACATAAGTGTTTTCAGTGGTTTTATGTAGAATTAATTTGTTTCATCAACTGAGTGTACTTGAAGTGAAGAATTTAATTATCCTCCACAAAACTCTTTACGGCAAATTAATATTATACAATTTTGTTTCAAATGTTCAGGAGAAGTATTTACTTGGAATTTATGAGCTTTACGTAAAATTATAAATGCTTTTCTCTAGAATCAGTTTGATGTATACGATATAGTATTAAATAAAGCACTTTGTTGCAACCCATACATGTACGACAAAGTCAACACAGATACGACATTGCAATACAAAGTTTACCTATAATGTTATATAAAATAACGAATGTAAAGAGGAACAATTCTTTATTTATTAAATAATTAAATAAATAATAAATTAAATAAATGAATTAAATGCTGGCGTGAAATTAGCACCCCACTTTTTAAAATCAATTTTGTTAAAATCAATCAGAACTATTTTGCAAAACTATCAGGAACTTTAATAGAACTCAGGGGCATGCGATAAGAAAAAATCGAGACACTTGTTACGCTAACTTCGTGGACATAAATATATAGGTATTGGAAAAGAATTTATTTTTCACTCAATCAACTTGCAAAAATTTATTTTTTTTCAGTAAGTTTGAGTTTTTGTAGAACCTTGTAAAAGAAATTTCACTCAAATGAAGCCCGACATTTTATCTTTAATTAAATGCATCCTTCTTAAGAAACAGGGCTGTCCACGAGACGAGACTCTGCTAGACTTTTGCATGTCTCGTCTCGGTCTCGTCTCAATCTCGTGTCGGCCTCGTATAATTAAGTCTCGTCCCAGTCTCGTGTCCGAAAAATGTTTTCGATTGTAGTTTGAATATGTGCAGAAGAAAATAAATATTTAACTGTAATTGGATTTTTTAAATTATTAGACTCTCTGTAAGTTTCGGTCCAAGTATACATACCTACTCTAGGGGTGTCTAATAATTTTTGTTTGTCAGATATTCAAAATGGGTATCGTGGATCTTGTAGAGGATACCCACACAAGTATTTCTACGTCCCGGAAATTTTTTAAAATGGTACTTCCTGACCCCGCGGCCGTTTTTTAAAGTCAACAAATGATCAAGAATTTCGCGTATCAAACGTGATTTCACCGACTTTAAAAAATTTCTTTTGACTCTCTAGGGATGCTAATAATAAAAAAGCACAAGTTTCTGCCCCTTAAAATTTCAAAATATGCCTTTTTAACTCGATAAATGGCTGAAAACCCCCAAAAAATAGGTTGATTTCTAAGCTTTTCTCGATTTAAAAGACCTACATGAGTTCAGGAACGAGAGAGTAAGTCTCGTATCATAGGTAATTTCGTGTGCTGAACTCAAATCTATCATCCGTTTTTCGCTATCAGTTCTAGTTTTTGAGATAATACAGTCTGAAAATGGAATATAACCATTTTTTACCTACTTTTGTGATTTTATAAAAACTCGAAATGCTTTATTTCAAAAAAAATACCTATGATACGAGTCTTACTTGCTCGTTCCTGAACTCATGTAGGTCTTAAAAATCGAAAAAAGCTTAAAAATCAACCGATTTTTTAATGGTTTTCAGCCATTTATCGAGTAAAAAAGGCATATTTTGAAATTTTAAGGGGCAGTTAATTGTGCTATTTTATTATTAGCATCCCTAGAGAGTCAAAAGAAATCTTTCAAAGTCGGTGAAACCACGTTTGATACGCAAAATTCTTGATCATTTGTTGACTTTGAACAAAAACGTGTTTTTTACATAAAAAACGGCCGCGGGGTCTGGAAGTACCATTTTAAAAAATTTCCAGGGCGTAGAAATACTTGTGTGGGTATCCTCTACAAGATCCACGATACCCATTTTGAATATCTGACAAAAAAAATTATAAGACACCCCTAACCTAAGAATACTCTAGCCTACGATTTATGACTATATTTTTTTTTTGCTAAAATATCTGTTTGGATTTAATAATATTAAAATAATAACAATATTTTTTTAATATTTGCTTGTATCAATTATGAAATAATAGTAAAGGAATAACAATATTATTTGTAATTAAATTAAGGAAACAAAATTTCCAACCCTTGTTATCATAACGAAAATTATACTATATTTCCTGTTTTCCAACTGATGATTTTGACACCGTAAGCATTTTTACAAAATTGATAATTTTATTTTGTGTTTAAAATAAAAATTCAAAAACAATGTGTTTGGCATAAAGTTGAATATAATTTTAAAATTCTGAAAAAAAAAAATAATAATGTTTGTGTAAAAGCAAAATCCGGCTACAACAAAGCAAAAATAGGAAATCAAGAAACACCCGAACAATTTTTGAATTTTCTAAATTCTTAACAGTTCCTGACGGAGCTTTATTTTTAAGATCTCAATTTTTTGCGCACCACACGTTTTTCGTCTATTTAGGTCCAGTTTTTTATCGGTGGTCAAATCAGAGTTAGTTAACTCTGGAAATATATTTGCCTACAGTTAGGTTAGTAGTTTTTAAGTATAAGATGGATGCAGGCAATTTTTAACTAACTCAGAAGACAACATATCAAAAGATTCTTCTATGAGTTCATCCAGAGTTAACTCAGAAAATTTGACGAGTAAATTCGGGTGGAACTTTAACCCTCACTGAAAAACTGGCTCCAAGAAACTTAAACTGTTGAGCAAGTATGTGTAACCATGTGATATATTTACTATCTTTTCCCCCCTAGAATAGGTTTCTTAGTTTCTTCTTTCTCCATACGCTAAAACCAAATAATTAAAAAAAAAAAATCCTTGAGCTCTTGAGCATAGAAATTAGTCACAGAATCATCTTTCTTTGATATGTATTTGGATGAAAACTTAATTTTGTTGTCTTTAGCCAGCTCCAGAGTATCTCAATTTCCTAAAAGTTGATATTACCGAAGTTATTTCATTCAGCTCTTAGTAGATAAGAGACCTTCAAAGTTATTTCTGAAAACTTATATACTTATTATCAATAATCCAATTATTGCGGCATCTTCTCAATATACTAACTTTAAGCATTTTTCTTCTTATTGGTCCTTAGATATATTTTCTGTATCCTTAACTTTGTATCCTAAACCTAAGTATGATAATTGATTTTGTTACTCTTCTTTTAACAACAACAGGGCAACAAGCGGTCAAGTGGGATCGAATGAATATCCAGAACATGGTCTCGTTAAGGATGGCACCCCATGTGGAGATAATTTGATTTGTGTGAATCAAACGTGCGTTAGTCTATTTCCACACATCGACCAGACCAAGTGTCCAGCCAACAAACCAGGACAAGAATGCTCTGATCATGGGGTAAGTACAGTATATATCATTAAGTCCAGTTGAATACTTCATTTTATAAAACAAAAAAAAGAATGGCATTTTCTATCTACATTACACACATAGAGTGAATGGCATAGTTGGTAGTGTTACATTGTTTGTCCTAGTTTTCTTTTAAATGTGGGCTACCAACTCTTCCACCACAATGTGAACAAAAGCTTGCTTATACACTCCGCTCCACTTGAATAGAAACAAACTGTTTGTTTAGTATCTGAGCGTGAAGCGCTTTGGTAAATTTATTAATTCACCTTTTGGTTTTAGGTCCTATAAGAGGATCTTATTGCGAATAAAACTGCGGAGACAGAATAATTTAGGAAAATACCATTAGGTTATTTTTTACCACTTTGCTAATTACTTCATTTGAAACACTGTTGTTTTTTTGCGCCACTTGAATAGCAACAGAGTGCGTTTTGTCTCTATAGATTACGGTAAGAAAAAAAATATTGTTATATAGATCCCTCTTTTATGAACTAAAACCAAAAAGTGAATTTATAAATTTACGAAAGCGCTACACGCTCTGATAGTAAAAAAAAAACTTTGTTTCTATTCAAGTGGAGCGGAGTGTACATACTAGAACTTGAAGAGATAGGGTGATATATTTTTGTTACAGAAAATAATTAGAAAAGTCTTTAACAAAGTCTTAGTAAGAGTTGAAATTAAAAGAACAAATTTATCAAAAACAATTAGATGTCTGTGTTACAGTTGGGATGCCATAAAGTTGCTGAGTAGTTTCTTCAGTATTTAAGATCTTTTGTATACTTTAGTTTGAGCTTTAGTTTTATTAAACTAACAAAGTTTGTATAGAAGGAAAGGAATGACGAAGAAAGTAGTTAAGCCTCATAATAGTATAACAAATTTACGAACATTTAATTTGAATTAAAACGTTTTCTATTTTATTGCCGACGACGACGTATTTTGTATTAAAAAAAGTTTTTTATATGATGGCTTACATTGAATAGAATTAATTGAAAATAACTCAAAAACCACCCTATGGAGTGCCAAATAATTCGTATATTGCAACAATAAATTACATACAAATGTAAAATACCTATATACATATCTGAGTAAAAGACTACCATGTGGAGGTTGATGGATACATTTTTATTCCATGGACTTCTTACAAAACATAACTTAATTGAATTTAGGCAGGCAATTTGCCAAATAGTTTATAGAGTTTTAATTCCATTAGTTTGAAAATTTTGTTCGTAAATGATTAATAAGTCTGAAGGGCCGTAGGTACAGCATGATTTCTTATATTTCGGACTATGAAAATCATAGATAGATATAACAAAGTCTTGCTGTGAAATGAAAAGAGACTTGTATTTAGTAAAATTAAATATAGGTATGTATACAGCTCTGTAAATTACTTAGTCAGTTTTCAAGTTTCATACAATTATTATGTTATGCATTAAATTGAATTATTACTTTTTTTTAGAAAACATCTAAAACAATAATTGTTTTGTTTGTAATTTGGCTCATATAGTGTTTAAAGACAACCGTTTTTGAGAAAACATAAGATTTAAAAAAATTTAATTAAAACAAAATGAAGTTGTGGTCCATCACGACTAAGTATTGAAGTTCGTTATGAATGGTAGGTATTGCTAAGTCGGGATTTTAAAAGTCCATTTTCGCATGTACAGCGTGATTTTTTCAAGTATTCTACAAAGTAATAGAAAAATTATTTAAGTTTTTGTTCACAATAATGTTTATACTTTTTAAAAGATTTACCATAAAAAAAATGACCCAAAAAAATGGTTGCACTGGATGTACCAAAAATAACCAATTTTTGAAAATACAAATATTATTAAAAAGTAGCATTTCCTTATTTTAATTATTTGAATTTTTTTAACAAAATCCTCGGATACGTTTTTGAGAAAAAAATGATTTTCCTTTTTGGCGCTAAAAAAAAATTTAAAAATGAATTTTCAAGATATTAAAAATAAAGAAACCAGCATCTTAGTAAAAAAAAACAAGAAAAAACGAGGTTGATGATGATCAACTGGTTGCTGAAGTGGTCATTTAGATTCTTTAGATTCATTTAGGATTCTTTTTAGATTTGTGAGAAAGTTGCTTTATTTATTTATTCCTATTTTTAAAAGTAAAAGTCTTTGATCCGTGTAGTTTTCAGTTTTTGACTAAAAATTAATAAGAACATTGATTTTTGAAAACAAAAAAAGTACTTAATAACGTAAACTTTTGAAAAAAATTAGCTTGACATTTTTTTTTTCAAAATTTCGAGTTTGAAAATTAATTTTTTAAAAATTATTCACAAACGCAACTTAATTTAAAATGGAAATTAAAGAAGAGATGTTTGACTTTCCAAAAGGGTATAGCAAGGCATTGCAAATTTTACGGTTGATTTTAAATATTTTTTTCTGTTTTAAGTCAATTTTTTAGAAAATTGCCCCTCCCGCCTAAACGGAGAGAAGTAGACCCCCCTCCCAAACGTTTTTTTTTCTTGTCAATCCAACCTTATCGCTACAGCTTTTTGGTGCACCTTATACCAATCACCCTGTATAGTACATATCTATGTATATCGCAAGAAAAAATTGCCTAAGAATCAGTGTGACGTTGTATTGAAATACATTGTATGTTGTTATGAAGCTAATTAATAAAAACTTAATATGTTAATATGTATCTCCCAAATTTTTGATTAAATTTTTGGTTTTGGCTGTGTTTTTTTGTTTAATAAATTTATAACGTAAAGAGAAATATTAAAGTGCGGCAACTCTTAAACAATTTTTTACAGAAATCCTGGTAATCATACTTACATAGGAGAACTATCTGCATTTTGATGTTAATTTCAATTAAACTACGAAAGGGTAAAAAAAAATAAAAAAAACTATAAATTGAAACAAAGAAATATTTTTCAAAACTTCACCTATCCAAAATCAAAACTGGAATCGAAAATTTGGCAGATACCTATGAATTTGTTTTTAATCAGCTTTATAACAACATAGTATATATTTCAATAAAACGTCACACTGATTTCAAGTAAATTTTTTCTCAAAATCGGAGCTTTAAAATATCAATTTTTCCAATTATTGTGTCTGGGGTATAATCATTCGAGTTTAAATTGTGTTTTTTGATAAAAATCGAAAACTACGAAAAATTGATGAGACAAAAGAGTCAACAAAAAGCCTCAATCAAAAATTTCTAATATACGGTTAATTTTGTTATGAAAGATTATAATTTAACTTATGATTACATTGGTCCTTATATTTCTGCAGGTGTGCACGAATACAAATAGATGCTTCTGTGATATGGGCTGGGGAGGAATGGATTGCAGCTTGATTGTGATACTGACAACACCAACGCCAACAGTAGCCTTACCAACACCCGAAAATACAATCAAAATGGAGAAAAAAGAAACGCCATATGGTAAGATCAATATTATTAACAACATAATAGTTTATATAATTAAAATCTATAGCTAAACTTTATCATAAAATAACTTTAGTAATTTGTAATATATATATTTAACTTTTTGTCTTTGGAACTTGTCATAATACATATAACAATATATGTATTCAGAAGATTTAACATTTTTTTTTTATTGATATGACAATGGTAATCTTAGAAATTATAAAAATCAAAGCAAATGTATTTTTATTAATTCTGCAAAAACTTTTGACAGGATAATTTTAATAACTTTAACCTATTGTAGAAATATAATTATTATAACTTTATTCAGTTTTTCCATTTTTTTTTTTAATATAAACGCATTTGACAGTTTAAATTATTCGTTCATATCACATATTTTATTGGTTAGTTTAATGTATAATGCATGAACCTTTAAACAAATTGTCTCAGCAAAAAAAGTCGAACATTTGTAATTAAAACAAAATGTTTTAAGATGACTAATGGCTTATGGAATCCTTTGATAATTTTACTATTAATTTGATTTTTGTACCTAAACATACATTTATGTACCTGCAATCCTGCATACGTCGAAAATGGAACACATTAATAATATTTTATTTATTTTCTTATAAGCAAATATATTTTGATAACAAAATGGTTCATTTGAAAGAATTTTAGTTTTTCATGTGTGGATAACAAGCCTCAAAATTAATATCGCAAAAAGTAAAGATAGGATTGGATGATTCTATATTAAAGTCGTGTGTCAATTTCGTTTAAAGTTTGGTTAAATTTGATACCAGTTAAATTTGATACGTTTTTATACTGGTGAATAAAATTAAAGGGTTTTGCTGTATCAATTATATTAAATAAAATTTTTTAAAACATATTTCCCATTGACGTTCCTTGCGTTAAGGATTGATTTGATGTTGCAATAGCTTTTTTCAGAAGGAATTACAACACTAATCTTTCCAAATCGCTTTGAACGCGGAAATTGCATTTCGAAAGTGGTAGTCATGGACCTTGTATACGTGGACTGCTAGTCGATAGTCATTCTCATAAAAAAGTTAAATTGAAGATGGTTTCACCGATTAAAAGCGACAACAGCGCCTATTGTGCCGCGCCGAATGTTTCGCGTTGGTTTGGGAGAGCCTTTAAGGTAAAACATTCGCTATAGTCAAAATGTATTTGCATGGAGATAAATGAGAGTGCCCAAGCCAAGGGCTAATGTTTCTCCGCCGCACCCAATGTTTGGTGTTGGTTTGGAAGAGCCTTAAGCAGGGTACACATTATCAAACCTGTTTGACAAATCTGTTCACGTTTGATAGTGTGTACTCTCTGTTTCACAAACACGTTCTTTGTTCACAATTTTTTTTGATACTGTTGAGGGTTTGACATCAAACAAGTTTGATAATGTGTACCCCACTTTAATCCATGATTATTGAAACTGGGAAATCGTCGAATGTGTTTATTGTTGATCAAATTGTTTTCGAAAAATCCAAAGTATCCGTTCCTTATCATGGATATCGCTAATAAGCCAATTTAAATAAACGTTAGTTAATTAGAGCGTGTGAAAGTCACATACCAAATTTAACACACGGTGAACAAACTAATAGTCGTTTTCAAATTGCCGCTAGTGTATCGATTTTTTTTTTGTTGGCTTTGTTGGCCAGTCCAGGTATAATAGGTCGAAGTTGTAAGTAATGTACAAGAAGTTTAATACAAACGTCAAAATTTATCAACTATTATTCTACGCAGGTTATTAATTAATTATTAATAGTTATTAATTTTGACGACTTTTAACGCAATTGACATACGGCCTAGGAATTAAAAAAAAGCATTATTTTCAATTTGTTCTATTTTAATTTTAAAATTAAAAATATTGTTTTAAAACCAGACTCCCACCCGTTAATTTGATTTTGATCTTCTCTTGAGGCAACCTACATGCTCTGATGGTCCTATTTTGTCTTACATCTTATACCAATAACACCCCGCATAGAAAACATTAAATATTTCAAAAACTTCACATCTAGGCACTATTAAAATACAAAGTGCAAGTCTTTAATTAATTTGTCTTACAATTTGAGAGATGTCTTCTTTTTTCTTTTGAATTAAATCAAAACAATTCTAAAAATGTTATTTTAACGGATATCTAAATATTATAGAACCATTAACACAGTTCATACCTACAACAGCAAGTGCATATTTTAAAACAAAAATATTATTAACGTGTTGCATTTTCATAACATTGAGGCCTGGTCAAACAGAACATGGTCTGTCGGTCTCTATATATCTTTTTAAAAGCTAAATTTGTATGTCGCTATCTTTCTTTGCTCGCGAAAAGTGAATGCACCGCTAGAACGTGTCCTGTTTCACCAGGCCCTCAGTAGAGTAGAACAGCCAAAGAATGATTTACCGATAGATATCCCAAATTATTTATTAAATACTTTTTATACATAAATTGGGTCGTATTAAGAGCCGTTTGCTATAGTCTCATGTTTTACTTAACTCCAGAAATAGGTATGTGACTGTTCATTTAAAAAAAACAATCAGTCTTTGGCTCTTAGACTCGTATAACTTTAAACTATTTTTATGATCATAAATTATATCAACACATAATTCAAAATTATTAAAAACTAAATAATTGATTCGGTCGAACAAAAAAAAAAAAAACAATAAACATCTTACAGGAACCTCAAATGAAGATAGAATCAGCACATTAACAATGGTCATCATATTAACCGTTATCGTGAAGTCTGTCTTCATTAGTTTTGCAACTTTGGCGGTTTGTTACAGGTAGAGTACCAAGCAATATAATTTTTAAACACAATTTTTTTTTTTTTACAAAATGTTTACAATTCTGTGAAACAAACACCAAAAAAAAATATAAAAATAAATTCAACAAAAGAAATAATATTGGAAACAAAAAAATGAGTAACTTCAAAAATACAAATTAAAATAATTGGAACATGCACAAAATTAATATATATTTTTTTTTAATTTAAATGTTTGGAATTTTTTATTTTTGTCTGTATAATCTTGGTGTTGTTTATGTGTTTAACAATAAATCTATGTATAATTGTGAACATTGCTTGGTTTTCTGTCTTAAACAAATATAATATTTGTGTTTAGTTTTGTGAATATTTTGGTGTAAAACAAAATACTAAAACAGCATTATTATACAATATTCACTATACTTTTATAACAAATAATTGGTGTAAAAACTGTTTTAGTGTAAATTGAATTTTTTAAGTTTGTGTCAAAATTTTTATTTGAGCTTCTTCTGTTATTTTTTGTTGTAATTTATAAATGGAAGGGAATAAACTTACTAAACAATCTTAATTTTTACAGTATTACTTTAAATCCTAAATTGGTTCTACTTTTACCTACTTATTATACTATACTTCTATACGTCTCTTTTATTCACCTATTACAATTATGTTTATATTAATGATATCCCAGATAAACTTTTCATTTATTTTTCATTAAATATCTTTCTAAATTACCTATTTTAAAGGCCTTATAGAAAGGATCCAAAATCTACTTATCTTATATTCTTAATAGAGTGCCTTATTGCGAGAGGCTACTCAGAAAAAATATTTTCGACAAAAGTCGATCAGATATTCTTTATCGAATTTAATTTTCTATCAAATAGAAAAATTCATAGTAATCTTACAGAAAAATATTGACGAATTCATTTTTTAAGTATCGATAATAGACTTTTAAATCTGTTCGACTCTCGCAATAAGCCCCAAATTTCAAATATGTATGTGTGTTAAATAGAACAGTAATGAAGGTGAAGAAAAAAAGTAACGAAATGCAGCCAATAGGTCTATTGATATATTATAAATTTGTTTAGTTAATAAAAAATCCGAAAATACATCTGATCATATCTCTTAAACCGTAATAATTCAAAAGAAAACAAAAATCAGTTGTTAGCTTATAAATAACTCTCCCTGGCCACACGAAAACCTGAAGACTTCTGGTTTATATATTTAAGACTTATGTACGGATAAGCAAGATTGACTAGAATGTCACGATGGTTCAGCGATACCATCTTTTTTCTTCGATGTTATACAAAACTATATATATAGTCTAAGAGCCGACAGCTAATTTTGGGAGTGAATGTATAACCAAAATCTGAGTATGAGGGTTTAAAGGGGTATATTTTGTGATATCGAAATCAAAAGTCTGGCAGGTTTTTTTTCTCAGCCTTTAGCGGGGGCGGGATGTTGAAAATAGAGATTTTATAAATTTCTGATCGGGGTATTATCCATTCAATTATTTTTTTTTTAAAATACATTATGATGCTCTGTCATTTTCCCTAAGTCCAAAGACCTAAATCTTTATGATCCGACTAATAGAACTCAAGATATAAGGTTTTTAATCGAACCTCATCCGTTTTTTCTTGGAGATTTATAAAACGCAAAAAATCAACAAAACAAAGTCTCCAAGAAAAGACGATTAACGTTCGCTTTAAATGCTTATATCTTGGGTTCTATTAATCGGATCACCAAGATTAAGGTCTTTGCACTTAGGGAAAATGACAGAGGATCATGATGTGCTTATAAAAAAATAATTGAAGTGATAAAACCCTTGAAAAGAAATTTAGAAAATCTCTATTTTCAATACCCCGCCAAAGGCTGAGACAAAAACCTGCCAGACTTTTGATTTCGATATCACAAAATATGCTCCTTTAAACCCTCATACTTAGATTTTGGTTATACATCCACTCCCAAAATTTGCTGTCGGCTCTTGTGCTAATAATTTCAAAATATTTACAAACAATTAACCGGAATTTTTAAAAATACTTAATACCTAGTTCAGCCATAAGTTTGTTTACATATAGAAAGCGCAATAAAAAACATTTAGTACCTACATATTATATCATACAAATTCTTTTTTATAAAAGTTCACGTGAAAAAATAGCCGCCTTTAGCTTTAATGCAAGCTTTCAAACATTGTGCCCATTTGTCTGTGGTGGAACGCACTGTATCGGTGGGTATCGATGACGCTGCTGTTACTAAAGCAGCTTAACCCTAGAAAGATAACCATATTTCATGTCCCATAAGAGTTACATGTAATTGTTACGTCGATTCGACGTAGGTTATCTTTCTAGGGTTAAAGGCTATCCAAATTTCGATGGGGAGTCTTACAGGCCATATGCCCAACTAACATTTCAGCTTCGGTTCGGCTTGATAGAAGTTCTATTAGCTTCTATTAAGCCGAACCGAAGCTGAAATGTTAGCGAGGTGTTCTCCAGTTCGGACCACAAACTGTAATCCAGTGGATTCAAATCTGGACTTCTCGAAGGCCAATCTGCAGCTTCAATTAAATCAGGAATATTTGATATAAGCCACTCTTGTGTGGTTTTGTCTCTGTGTGCTGGAGCAGAGTCAATCCCATCTTTCTCCGCTGAAAAGAGTATATTTGTTAAAGATTTTATCACAATCTCGAGAACATTCTCCTCATATACTTTTGCACCAGTTTTCACACGTTTTTCGCAAAAATGCAATAATGTGACACCTTGATGAAAGACGACCCCCCACCAAATCATTACCGAAGCGGGGTGTTGTCCACGCTGAACCCCAGCAACAACTTTTTTCGCTTCTTTGGATGACGTTTCATAAATTTTGTCATTTTGATTGTTAAAAACTTTTTCTATTGTGAAAATTTTTTCATCACTAAACAAAATATAAGTGTGGTTTAAGCCTATAACCGCGTGCCACTGCAAAAGCTTTTTCCTTCTTTCAAGTCTAATTTTTTTAAGGCTTGGAAAAAGGTGTCCTGTTGCCCGACACGATAGGCTTTCATGTGAAAATTATCTCGACTCGAATCAACCTTAACATGGATCTAGCGGACATATCTACATAGTTCTCCGTACATGATCTTTTGCTCAATAGAGAGGATTCCTTTGAATTCGGTCGCCCACAGCTTAAACTTTTGCACTCGTTCGAGCGTGGACGACCAATTCTTTGTCTGTCCTCTACTTTTGAAAATTAACTTAATCTTAGATACAAAAATATATGAGTAATAAAAAGTAAAATTAACATTTAATTTTTGAAAAAAAAAAAATTTAATTACTGCTATTAGGACTTTATAATATTTATTATTTAAATTTTCAATTTTGAAAAATTGTACAAAACGTAATTAGATTTTTTTAAAATAACTTTAAACATTAATTATAAAATAAAAACAAATTCATGCCAATTTTGTTAATTTTGAAATAAAAATTTAATTTCGTTTTTAAAAATTTTATAAAATTAAATTTAAAAAAAAATGGAAAGTAAATTTAAAAATAATTATAAACGCAATTTGGATTTTTAAAAAATATTTTTCTGAAAATCTTATAAATCAGGTGATTTTAAAAATTAACGTAATTTTTTTAAATTATTTTTTATTTATATTTTATAAGATTATCAAAAACTATTTTCTTAAAAAATAGCCGTGTTTTTTGAGAGAGTTTATAGCAACTCAGCGAAATGCTTACACTAAAACAATAATAAAACAAACTATAGAGAATTTTGTTTGTGTTCTCCGTTTAAAGTTTTTGCTGCATATCCGAAGCCTACCTAAATCCATGAATTTGTTTTTTGCATAGTAGCTTTCAAGTGGATGTATGTCAAATCGATATATTTGTGTTGGTACAATCTGACAAAAATTAAAGGTAGTTTTATACAACACCCGTGGAAAAATTTATTTTATATACAAATAAATATAAACAGATGAAATTTTAGTTTAACTAGCATAACATAACCGAGTTCCAACGGTATAGTGATAAAATTTGTAACACATGGTTCATTTGTCATAAAAAAAGAATAAAAAAAGGGTCCATCAAAATATCTGGGGTGAAAGGATGTTTTGTTCAGTAAAAGTAAAAGTCAATTACTTCTACCAGTGAACCCCTTCCAAAACTGTTATGTTGATGAAAGTTGGTATAAATGTCTTATTTTTTGTTAGAACCAAGACTCAAATAGGATCCATGCAAATATATTGGTTCCAGGGTTGTTTATTTTTTTTTTTTTGCGGCGGAAGGGAAATATGGGTTATAAACACAATATTTTATTTTTATGTAATAGAGGTACAAATATATAATATGGTACATGATTTTAAAGTATTTTTTAACCCTGAATGCAATTTAAGTAAAAGAAAAGAGACGATACAATTACCATTAAGAAATTAATCGTCATTTTAATGGAAAAATTAATGTATTTTTTGGTTAGAGTAGATAAGACATTTTCCGTCAAAACCCAAATTTGACAAAAGATATTTGATTTATCTTTTTTATGTTTAGTCATAATAAAAAATAAAACATTCCTACCAACTTTCACCAACGTACTGGTACTGGGAGGGCTTTACTGGTCATAGGTTTACACTTTTTCTTTTCACTCAAAAAATCACCCTTTCACTCCAAATATTTGTATGGACTCTTTTCATTCTTGTCTCTTACGACTGATGAGACATATGTGCCAAGTTGCATCACCATACCATTAAAACTTGGTGATATTATGCTCGTTTCACTGAAATAATAAAATTATTAAAAGGAATATTTTGATTGCATAAGATTGTGCTTTAAAAACTACCCTAAAGTCATGTGCCATATACTTAGATTATACCTTCCCCTCCCCCCCCCCCATTTGGAAAGCGAGTATACAAAAAAAAAATACATGGATTAAAATGCACTTCGCATAAGCTGAAGAGTATGAAATTCTGCGTCGACACTCATAATATATATAATAACCATTATTTTCTGACCAATAAAAACCCTTATCCGCCTAGGGTATTTTGTTCCCCAAGCACGCAAGGTTGGGCGAGGGGCCAACAAAAAAATATAGCTTTAAGTATCCTGAATCCAATGAGATATGACACGTCATCGTCGGTTGTCTGGTTCTCGATATATAGGCCATTTATGTGGAAGTTCGTTGTTATTACCTGGTAAGGAGGCAACTCTTATATCTCCGGTTTGCCAGTGCTGCCATCGTGGCAACTGATGACCTTTATAACGCCATAACTATTATACATATAGTTTTGATAAAGACATAATTTGAAGTATTTTGTCTACATTTTGTTTTTCTTTTCTCCAAAACGAAATTTCCCTCGGATTTTTTCTTCCGGTTCTTTTTGAGGTGTGATATTTACCAACCATTAACAATTTTTTTAAATGTAAAAGATAAATCTCCTTCTAATGAATACATTTTTGACATTTACCTACAAAACTCGCTTTAATTTAGCCGTTTTTGAGTGGTGATCGCATTATTTTTTTGTAAACTTAGTAGCCAGCTTACAGTTGAAAATTTGCAGAGATTATTTATTAGGAAATAATAACAAATAAATTAATTATTGCAACCAACAAAATATTTGATGGTTTTGTTAAAGCCCAATTGAAGAGGTATAAGTCAAAACAACCTCGAAAATGTAACCGTTTTTTGCACTTTGTTGACATTTTCAGTAAAAAACATGCAGTCAATCAAAATCTACCATGGCATGGTATTATTTTCACGTTTACTGTGCTAATTTTGAAAATGTTTGTTTTTGTTAAATTGACTCTAGTATTGCAGATTCTTACCAATAACTTGCTATTGTTTCTAGGTACAATAAAAAGTTATACCATTTTAAAATTTTAACGTGCATATTTTTAGAATAGTTTGCCACTTTGGTATTCATGCATTTTTGTTATATCAGAGTCGATTTAACTTTTTCAAAAATTATTCTCTTTCACATTTTGCATTGAAAATTAAAGTTAAATAATTTGTTTCTCTAAGAAGTCCAATAGTTTTTATAATTTACTTCTACTTATGTTTCGGCACAAATAATGTTTAACATTGCTACGAAAAAGAAACCGGTGGAATTCAGTAACTTGTAGTCGTGGTATTCAAAAACGTAAAGTAAGGCAAAATATAATGCACAGAATACAAAAATGCACATATCTTTTCTTGTGGTTGGGATAGAACTTTTTTTTAACAATTTTTAGGACGCTCATAAAGTCTGCTGTGAGGCATTCCAGGGTTATTCATACTTTGCAAGGCACACTGTATATACATATTTATATAGTTTTATGAAAATTCTGTTTCCAAATCCCTTAACTTGAAAATTCTGTAGATATATATTTCAAAATCCTTATATTTAAAAACCTGTTTTCCACATAAATAGAATTTATCGAATATCCGAATTTCTGCAACAATGTTATTGAATTCCAAAATCCTGTTCTGATTAACTTTTCGAATTGAATACGTACATATATGAAACTGTTTTCCGTACAGATTTAAATAAAGTGTTCTGAATTACACTTCCACAGTTGTCACTATATCCAAACCTTAAAAACGAATGGATTTGTCAGACGTTCAAAATTTAGAACAGGATCATTTCAGTAAAAATGCAAAAAAACTGAGTTTTACACACAAATGTTTAAAATAGTAAAAATAAAGACTTTTAATATGAAGAAATAAAATTCTGTGGAATATTAGTCATTATTATAAAATATCCTTTTACAGCAAAAATAAAGCTATGAAGATATGGCTCATGCGTTCTTATTGAAAAACAAAATAACATTTAAAAAAAAAACAATACATATTTTAAATATACATAGGTAAATTCTTTGAAAAATATCACCAGAATTAAAATCCAGGAAAGGATTTTTTTCAGTTTACCCAAAAACCTATACCTACCCAGAGAATATTGAGAATTGGATAAACATACATTTTCAGCCGTATTCATTAGAATCCGCTGAACAGATGAATAGTTATGCACTGCATAAGGACTTATGTAGCCACTATACAACGTTGCATAAATTGTTATGCATAAAATATTTTTCAACCCATTATAGTTATAATGAGCTTGTGTCAAAATTAGTACCATAAAGGAGGAATCTAGTACGTTTAACTTTCACAACTGACAAAGGAGACCCAGCTGTGTGTGTGCTGTGTGAAAAATCAATAGAAGTAATTCTGCTGGCGATTGGATTCTTTTTGGTTCCTTTTTAATTTCTTTTAATATTATTATAATTATCCAGTAACTTTGTTATTTTTTTGTGTTCGCAAATAAAATTCAAAATATTTGAAAGAAAAAATACGTCGTTTTTGATTTATTTCATGAATTGTTCCATTCACTGACATCGTGATGTTTTTGTTGAGGAGAAAAATAAAAGGGTGGTAATGCTAAAAATTCATTTGTATTTTCCCATGAAAGTGATAAAGGTGTGTCTTTGTATAATTTTATTGTAATCACGCTTGCCGTCGAGCATTTGCAAAAGTTGTAAGATTTGATGGAAAATCTTTAAATTTTGCACATTTATTAAGCAGCTTCTATAAAATAAGGTGTACAAAACAATGTTCTTTATTTTTTAAAACAATATCCCAACAAAAATTTACGGTAAATGAACAAAACCAACATTATTAATTGTTGTATTAAATTTTATAAAATATTTTGAAAGTGAGATATCAACACCTCAAAGATTGCAAAAATAAGCGCCCCCCTAACATCTATCTACATTATTGCTATGTGTGAGTCAAAGTGACATTCCGATACTAAACAACCCTTATGTTGGCTCTATACAACCTCCAAACGCGTTTAGCTTATGTTGCTTCTATTCAACGTTGCATAAGTTTATGAATAAGGTTTTTGCGTTCAGAGGCATTATAAAGAATGCATAGCGCTATGCACTCGCTATAATTCGTTTATGCATAAGGCTGTTTGTGTATAACATAAATGTATAATCCTCCGTATTTCACTGATTTCACCCCCTATTTTTTTTTCACAGCAAAACTATTTTACCGAAATAAGTTTTGTTTATAACCTGTAATAATTATTTTAAAATCCCCTATATGTTTTTTTTTTAATGTAAAACTTTATCAAACACAATAATATTGTCCGAATATATCCTAGCCCATACAAAATGATATGAGACTTTTATGTTAGTTGAACAAAACAAAAACAAAAATACATGCATGTTGTTATTTATGATTATTAGTAAACTGATATAGTCATACATATTTTATTTATTATTATTCCGTCAGAGTAAAAAGAACTTCAAAGCAACACTGATTAAAAATCAAACTTAAGGGATTACCATTGTCATAGAGAAGTTTCCTTACCTGCAATAAAAAACTAACTTGAAATTTAAAATAACATTCATTGGCTTAACACAAAAAAAAGCAATATTAAATTAAAAAAAAAATTGTTAGTTTTAATTATTTAAATTAAAATATCAACAAAATAACTTTAAACTTTTTCTTTAAATAATTTTATATATTTCCGAACAACCTGGTGCTGCCTTAAATGGATTGTATCAACTTAAAAAAAAAAAATGGTATCTTGCTTCGATGTAACATAATAATAAAATCTTTATCTGCATCAATTATTTTATTTAAAAAAAAAATACTAAAATTCTTATAACAATTTTTATTATGCTAAAAAAAATATTACTCGTATAGAGAACTACCACGGCTCAAATACAGTGTTCTTAGTTGGTGTACTAATGTCAGTTGTTGGGTTCGTTTTTGTAACATTCACCTTGATGGCACTGTGCTACAGGTCAGTTGTAGTACATAGAAACTTCTCCCTGTGTCTGAGGTTAGTTGAAAAGAAGTAATGAAAAACGATTGTTTTTATTTTTTTCCAAAAAAAAGATGAAAGAAAATTATTCAAAAAAGAGACAAATAAGAGATGAAAAAAACTGAAAGAAAAACTCACAAGTAAACAGAAATAAGAAATTGACATTTGTTGATTTTTTTTTTAAATTTCGAACAAACTACTATTAACAAACAATACAAAACTACAAAGGTAGTTGATATAAAAAAAAAAAAAACAAAAAGAAACTAAATTTTAAATTATTATTTTTTTTTACTTTTGTACAAAGACACAAAAACAGACTTAAATACTAAAAATGCTTTTAATACTTACACAACTACACCACAACCACCACCACCACTTTCACCACAAAAAAACACACACACTAAATATGATTTTTAAAAAGTTATAATTCACCATATAAATTATTTCTGCACTTTTTTTGTTTATAAGGCAAAAATATTATACATACACATCAAAGCACTCTTTTCTACTTCTGTTGCTGTTAGTCATGACGTGTAGATAATTTGTACAATCAAACATTTTTTTTCTTTGCCAACAGAAATTTTGCAAGCAAAACAAAAAAAAACATTTTAATTTTGAATTCTTATTCAAATTTATTGCTTATTCAAAAAAAAAAAACATGTATAAATTTTACTTTTATAATTTTATATATGTAAGCACGCTCTATAACAATTTTGTAACATTTAGGTAATATCCATTTCAATGTTTGCATATATACAAAACGCATTTTCTTTTTTAACGCTTTTTCGCTTTTTGTAATAAAATTTATAATTGCAAAGCGTCAGATAGAATTAAAAAAAAAAAAACTTAAAACATTAAATTATATTATTTTACCTAAAAATACCTGAACATTTAAAAAAAAAAACATCTATATACCCACCCCAAAATAAATAAATTACCCAATTTGTCCACCTTGTGTTGAGGTACCTAAGAAATATATTCATTAGATAAATCTACATTGTTTTCGCGGTTCAAATTAGAATAAATTCATTAATAGTTCAATCGAATATTTATTAAATTAAACAGAGATAAAATAAGAATTTCCTTAATAGACATAATATTTATTTATTAAATTTATAAAAGAGTAGGTAAATATACGAGATAGCCATAACCACCAGATATAATCTACTAGTTTGTTAACGAATATAAATTTCATTCACAGAGTATTTATGTAGGTTTAAGCTAAGATTCTTAAAATAGCCAATCTCTATAATAATTGGAGGTCAGATAAGATGAATTTTATAGAATACAAAATCTCTCTACCCCCCATTGCCTAGGCACCTTTTTTAAAAAATGTGTTTATTAGCATACAAGATGGAGGGTATCAAACTACCTCGTTTTGAGTTATTTTGTTGCCTTGTATGCTTGTGATGTGAAAGTAATTTTTCGCTGGTCTCTAATAGGACAAGGCAATTTTTACGTAAACAAAACAAACAAATATTCATGGAGAGTTTCACTAAATGTTAATAAATCCTAGTACACTGCTGATGCGAAACCAATTTTTGTCTCTGGTCTCAAACATGATAATGAAATGTTTACGAAAATACCACGGAAAAATATTTATGGAGAGTTTTACTAATTTTTAGGAAATTAAAACTAAATAAATGAGAAACATTAAAGAAAGTCATGCTATAATTAAAGAAAAAATAAATAGAAACAAGAAAACCAAAAAGTCATTTTCCGGATACAGTTAATGCTCCGGGCAATTAATTCAGTGCTGAAAGGGAGTGGAGACTTCAGGAGACAATTTAGTATAATCATTGATTTTATACACAGAGGAACCATGTCAGAGTTATGATATCACCAATGTATGTGGCGGCCTTATTTGCATCTAGAACAAGAACCTGTGATAAGCAATACAAGAACCATTTGCTCCTTAAAGTAGACTATTTTCACGTTTACCCTGAGGTGACACGAGCCAGTACTGGCTTACAAGTTACAATACATTTAAATTTTCTTACTAACACATACAAACCTGAGCAAATTGCTCGTCAACTGGCTTGCCATTTTCGAACCCAGTTGAGAAGCCAGTAGAGAAGACAGTGGCCTCGTTTAGACTTGTATGGATAGCTATATGGATAGCTTTTCGTTGGAAATTTAATGCAAAATTAAATATTCTTTCTACCACAACATCTACTGAGAGGGGGGACCAAGAATTTTTAACATTTCCAAAATAGGCAACTGTCAAATATTATTGAAGGACGGCTATGATTATGACAAAATCCCTTAAAAATCCTAATTTTTTGAAAGTATATTTTTTTCTTGGGAAACATGAGAGTTTTGTGGATTTCGGTGACATTTGGAACATTCTGTTACCGATTTGTCAAGCTATAGACTGTCAAGTTAAATTGAAAGATTGCTACGGAGATGATGCATTGAAAAACTTAAAGATATCTGAATTTATTGAGATTAAATTTTTTCCGCGGGAAGAGACGATTTTAGCGACTTTGTGTGACATTTTGGACCGAAATATTCCTCGTACGATGTAATTTAGTTTCTTACCTATCTATCAACGCATGAACTGTCAAATTCCATTAGAGGATGGCTTCGATGATGATGGATTAAAAAACCTCAAAAAATTAATTTTTTTAAAAATTATTAAAAAAAAATTTTTGAATTAGAAAATTTTTGAAACAGAAAAGTCTGTCAATGCACCCGTCAACGCATTGGCAGTATTATGCGTTGACCATCGCAAGACTTGATGCAGAATTCAACGTCATTTTTTGTTTAAGAAAAAATCGAAGTCCGATGCCAAAGCAAATTCAATAAAATTGTGTATTTAGAATCCTAGATAGGCTGTCCTAGCAAAAGCTGAACGTGACCGCAGATACTTGAAAGCAACTTGCTTACAAGTTGCCTGCCGCCTACGTCACAGCATGTTCACGTATACGAACTTTACAGTCAATCTATGTAGCCAACTGGCTTGCCAGTACTGGCTCGTGTAGCCTCAGGGTTAGGTAGACTATTTGTGAAAATATTGAGAAAATAGTCTACCTTAAGGAGAAAATGGTTCTTGTATTGCCTATTACTGGTTCTTGTTCTAGATGAAAATAAGGGCGCCACCTACATTGGCGATATCATAACTCTGACGTGGTTCTTCTATGTATATAAACTTAATGGTATAATCATAAATTTCGCTGGTCGAACAGCGTACGGCAGAAGGAATAGCAAAACGTAATGTATCTTTTATCATTTCGTCATGTAATTTTTGAGATGCTTCGTTTTGCATCAGCAGCGTATTAGGCTTTTGATTAAAACATTTAATAAAACTTTGTGTTTTTCTAACTTTCCTCTTGTTTTTTTTATCTAGCCATTTACAACAGCAATTTTACCTAAGACAATGTTAATACTTTCAGAATTTCGAACTGAAAATTTGACTACATCAAACTTTGCCTCTTTAACTAACAGAATTTGACTGTCCGAAGTTGGTTAAAATGGGTGACGGTGCTAGAAGTCTAGTCGAAAACAAAATTTGTCATGTTAAAATTTCGAAGTTTCAATTTGGCAGATAACATCGCGTAGGCAATTTTTTGTTTCCATTGGAAGAATAAGCTAAGTCAAAATTTAAAATTCTTTATTTTAAAAGAAAATCTGGCTTTCCTATTTTACAGTGAAGTTAAAAATATGAATAATTTGGTCAAAACTTTTTTTTGAAATTCAAAAAACTCCAAATATGAAATCTTAGTGTAAATTCCTACAAGGCTTTGTTGTTTATATACTTGATGGTAACATGGAATTATGTTTTTAATTACAAACTAGGACTTTATACTTAAAAGGCAAACACAAAAAAAAACAAAAATTGGGAACTTCATCCAAACTCATAGTAGCTACCTACGTATGGCTGACACTATTGCGATGGTGTTGGCATCTAAGAAATATACTTTCCTATGATTTTTTTCAAAATCTGGAGAGAAATACCTGACTTATTGCCAGTAGTTAGAAATTTTGTTGACATCGTGTAAATAGAGTATGTTTTTTTTTTTGACTCTATAACAGGAATCAATATTAAGATTTGAAGCTAAATCATTTGAAGCTCGTCAGCGGATATGTCTACCGATTTTAGAGCGTTCTTATATACATTCATATATGTATAACAAAGGATATATAGGACTTTTGACGTCTTAATCCTTAGACTAATAAAAAAGTGGGGTTCCTTTTAGGGTGGGGCTTATTTTAGATATTTTTTTAAAATTTCTTTGTCAACTCCCCCCTCCCCCTTAATGTGATCCTAATAATACAAAATAATTAAGCTGAAATTGGTTAACTTTAACAAGTAGCCACTGATCATTTGAAATTTCCATACAAAATAAGTAGTTTTTAAAGTCTTCTACTCAAAAATTTGGTCCAAGTGTAAAAATTAATAGAAAATCATAAGGTTTGGCACATATCATTATTACTCTAGTGTCAAGATGCCATTATTTTTTTATTTTTTTGTCATAAATGACCAAATCGTGGAAATGGGGCAAAAACTGTCATTATTTTTGTGACAAAAAATAAGGAAAAGAAAGTGGCGTCTAATTTCACCATTATAATGACAAATTAAATCGTGTAAACATTATGATGTCACTTTTTTTCAATAATTAAAACACACAAAAGAGAATAAACCTGTGCCAAAATAATGACAGCTTCAAACAGTTACTATTTGGTCCTTTATGTCCTTAATTAATTGATTTAGTCATTTCAATGACGGAACTTATGACAATTTTGCCACTCGTGTAAATGCGACACTAGGGTCTTACATTTGGCACACACATTTATTAAGTAGATTAAGGTCTATCAAAAAAAAAATATATTTTTAACTTTTTTAAACCCCCCCGTTGAAAATAACTAATTCAAGAAAACAACGACATTTATTTTTATTTTTTTAAAGAGTTAATAAATAAAAAACAAAATAAAATAACTGTTTTGATAGTCCTTAAAATGCCTAATATACTTTTCGAATTCGAAGATTCATCATATTTTTTTGAGTAAAAGACTGGTAAACATCAACAATTATTGTGTAGATATAGAAAATTTCAACTCCTCGGTGGAGGAGTTTCCGATTTCAGTAACATTTTTCACTGAATTTGCTTATATTTTTATGAAACATTTATGGGGGCGGGGGGTGAGGTGACGCAAAATATTTCTTAAATAAGCCCCATCTTCTAGTACCTTACTCTTATCTCTTTAAGAACATTTTATAGACATTTTTCAAAAGTAACCTTGAATGTGAGTTGAAACAGTTTAAGACTGAATTTAAGACTGAGTAGTTATAAGTGATTTTTTTATTAAACCATGCTTTATTGTTATACAAAAACTACTAGAATAAAAATATTATTTAATATAAATCAAAACTATGCATATATAACAAGTTTTTAGATTTAATAAAAAAAAAAAAAAAACTTTTCGTAAAGTTATACTTGTACAGATGATTTTTTGAAAATATTTACAATGGTGCAAAATCATTTGGAAACTTTTCTTGGCTCGGATTAATTATAAAATTATACATAATTTTAAAACAATGTAGATTTATGGTAGTGTTAGAAGCTTTAACTCTTCATAAAAATAATGTCCCCAAAATTTTCTTTGTCCATTGCTTAACCATTTACTTTTCTAAAGTGTATCCCTGCTAAAAAAAAAAGATTTTATTTCGGGTTCAACGGAAATTGGATATTTTGTTTGTCAAATAACATAATAAAGGACTAAATTATTTTGACAGAAGAAGTCATTCAAAAATAACTGGATTAGAAAATTATTTAATTTCTATTGAACTCGCTGAATACCTCAAATTTTACTTAGATAGACATAGACCCTTAAAAAAATAACCTCTAAAGATTTTGATTTATCAAGCTCATTACTACAAAATTTGACATTAAGAAAGAAAAATTAAACACGTACAACAATTACAACAACAAAAAAATTGTGACTCTATATTTCGACATCAGCAAGCAGAGAGAAGAAAAAGATGAGAAAATTACTTGGACACAAAAAAAAATATACTAATAATCTTTTATTGTTTCAATAAAAAAAAAAAAAAAAAAAAAAACAAACAAAATTATGAAGAAAAGAAAATTTTTCATTACTACTTTTGTCGTCATTGTGACTGTTAACTGCTATGTGAATAGTTTTGGTAAAAAAAACAAGAATTTGTTTTTACTCAAAACAACATTTTTTTTATATTTTTTGTTTGATTTACTTAACAACAAAAAAAGAAACATAGATAGACAAAAAAATGAAAACAATAATTGAACAATTAGTACGAATTTGTTTATGGTATGCTTCAAAATGATTTAGTGTGACAAAAGTTTTGATTGAATTGTATTTATCAAAACATGTTATTTTAATTTTTTAATAGATTAACTATTATTTTGTGTTTTTAACTGTTTTTTTTTTGTTTAACTTTGTTTGATTTAAAGTATATATTTGTAGGTATATAAAAGGTAAGTTTTTTTTTTAATTAAGCTTTTATGTTGAAAGAAAATCGCATAATGTTTGTACATGTATTTGAAATACTTTTTCTTTAGAAATTTCTAAAGAAAATGATATGAACATTTATTCCTACCGTTTACTACAATTGGAAAAAAAAAATGGTTTGAAAACTCAAAGTTTACGAAGCTTTACGCTGCGATTTAATAAGTTCGATTGTAGAGCTGAGACTGAGAGCTGTATAAAGCCGATTTCGCCTCTAATTCACTTACTTATTACAAATGGCGCTACAGTCCGGTGTGGACCAGAAACTCAACTAACAAGCTTTCTCCATCAGCCCAGCTCTGTCCCTACCCTAGATAGCTATCTCCAGTTTCCCACACCAAGTCGGTTGAAGTCCTCTTCCACGTGCCTGCCACCAGTTTCGCGATCTTCCTTTACTGTTACGCCCTTCGGGGATAGATTCAAAGACTTTTCGGACAGGAGCACTGGCGTGGCGCTGCATGACCCAGCCTTTTGTGGCTAGGTCGATGTCGCCGTCAGCCCGTAAAGTTCTTGTTGTTTGTATCTTCTCCTCCATTCTAAGCATACGGGAACGAAGATCAGCTGAGGAATTTTTCTCTTAAATATGCCTAAGCGCACTCATCCGGTGCTTACAAAGTTCATGCCTCTGCACCATACAGCAGGACCGAAATGATGAGCGTCTTATACAGGGAAACATAAGTTATACTCGAGAGAGGACTTTTCTTCTCATAATTGCCTTCTTAGACCAAAGAAGCCGCGATTGGTAAGAGTTAGCTTTTGTTTGAACTCGGCGCTGTTATTGTTTTCCGAGTTGACAGAGGAGCCCAGGTAGATAAATTCTGTCCAAAACGTCAGAGTTGATTGTCCTTTCTAGATGACTTGCCATCTTCCTTTGTTCTTGCAGTTATGTCAATATCGTCGGCGTACGCAAGTAATTGGGCGGACTTCTGAACGATTGTACCCCTGTGTTGGCGAGAGAGTTTTGCACTATTCTTTCAAGTATGATGTTAAAGAAGTCACATGACAGCGCATCGCCTTGTCTAAATCATTTTTTGACATCAAAGTTAAAGATGTCGGTGAGATCTTTGCCGATCTTGATGGAGCAGCATGCATTCCCCATCGCCAAACGCACAAACGCACGAGTTAACAAGTAATGCCAAGATTATTCACATTGATCTATAAAGCTCTTCTCTATATAATACATGCTGTCATACGCTGCCTTAAAATCGATGAGAAGGTTGATGAGTGTCGATTTGAAGTTCCCGTTTTTTGTTTCAAGATCTGCCGAAGTGTGAACATTTGGTTGAGGATGGACTTTCCTGGGGCTCCTTACCTTAAGCACCTCATATATGGGATATTCGCAAAAAAAGTATGCCATCTAAAAGGTAAGTAATTGGTCAAAAAAGGTCAGCTAGTTTCAGTAATTGGTCTGTCATAGATTTTTTTTTTAATTTTTAAGGTCAAAACTATTTTTAGCACTCCATTTATGGGATATTCGAAAAAATATATAACATCTGAAAGGTCAAAGGTCAACTAGTTTCAGTAATTGGTCAGCCATAGATTTTTTTTAATACATTTTTGAAGGTCGTATAAGACTTTTAGCACCTCATTTATGGGATATTCGTAAATAAGGTATACCATTTGAAAAGCCACCGACAAGTGATAAAAGGTCAGCTGGTTTCAGTAATTGGTCAGCCATAGTTTTATTTAAAGAAAAATTCATAAACAAAAAACCTATGGCTGGACCAATTTATGTAACATGTTGACATTTAATGAGGATTACCTTTCAAATGGTAGGTACCTTTTTTTTTTTTGGAAAATTCGGTTAATGATGTACTAAAAGTCTTATACGGCCTTGAAAAATCAAAAATTCGTATAAAAAAAACCTATGGCTGACCAATTTCTGAAACTAGTTGACCTTTTTGGACCAATTACTGACCTTTTAGATGGCATAGTTTTTTGTGAATATCCCATATATGAAGTGCTAAAGGTTAGGAAATTTTTCCTGGCCTTAAGCCACACTGATATGGACTTATAAGGTTGTTGACGAACGGCAGATAACAAGGCAGATAAGATCTTGTAAGGCGACTGATTCTTCTGTAGTTTGCGCAGTTTATATGATCTCCTTTCTTGAGAATCGGGCAAACAATGCTGAAGTTCCATTTATCGGGCATGCTTTCCTCCGACCATATTTTACATGAGCTGGTGCATACTCCTTACCAATAAGTCGTCACCTGCTACTTTGAGTAGCTCGGCAACAAGGCCTTCAGCTTCAGCAGCTTTGTTGGACTTAAGCTTAGATATTGCTATCTTCTCTTTATAAAGATCAGGTGGTAGACGGAATTGTTGACACGCATCGCCACCGCCGCGCCGCTGCCGCACAGTGGGGCAAACATGGAAAAAATTCAATTCTTCGAAAGTGTCAATTTTTATGATTCACTATTCGTTTCTTATAGTCAATTAGTTGTAAAATCAAAAAATGATAACGGTTATTTAAATAAAATATGTGTAAGCCTGGATTTTACCTCCAAAGTTGAAATTAGAAAAAATTTACAAAAATATGGGTGGTTTTTAAGCGATCCGTTCACACTCAAATCTGAATATTTTTTAATTATTCTTTTTTTTGTGGGATTAAGATATTCCTATTAATAATATAAATGTATTAACTGAGATATTTGAGATTATTTTTATTCTCATAAGGTTTTAAGTACTAGTGGCACTTGGCGGTCTGTTACTTTTGGCGGATGGTTTTTCCGGCAAAGAACGCATCCGGAAACATCCGTATTCGACTTCAAATGCAATTTGAAGTGGGTTTTAAAATATTTTTTTTTGGATGGAAAATTTTTTGAACATTCTTAAAAATAAAATTTGGTACGCCAATTTTAAATATTTATTAAAATACAATTTTAAACAAAATTTAAAAAAAAATCATTAACTCGTTTTCAAGATACAGAATTTTCAAAAAAAATTATATTTTTTTTTTTAATCCAATATTTTTTTTCCGAAAATTCCTGCACGTAAAATTGTTAAGATACTGAAGAAACTCCAGTATAACATTTTTTGGCAAAATCGGTGCAGCCGTTAAAGATAAGTTTGAAAATCAATAACCCGGTTCTATGACAGGTGTAACAGTTGTTGGATAATTAGTTCGACCAAAATATTGATCCTCATAGTGTTTTGTAATTTTTTTTTAATAAAATCGTTGAAGCCGTTTATAAGATAAATAACTTGTTGTTTATTAGTTATTATGTCAGGCACCGTTATTTTTGGAGTTAAAAAGAATTCAATATCCTCTCCAGGGAGCCCTTTGATGGGAACTTTAATTTCATAGTTTGAAGAAAATCACATCAGTGGTTAAGAATGGGTAAGCTACAGACAGACAGTGTGGCATACAAAAAGACAGAACTGCGACACCAATTTTTTCACTTCTCTATCATCGTAATATTGTGTAAAATTATTATCTCTAGAGTAGGTACTCTAGTCCGAATATTTTTTTTTTTTTTTTTTTCAAAAATCCATGTATGTATGTAATAGGTACGATTTCGTCAAAGCAACCTAGACTTGCATTTTCGTTAAATACAAAGTATTACATTTAAGAATTTTGTTTACGATTTAACATCAAAAGAATAACAAAGCTTTTATGAAATAAGAACTATTTAAAAAGTTTGCAATGTCACTTCTCAATTTTTGTTCAAGGGCATATGACTCCGTAATGTGGTAAGCAGTATTATTTCGTTATTAAAATTGACTGTTTCACATCGTAAAAATTTAATTTTCAGTAGCAAAAAATTACGATATAGGTATGCAACTGTAATAATTTTCCATTGTCTTACATTTCGTCTAACTGGCTCGCTTGTGTAAGCACAATAGAAAAGATGGTTCTGATTTCATCCAACCAAGGCTCCATAGTCGATTATACAATATGTATTTGCATAAGGTTTACTTAAACAACATACGAATTTTTACTAGTTTTTACGAAAAATTAGTTTCTTAAGAAACTGAGCATGGCAGTGGGCTGTCAATTATATTTTCTGCAAGTTTCATTAAAATCAGTTTAGTGTTTAGGGAGTTTTTCCATATTCCCATACAAGGTGCCCCACTGTGCACGGCGCGCCGTCTAGGTTGATTGTTGTAATCTGCCTAACAGCCGATTTATAGATTCGCCATCGCCATTATACAGTCTGCAGAAATGAATCTTCAATATTTCCTGAATCAACTGCGAATGTACTACGATGTTCCCTTGCTCGTCATTGGCTCTTGCTGGTTCTGGCTTCGCTTCATAAGAATACATTTTAATCTGTCAAAATGCACGCTTAAGTTTGTAAATCAGATTGTAAATCACCCACAATTATAAACGATTAAAGTTCAGATCTCACTTCACAGAACTTTACTGCATAGCAGCCTTAAAGCAAGGCATTATTAATTTCTACGAAGGTTTAATGTTGACAAAACTTAGCATGCCTTTTTGTATCGTTCATTTTAGTGGAAGAAAAATTTATAGCATTTCGTTTCTGACTTTCTCAGTTGTTAAATGTTGTGAGAGCTGCAAAAAATGAAATACTCGTAATAAATTCTGACAATAAAATATTTTTTTTGTCGTATTTTATATTTCAATGCAAATTAAAAATATCCTTCATTGAAGGAATACCTAAAGGGAGAAATATTAATTGTATCTAATGAAAGTTTTCAGATTATTATAAATAACAGAAACAGCATAAATATAGCAGGAACTCAATTCTGTCATAGAAATAAATAAAACGTCAACTTTTAATAAGTATTTCAGATAGAAATTGCCACTTTCTTTTTTTAATAAACACCTTTTACCTACATAACTGTTATATTTCACATGTGAGTCTTCGTTAAATAATTAAGGGATTTTTTTTCTCTGATAAATCAATATTCAATTAAAAAGTTTTTTATGGAAATTTATGTTCGTTTGATATTCAATTAATAAAAACTTTTGCCTCTGGCTTATAGGAACGTATACGAAGAGTATGCGTAGTGTATTTCGTAAATGTAGGGACTCGAATGTCGCATATTACCTTTATGACAAAAATTATGCTTTATGCAGCGAATACAATTATAAACCTTCATATTCAATTAATATGTCATTAAAAGAAAAAATTTCATTATGTAGGTACATGTATACCTTCCCTTAATATTTGAATTTAAAATTTATATTTCCATATCATATTTTTTAACATTTTACATATTAGTATTTTTGGAAATATAAGTCATTGCGCTTGCTAAGGTTGGTAATTATTAGTAACATCTTTAGAATGTAGCTATAGGTAGATATAATAAAAGAGATTTACTTCACATGTCTTTGGGCTCTAATTGTTCCGCTCCATCGGTAATAGTCTAGGAAAATTATATAGTCCAGGATAATTATATAAAAATGTCCTTACTTCGAACGAATTTGGACAAAGCTGAATTTTGGTCGAGAGCTCCCTTTTTTTGTCCTAAACATTTCCACCAGAAAAGTAAGTACCCTAAATTTGGGTTGGAGCTAAAAATGTTGGTGCACCTTTTTTCTAAATTACTATAAAATTGCAAACAATTTTAGGGGGGGGGGCAAAGGGGATAAAATGCACATTTTTTTTCTAAAATACCCGAAACCTATAGGATCTTTTGAAAAAAGTTGTAAGTACAAATTCTAGCTCACGAAATTCTACTAAAAAAAAATTATAGCACTTTTTTATGTACAATTGATAGATTTGGAGAAATAGGGTCGAAAACATTTGGGTGCAATCAAAAAAATGCTATATGGAAGGATATTAGTTATAATTTTGGAAGGGGAATTTTTGTTTGGGGTTATGTTTGACTTTTTCTCCAAATCTATTAATTTTACAAAAACAAAAAATGTTATAATCTTTTTTGTGTAGAATTTCATGAGCTACAATGTGTACCTATAACTTTTTTCAAAGGATCCTATAGGTATTTTTTGAGAAATTTAGAAAAAAAGTGCAGTTTACGACCTTTACACCCCCCCTAAAATTTTTTAATACCACTCCAAATTTTTGGGTACTTTTCAGGAAATGTTAAGGACAACAAAATGAAGCTCACCAAAATTCAGCTTTGTCGGAATTTTTTCGAAGTGAATATCTTATTTTCCTAAACTATAATTCCAGTGAAGAATTTAATTTTTTCCAGGATATACTCTTATCATCAATTTCATCGTTTAAAATATAACCCAAAATACAATTTTTGTGAAATAGAACATAGCTACATATTTAAAAACTATGACCAAGATATTTTTAACGCCGAATGCGAAAGATGATAAACTAGGATAATAGACATACTTTACTTTAGATGGCGCTCACAGCCAGGGATGGGCTTCGGCCTCAACTAACAAGCCCCTCCAGCCAGCTCTGTCCCTAGCTAGCCGCTTCCAGTTACGCACACCAAGTTGATTGAAGTCGTTCTCAACTTGTGTGCACCACCTTTTATGAGTCCTTCCTCTACTGCACATACCATCGGAGTTGGATTCAAAGACTCGTTGCGTAGGTGCGTTGTTGTCCATACGCTTCACGTGCCCCACCCGTATCTCAGCTACTGTATTTTCAGATTTTTTACCAAGTCAACACTTCGCTGTATAGCCGTTAAATCTTCTCCTCCACACTCCTTCGATACACACCGGACCAAAAATCACACGAAAAATTTTCAGATCAAAGCACCCTAGCAGACTTCATCCGATTTTTTCAGTGTAAATGCTTCTGTGCCATAGAGCAGAACCGGAATGATAAGGGTCTTGTATAAAGTCTCCTTTGTTCTCTGAGAGAGGGCCTTACTACATTAATATGCCTTCTTAGACCGAAGAAACAGCGGTTGGAAAGAGTAATCCTTCGTTTAATCTCTGCACTGATGTCATTTTGCGCAGTAATAGTGCAGCTAAGGTAGACAAAGGCCTTGAAAACTTGGAAGTTATATCTGTCCATCGTGATATTTCTCCTGAATCGACGATGTCGAGATTCCTTTCCTTATAGCAGCATACCTACACTTCATCTTGTCTTCATTAACCGCCAATCCCATTTTAGCCGCCTCCGATTCAATGCTCACAAATGCTCCTGTTAAAGTTTGCTTCGATCTGCCGACAATGTTTACGTCGTTCATACGCAAGTACAGATTTTTAATATGTTGTACCGCTAGTGTTGACTTCTGCGTTCCGTACAAATGATTCAAGAACGATTTTTAATAGGTTGCATGATAAAGCGTCGCCTCTTGCATCAGACCTTTCTCAACATCAAGGGATTCGGTAGCGTTCTTACCGATTTTTACGGAGCAGCTAGATTTCTCCATCGTCATCCTGCACAAGCGGACGAGCTTGGCAGGGATACCGAGATATGACATGGCTCTGTATAATTCGTATTTGTTCAGTCAATCAGTCGAAAATCTTCAGTTATCAAGTGAATCAGGGACTATAACTTTTTTAAGGGTAGTTGTATTATGTTTATTTTCATCTATAAATTCCCTTAATTCATATGTCATATATGTTTCGATTATAGCGAGGCACATACATATATTTCAGTTTGATAAACTTACATACAATAATATTTGTGTTTTCAAGTTAGTCAACGAGACATTCCCCTCGTTGTCCAATATCTCCTTCCCGATTTAAAGATAGATTGGCAATCCTCCTATGGTCCTGCTGCCAGTGTTACCAGCGTGGTCACACACTTCTTAAAAGTAAAGTAAATGAAATACACCATACAGCCTACCAATGCTGAATCTACTGTCAGGATGATGTGCTAATATTATGATTGAAGATTAAGGTACTGGGTATCATAGGCGAAGAAAAACACCTGAGCTCATAACACCTCTGGAGAAAAGTATAAGTGGAGATCATTTCCAAAGCTTAATCAGCTTATTGAAAATTCAACTGCAGTTAATCCACTCGTTTTTTTTTGACAACAAGAGACGAAATTTATTTCGAATGGAAAAAATAAAACATTATGCGATTTTCTTTTATAAACATGCAGATATTTATTTTTTTTTGTTTACTTCTAATCCCAAGTTTTAATTTATAAACAATTTTTTATAATTTTTTGTTGAATGTGTGTGTTAATAATATGTAATAATAATTTGCAAAACGGACCGGGGAGCTTATACGGCACGCGTGATTACTTTTTTGTTGATATTTTATTTTTTTAGATGTGTTCAATTTTTTTTTTTAATTTTCAAATTTTTAATATTCTATTTAATATAAAGTAGTTTTATATAATAAAAAAAATTAAAACATAATAAAAATAAATAAAAGGATACAAACAAAATCCTTATTACATAAAAATGTAAAAAATTTATTATACTGGCTTTGAGTTCGTGCTGGTGCTTTGTACGGGATCACATTGTAACACAATACCTCTATACAGACTTTAAACACAAAGATTGGTTTTGTTTGTGTATTGTGTATATGGTTAACGCATGACAATATGTAGAACATGGCATATACACAAATATATGTACTATGTACTATATTTGTCATGCGAAATCGTCGTAAAACAAAAAAAAAACATTAAATTTTAAACTTCAAATATTTTATAAAGTATAAATTTAAAGAAAAAAAAAAAAAAATAAGTGAAAGAAAAATTATGCATACATACATACATCGTTTACATCACATCCCGTTGTACCGTCCTATATAGTCTTCATCATTTTTCACATTGCATATATGTATATATACTTGTACATTTTTGAACATAATATTATGTGTCACCATCAATCATTTTTCATTGTTAACATTAATTTTGTTTGTATAAAATAAAAAAAAAACACAAAAACTAGGGACTAATACCATATGCTTCATCGCAATTGTGACGTTTAATAAATACATTTATATAAAAAAAAAATTACATTGCCAGCATGTATCCATATGGTGGATATTTTGAAGGAGCTGGTCTATTACTTTGGTATATATATATATGTATTTTAATCAGTATTGCTTGCTAACATGTGTTTTGAACTGCATGTTTGTGTAAAATAAAAAAAAAAGTTATATCTATATATTTTGTTATTGTAAGTCAAAAAATATTTTATATCTGTGAAATTTTTGCAGGTTTTTGTCTTTTTTTTTAATTTAAAAATTAAACCAAATCTTATATCCTTATACATAATATACCTTAAAATATTTTCATTCATAAAAGTTCTTACTTTGAGATAGGGCAAAGGTGTCAACAGTGGATCATTTTTTACTTCTTGCGCTGTTGGTCCTATAATTATAATCAAAATATGTTCGTTTTTTTCAAACCTTCCTCAATATTTTATCTTTAATTTGAGTAACTTTTTTAAAGCTACATTAATCACGAAAATATAACAAATTAATTTGAAAAAACATACAGTCCAACCAAATTCGCAAAAATATCTACAAAATTCGCGAGGAGAATTTTATTGTTTTATTTTAAAAAGTATC
Organism: Melangyna quadrimaculata; assembly: GCA_949320155.1. NCBI lineage: Eukaryota > Metazoa > Arthropoda > Insecta > Diptera > Syrphidae > Melangyna > Melangyna quadrimaculata. The sequence continues at coordinate 81,334,082 of OX439484.1, read as the reverse complement.
TCTTGTGGATTTTAAAGCCACAATTTTCCAATCAAAACACCCTCTGCGTCGTCCGCCATTTTGAAAAAGGCGTTTACTCGATTTTCTCAACCACTGTTAGTCGCAGAGTAGTTATTTTTATTTACTTTTTTAGGTGGACATTTTCTCTACAATTTTTGTCTTAAAAATTTTTTGATAGCTCCTTCCTATAAAAATTTATTGTTGAAAAACCAGGATATTTTTATTTTTATAAATGATTTTTTCAAATTTTTCTCATTCAATGTCCATCCGTTCCAAAAATCACTTTTGATACTTTTTTTAGAACATTAAATTTCCTATATTTCTGTTCATTTGTATTTCATGTAAGTTAAAAAACTTTCAAGATATAGCAAAAACTATCCACTGCATTTTTATGATTTTACCCTTAATTTAAAGTTTTAAGTTCAAGCTTTAAAACGGGCCTATTAACAAATAATTATAGATATTGTATCCATCGCGATTGTTGTTTTTAGAAAGCAATATTGAGTGATTCCATTTTTTTGCTCGCGAGTGTATTTTAAATTCAAAATATGATGAACAAATTTAAATTTTCAAGAAACAAATTATACACAATTAAAGGTATAACCTTTCTCTACAAACATGTTAGTAATTTTATATACATATGTTAATCTAACGGGAAACAAGTAGGGGCAATTTAATAAAATCAATCGACCATTTATTATATAATATTAGAAACTTTGTCGTGCTATATCTTTCAAGTTTTTTAATTAATATGAAGTCTAAATAAACAATAATGTAGAAAATTTGTATGTTCTAAAAAAAGTATCTAAAGTGATTTTTGGTTCGGATGGACATTGGATGAGATAAACTTGAAAAACCATTTTTAAAATCGAAAATTTCCTGGTTTTTTAACAATAACTTTTTATAGGAAGCTATCAAAAATGTTTTAAAAAAAAAATTGTAGGAAACATGCTTACCTACAAAAGTAAATAAAAAAAAACTACTTTACGACTAATAGTGCTTGAGAAAATTGCGTAAACACTTTTAGAAACCTTTTTCAAAATGCCGGACGACACAGAGGGTTTTTTTTATTGGAAAATTGTGGTTTTGGAATCCCTAAGAGGTACTCTTTCAAATAAAACAATGAAATTCTGCTCCCGAATTTATGTAGATATTTTAAATTTGTTTGGATATTATGATTGGACTAATAACCTTGTGATTCACTGTGTACCATAGGTGTACACAGTAAAACAGTGCATGGTACACAATGAGTTCGTGATAAGAAATCCATTTTTCCATTTAAAATTTTTTTTTTTGAAGTTATGCGTTTTAATTTGTCAATCAATTAATTTTTCTTTTTTAAAAAACAGCAAACAAATAGGAAAACCCTTCGCGTATAAACAAAATTTTAGATTAACAAATTTAGTTGTTTTTTTAAGTTATTTATTTTTTTTAGTTTATACAAAATTACTTTTTTGTGTTCATAAAGCTATCAATAACATACAACTATTAAGGAATTAATAAATAAAATAAATAAGGAAACTTTAAAATTATAATAATGATATAAATCAAATTTCATACAAAATTCCTCGATTCACTTTGTACTACTTTCAATTGATCCACTGTGTACCATGTTGTCCTTTTAAAAAGTTGTCATTTTAAAAATTAAAACTAAAAACAAAAAAAAATTATAGTAAATACTTGCAATACAACAAAAATTTTAATTCAGTGGCTAGACTAAATATGTTAACAACATAAAACTGAAGTTGCCAACACTTTTCTAAAAAAAATAGGATTTTTTTTCTAATTTTTCACAACTTTTGATCAACGACCTTTAGATGCTAGCATTTTTATGGAAGGTTTACAATACAGGCTGTGTGGTAATTCGTGTGCCATACTTACATTGTAAGAAAAAAATTGTTATACAGTAACTCTGATTTTCAACTTTGACATCACTTTTTAACGATTTAAAAAAAGGCTAACTTTGGTGTACCCAGACCCATGGTAAGAAGGTCAATTTCTCTGTCAGTACTAATGGAAGGGACCTCATTTTGGATTTTTTTTTTAGTAGAAATACTAACATTTAAAACTGCGTTTAAATTGAGCTGATATGTTTTTAGGGTTGCCAGATATTCAATTTTAATTGGTGTTCAATTTTTCCTGCCCAAGCAAAATTTTGACTTTGAGGTCAATTTTTTTCAAAAAATACGAATTATCATAAAGTTTTCTTATTTTTACCAATTATAATTATTTCAATAACTTCATCTCTCATACTTAACCATAATATTAATTCATAATAAAGGTATAATTTATTTTTGATATCACCTGGTTTAGGCAACTCACGAAATTTCAATTCTTTAGCATTAGTGGTTCCCGAGATATAAGACTGCAAAAATTGCAAGAAACCGCCGTAACTGACTGACTCACTGACAGTACCAACTCAATTTAAGTCAGTAATTATTAAATAACATTGAATAATTTTTACCATTTTTCGTAAGATTTGAACAAAAACCTGCAAATTAATTTATTAGGTATACAATATTTTTCTTCTGACTTTCATTGAAAAAATATTTGAAAAAAATAAAATGTTGAATGATGGATGTGGTCTGTATGCATATTGTGATATATATGTGTGTGTGCGTGTAAAAAGTTTTCTGTGCTACTGTAAACTTCAACTGTCTATAAATAATGTATGATCAACTCTTTGTCATTTTGTAACATTATTGCGTACTTTTATATGTGTATATTAAACAAAAAAATAACAAACATACTTCATTAATATATACATTTATACAATAAATAATTATTTTCACCTTATTTTTTTGTATTTTGTCATGTTGACTTATTTTGTAAAAAATTGTTTTCCATTTTATAAACAAATAACACATCTAAAACACTTCGTTCACATTACAACATTTACACACAACACTATATTAATACCCATTTATATATTTAAAAACAACAAATTAGTCTACAAAATTTTATTAATTTTTTTTTTTTGTTTTCAAAAAAAAAATACATTAAATTATTTACTATTTTCTAAACAAATTCACTTTTATTAAATTTTCATAAAACATTTCTCATCGAAACAAAAACAAAACCAATATAAAAAAAAATATAATTTAACCGAATTGTTTATAAAATCAAACAAAAAAATATAAAAATAAAAATAATTAACAAAAAAAAACAAAAATAACTCATAAAAAACAAACAAAACGAAAAATCAAATGAAAAACTCCCCGAAATAAATCAGGAGGAAGACTACCACAGTGAAGTATGATCCGCCATATTCGAAAAAGCCGATTGCCAAGGCGTATAGTGCGGCTGGAAACGCAGCTAATCATCATTCTGTGGAAGAGGTTTCATTGGATGGATCCAGCAAGCTGATGTATCAAAATCAAACCGGATTTAGGTAGGTCTTATATTTTTAACTGTAATTATCATTGCTTTTAGGGTCAAACAAAATATTTTTCGTAGCAACAATATCTAAATCTTTCTTAATGTTATCATACTTCTGAATTTTGTAGAGATCACAAGACTCCCCAGGTCAGACGTTTGACTGGAAGTAGCGAAGAAGATCATTTGGGTAAGTTACAGTTTAAAATGTAACTTAAATCCAGATGTGTATTATTATAAATGGTTTATCTACTCATGAAATTATTGGATCTAAATACAAACAAAAAAATAGACAAAGTTGTTATAACCTTATATAGAAAAATAGTTTTCATTGCGTGTTTTTCCCCTAAACTAAAACCAAATGTGTGTACTTACTTTTGCTTAACCCTATAATATTTTTTTCCTAAATAGAAGCTTGTCTAACCGTTCAATAATTAAATTTAAACAAAAAATTTTGTACGTAGTTCAATGGAAAATCATGCATTGAAACGAAAAATCGATAAATTCTCTCTTCTTCAACAAAACAAAACTCCTCCTCCTATGATATTTCAGAAAAAGGTATACTGAAAAAGCATGGCTACGGACTCGTTCTTGGCGACCAAGCAAACAAATGGGAGGACGGCCAGTCTGACAACCTGGAATTAATTGCTCAACAAGAGGGCACACTGGCAGCAGCAGCGGCATCTGGCGCAGCAGTGTCTGAAGTTGAGCGAACACTGAAAAGCCTTAATGGCTACCACGAGGACATCTTGGAAGCTCTACGAAATGCAGCTTCGCATCGTGGTACAGGCGCTGGCAACACTCCCGTAGGCAGTGGCAGTCTCAGCGAAGAGATGCTGCGCAAAACACTCCAAGAGTGCTCAACGTCACAGCTCAGCTATGGCGAATACAAGCGCAGCAGCTCGAAGTCCGGTTCCAAAGAGAATATCTGCGACATAAATCAACCGCATACGGTGTTGGTGGAGGGCCCCCAGACCGGTGCGATATTGCACCATCACCGATCGCAGCACCATCTGCCCGAGGAAGATGATGCTCCGGCGACCGGGCCGCTGCGAATAAGAAACCTAGAAGATCTAATTAGACAATTAGAGCATCACTCGGTTAGGCATATGAGCCCTAGTGGCTCCGAGGACAATCGAATGTCCGAAACGGAAGCCGACCGCCATTATAGATTAGATAGTTCCGCTGCTTGTAGTGAATCCTCGCAAGGGTTAGTTTATTTTTCTATACTAATATAATGTTTATTTGTGTTTTATTGATGTTTATCATATTCATATGTGTATGTGTGTTTAAATAAATTCCATCCAAATTGATCATAAATCATCTATGTTGATATTTGATTTACAGCTCCAACCAACAATTAGCACAATCACAGAAAACTGCAACAATACATCCGTCTTACAGCAGAAGCTGTCGCCCGCGCTCCGACGAGGAGAGTCGCTTCGTTTATGGAAGGTATAGGCATCCAACAACTAGTAGACATCCTCATCAATCACACTCACCTCATGCTTTTGGCCATCATACGCATCATTCTCATGCCCATGGCCATGCCACACATGGTCCACATTCATCACATCACTCGTCGCATACGCATCTGCATCAAGATGATGAGGGCATCTACGAGAGTGCCGATCATCATGATAGGACCGTAGATGCCCGGATTGATCGTGAAACTCCCGATAGCGAGAGGTAGGTCCCCTTCAGTCACCAATATCCCGGCTAGTGATACCTTGTAATTATTTAAACAAATTTCGTTTATAAGTTCTCTGTTTTTTCGTTAAAATTTGTTGTGTTTCTGCATTATGATGGACTCGTTTACTAAAACTTAACGAAAAATGTTGCTAACGCTCCTTCCAAAAGACATTTTACAAAAATATAAAAATAGTCTTTTGTTTTAGTTTAAGTTTTGTTTCTATTCATGCTTTTAGTTGGAATTAAGGTATTTATTATTTTATTTTTATTTTTTTTCCTTTAGGTCTTTTTTTTTTATTTATAATAAATAAAATAGTAATCATGTAGTGTGTCAAGCTGTTAAATCCTTTTATTTCATAAGTAATAAGGAGAAAGATCGTGAAAACCATATCAACAAAAAGTAAATTAAATTACTAGCAAATTGTTAAATTGAAAATAAAACAATGAAAATATTCAAGATATTTTGTATGTAAAATTAAAAATTAATTTTAAGACAGAATTATGAATTTAAATTTAGTTGTAAGATTATTGTGTTAAAAAAATTTATTAAAATCAAATTAAACAATATATAAAAAAACATCATAATCCAATTTATTATTTTGAGCGAATTTTCATACATGGACTGTTTTGTTCTATGCAAAAGAGAAGTAGGTAAATAAAACATTATCAATTTTCTTTTTGTCTTTCTTCAGTTTCTTTTTAATTAATTTGAAAATGGAGATTTTCAGCGTTTTTTTTATTGAATAAATAAAATATTATGCTTTGAACAACTTAAAAACACTTATTTTATTTCCTTATTCAGTGTTAAGATTATATACTTCGGAAGCTTTGCTTCCATCGTCAGTAAGCTTGAAATATAAATACATTTTTGATTGATAGTCTAGGAAAATTAGACAGCAAAATGTCCTTACTTCGAAAAAAATCCGACATAGCTGAATTTTGGTGCAGATCTTCATTTTTTTGTCCTCAACATTTCCTGAAAAGTACCCTGAATTTGAGACGAATCTACAAATCTTAGGCGGGTAAAGCGGGTAAAACGCACTGTTTTCTAAATTACTCGAAAACTACGAGTATTAGTCTAGGAAAGATAGGAAATAATCCATGAAATTTTATCGCTGGTATCGACGTAGAATTTTATCCTCAAAACAACATATCCAAAGTCCTCCAAAATCCCTGAATTTACTTTTTGTGTAAACGCATTTTAAGAGGTGGAGAGGGGTGGGAGGCGGGAGTTCGCCAAGCTGAAAAATTACTACAATTTAAAGATGACATTTTCAAACAAATTTTTGGCATGCCTATGGGCAACCCTTTGTCACCCACGATTGCAGATTTAGTACTTGATCACGTACTAGATGAATGTTTTAGTGGAATGGAAGAAAGGCCTTCGTTTGTTGCTAAGTATGTAGATGACATTTTTGCCGTGATGGAAACATTGAAAAAGTGCAGCTGATCCTTAACGGATTGCACCCGAAAATCCAGTTCACTGTTGAAATGGAACATAACAGTTCAATAGCATTTTTGGACGTACAAATCCATCGTGAAAACAACCGTCTATTGTTTGACTGGTACCAAAAACATACTGCATCGGGAAGATTAGTCAACTTTCGGTCTAACCAAGCGAGGCACATAGTTATGAACACTGCATCCAATCTCGTCAGTAAAGTTTTCGCACTCAGCGACGAACAATTTCGCTCTGCCAATGAGAAAAAAATCACAAAAATCCTGAGTGAAAATGGTTTTCCAAATTCTATAATTCGTGATCTACTTCAGAGACACAATTGCAAAATTCCAAGCGAAGACACTAAAGACCCGACTAATGGTTACTACAAAAGTATAGTTTTCATCCCAAGACTGACTGAGAATTTTAAAGACGTGATAAACCAAAAACTAACAGATGTTCGCCTGGCCTTTAAATTAAATAAAACTCTGAGTCACCTTTTCACAAAACTTAAAACAAAACCGAATAAGGATAAAGTTACCGATGTCATTTACAAAATAAATTGTAAGGGTAAACCTAATGAACCATGCAACCAGTGTTACATCGGAACTACAAAACAATTTCTTAAACAGCGAATTTCTAATCATAAATCTGATATCAAATCAAACAATCCTGGAAAGACAGCACTGGCGAGCCACAGTATCGAAAACGGCCGCTCTCCAGATTTTGCAGTTGTTAAAGTCCTACAGACAGGGAAACATGTTTCGAAACGATACACCCTAGAAACATTACACATCATCAGCAACAACAACAACATGAACAGAAAACAAGACACCCAAAACATCTCTGCCATCTATTACTCTCTTGTCTCATCATAACACAATATTCTTTCAGTTTCTTTACTCCTTGTTTAAATTCCATAGACTAAACTTCGTTTGAAGTGTTTTTTTTTTTCTTTTGTAAATAATATTACAATTATCAGATACAATAATTTTAAATGTCAGTTTAAATTTAAACACAGTTTTATTAAAGTGAGTGTATTTTGAATTGTTTAAATTATTATTATAATGTAAACAATGTATTTTTTCTTGTTGTCCAAATAAAGTTCCCCTGAGGAAGGCAGCAACCCTTGCCGAAACGTCGGGAAAGCTAATGTAACTTAATTGTTTCATTGCAAAAACTACAGTGACCAAAAAAAGCCGACGGAAAGATTATTTTTAATCACTTCCAATCACAATTATGACAAATTTGTTGTAATACAATCTAATCATATGACACATGTTTTTAGGGTGATTTTCAACGCTGATTCTAAAGCGACCAAAACTGAAAAGATACATGTATCCTGTGGAAAGTTAATGTCATTTTTATGAAATTATCACTTTTTTTTAAAGTACAACAAGTAATATATTACCCAAAACCATTTTAAAATAATAGGATATAAATGAAATTTAGTATAAATGTTTCGTTTGGCATGCTTACCAAGAATCAAAAGAGTCCCCAAAAATATACTTGGTTAAAGGGTCATTCCATAAAAATGACATTAACTTTCCACAGGATACATGTATCTTTTTAGTTTTGGTCTCTTTAGAATCAGCGTTGTAAAGCACCCTAAAAACATGTGTCATGTGATTAGATTGTTTTACAACAAATTTGTCAGCTTGACAAACTCCCGCCTCCCTCCCCTCTCCACCTCTTAAAATGCGCCTATACAAAAAGCCAATGCGGGGATTTTGGGGGACTTTGGATATGTTGTTGAGGATAAAATTCTGCGTCGATACCAGAAATAAAATTTCATGAATTAATTTGTCCCTGGTCCGTGGCCATGTCGTTTGTATCAGTACAAGATAAATGACATCGGTCTGGCAGCGATATCGCGGCCCCAACAGCACTAAAAGGCACTTTCAAAGTACAACAACAAAAATAATCCCTCTAAAAGAGCTTTATACGGCTCCAAATTTTCATCACTAAAGCCTTGTGCCTATACTAACTAGAATCCATCCGTCTGGCAGCGATATACCTAACACAAGTAAAATATCATTTCAAAATGCATTTATGTGGTAATTGGTGGCATTGCTGCCAAACCGATGATGTGTGTTAAGAAGTTATCCGTTCCTTAAACGCTAAATTTGGCTAGTTTAAGGTATTCCGAGTTCTATGACATAAATACAAATTATGAATTTGAATACAAATTATGAGTGAAAACACGTGTTAGTGTTGTCTCACCGCTATCATGAGTTTATGAATAGGGGAATAGGGCTGTAAAACGAATCGAGCACACATTTACATATAACTGTTCACACATGATTTGTCTGCAAAAACGTGTTTACCTGTAAAGTTCGGGTGTTTACAGCTAAAAAACGTGCGGAGTAATCTCGTGTGAACAAGGCCTAAGTTCTCATTAACTATAATTTTATTAAGTACGTCACTGTTAATTGAGATAAAACAAAAACATTTACTACTCGCAAGCGTGCTGAAGATGACACAAGGATTATTCTGATGTTTAAAAGCTCAAAAATTCTGTTCGTTTTGAATTTACTTTTCTCAATTATTATTGTTTGCTCTCTTAGGTTTCTATAAATTGAGAAGTTCCTGGTTGATCTTTGAAAAGTTAATGCATTGAAACAATTAAAAACTATCCAACGCGGTCCCAGCTATATAGTACAGGCAATGGGGAAAAATCTGAAAAAAGTTTTGACGTCTGAAAAGTTTGAATGCAGTTTCGAAGAGGGGTTGCTTTTTAGCATAAATTTCGATTTGCGGGATTTTTGGTCTTGTGGGGCGTCCGCCATCTTGGAAAAACGACTTCTTTTGATAATTAGAGTTTTTCTCACTTCCCTGTGGTTTTTTATGCAAAAAATATTTTATACTTTTTTGTTTATATTTAAATTTCCTACATATCGATATACAAGTTATTTTTCTGGTGTAGATAATTCAAAAGTTATTAATGAAAAACAAGTACAAAATGAGGCCTTACGGGCTTAGTCTTCAATATTTTTTGAAGAAATACAGTGTGACTTGCATAAGGTGTAACAAAAGGGGAGGGTGTGCAGGTTGAGTTAAGATAAGAAAAAAATCATATAGGAATCTATTTCCCTTTCGTTTAGGCAGAATGGGCATTTTCTAAAAAATGACTTAAAATATAAAAAAAATTATTAAAAATCAACGGAAACACTCAGAATATAGCTTTTTTGAAAGCCGCCAAACACCTATTCCTAAACCAATTTTTAAAATCAAGTTGTTTGAGCAAACAGTTTTTGAGAATTAATTTTTTTTCCAAGACCAAAAATCCGGCAAATCGAGATTTATGCTAAGAAGTAACCCCTCTCCAAAACTGCATTCAAACTTTTCAGACGTCAAACCTTTTTTTAGATTGCCCTTATTTGACTCCCCGTTGCCTGTACTAATAGTGCAGTTTCGGAAAATTCATAGACAGAAACTTAAGGCTCTCCCAAACCAACGTGAGGCGGAGCGAAACTGCCACAACGATAGAGCAAAATTAATGATACACGCAACAACAAAAAAAAACCGCCCGCCGTCAGCGAATATTTCGCGTTGGTTTGGAAGAGCCTTAACGCAAAGGTACATAATATTACCTACAGATTACACGTAATATCACGAGCGTTTAATTTTTGTTCAGTTCTGAGCATGTTATCAAAATCAAAGAAAATGGTGGGTTCTGTGCGGTATGGCGCTTTTTTCAATCATAATATAAAATAAAAACTAATAAAACACACACTAATTGTTTGAGTGTTTGAGTTAATCCAGCTTTTTCTATGTGAATTATTTCTTATAAGTAGGTACTATCTAAAAACAATCGCAAATTTAACTTGTTTCCAAAAAATTATCACAATTTTTTTTCGTTTACTTCAAAATCACAGCAACAACCATTTTTTAATCTCTGAGACGAGACAATTTTCAGAGAGTCTAATAAATTAAAAAATCCAATTTCAGTTAAATGTTTATTTTCTCTGCACGTAGTCAAATTATAATCGAAAATATTTCGTACCGAAATCGTATTTTTTGGAGACGAGACCGAGACGAGACTTAATTATACGAGACCGTTACGAGACCGAGATGAGACTGAAAATTTTCGATTTTAACGAGACCGAGACTTACAAAAGTCTCACAGAGTCTCGTCTCGTGGCCAGACCTAAATTTCAGTTTAATATTTATTTTCATCTGCACATAATCAAACTATATGGGGGACAAATTATATTTTGACTAGGGCTGGCCACGAGACGAAAAAAGTCTCGGTCTCGATATAGGTTTCTCTTGACGAGACCGAGACATTGCTTTTAAGCATCCGAGACGAGACCGAGACGAGACTTTTTTTTTTTTTTTATATTTGGACCGAAATTTACAGAGAGTCTAATAAATTAAAACATCCAACTTAAGTTAAATATTTATTTCCTTCTGCACGTATTCAAACTGTAATCGAAAATATTTCGTCGCAATAATCAAGAGGTTGTCCGGAAATCGTATTTTTCGAAGACGAGACTTAATTATACGAGACCGACACGAGACTGAGACAAGACTGAAAATTTTCGATTTTAACGAGACCAAGATGAGACTTACAAAAGTCTCGCAGAGTCTCGTCTCGTGGCCAGCCCTAATTTTGACGAATCGAAAATATTTCGTTCCAATAATCAACTGGTGGTTGTCCGGAAATCGTATTTTTCGAAGACAAGACCGGGACGAGACTGCAAATTCAAATTTCCTCGCGAATAAGGTGAGACTGAGACCGAGACAAGATGCAATCATACGAGAACGAGACCGACACGAGACCGAGATGAGACAAACAAAAAATTGTTTGACATTGGGCTCATTCGATGCACCAAATTTTTCAGTACTTTATTTTCAGATGGAGCTTCTGATTGGCCAGCTGTCATTAAAAGTTAGCTGACATTCAGTTACGTTTAGTGAAGTTTAGTTACGTTCCATCTGAATTTTCAGCTAGAAATTCCCAACTGAGAATTCTGCTTTTCTGTACGAAAAAAAGGGTATCCATACAAAACTGACATTTCATATAATTTTACGTTCAGCGACATAAAATAAGTAGTAAGTTTGTTTTCAGCAGTTGTCAAATTTTGCATTGAATGAGCCCATTGAAAATTTTAGGTCCGTTATTTCTATACTTTAATTTTCTAAGTGCATTTGTGTGATTTTTAGTTTAAAACCGTTCCCGTACTGAAACATTTTGCAATTTTTGACATAAGTGAACGGTCACGAAAGAGTCATAAATCTTTGGATTGAAAATTACAGTTTAAATAATATGTTTTGGGGTAAAATATAATGAAAGGCAAACATCGTGAAGTACTCGTCTGGCACATTAGGTTATATAGAATTTGGGTGAACTTGTGTTCCCGTACTTAATGACAGTTTTGATATTTTTAAGAATAGTTCATCCTTACCTTCTAGTAGCCCGTAGCGTAATGGTTAGTGCGTTCGACTGTCACGCTGGAAGTCTGGGATCGCTTCCCAGCCTCGTCCACCTAAAAACTAAAAAGTTTTTTTTCCAGGCTACTGCCTCTTGCGAGGAATTGACAAATCCTCCAAGAGTATCACTTGTCACGAATAAGTGCTTCTCGTCTAGCCGTTCGGATTGGGCATAAAACTGTAGGTCCCTTCCATTCCTGTCGAAAGGCGCACACAGGAATGGTTGCGAGTTGTTAGTCATTAGGCCCTGGTTCTTCATGAGCCGTTGTGCCACCCGATTTATTTATTTATTTATTCATTCTTACCTTGCAACAGTTGACAGTTAGTGGGTTTCTGTGCACAAAGTAAAAGATCGGACCTATTTATTCCTTCGAATAATTTTATCTGACTTCTATTCTAAATGAAATAATATCTTCATTGTTCCAATTCCCAGGATTAAGTTATATGTATAAATGTCTATTGAAAAATATAATTTTGTTCCATCTGAGTAGATACTTATCTCGACTGCTTTACTGACTATTGAAAAAATTGGCCCTAAATATAATAAACGCACAAACGTACGAGTATTTTTTTGTCCTAAACAATGGAATTTGGCTAAAATAAGCGACAAAAAAATAAGAATGGCACTTTGCAAATTCGAATAAAAATAGACGAATTGTTTTTTATATTTTTTAATACAGGGTGTCCGGTAATTCGTGTGCCATACTTTGGCATGTGATCCTTGGTTATATTCTTGCGAAAAAAAATTGTTCTACAGTAAAGTTTGATTTTCAACTTTGACATCACTTTTTGAAAGGCTAACTTTGGTGTACTCTGACCCATATTAAGGTCAATTTCTCTGTCAGTTCTAACGGAAGGGACCTCATTTAAGACTTTATTTTAGTACAAATACTAGTCTTAAAACTTTGTTTAAATTGAGCTGACATGTTTTTAGGTTTACCAGATATTTAATTTTAAATGGTGTTCAATTTTTCTTGCCCGAGCTAAATTTGACTTTGTCAATTTAAGCTTTTTATTCAAAAATTTTGTTTCAAAAAATGCGTAATAAACATAAAGTTTTCTTATTTTTACCTGATGAACGAAACAACAATAACAAAAAACTCGTTAATAAAAGCACCCAAAAATCCGGAAATTTTTTACCCTGAGGTGTAAGGGTTTGAATAAAACAATAGTTTGTGTAGTTTTGAGTAATTTTTTTATTTTATGAACACACAAATACAGTCATAAAAAGTGCTTACCGTGCCTTCCTATTGAATAAATGCTAGAGCCCGTTTTTGGTTTTCATTTTGAATGCTTATTCTCGATAACTCTTGCCTTACTTTTAGTGTTGCTGGAAATACGTTGTTTTAATTCAGTTAAACTTATTATTTCAGATGAGTTAACGATTTCTTTCATTCGTTCCCATACAAGAAATCCAGTAGGTACAGTGAGATCGGGAGAACTTGCCATTTGTATAAAAGTAACTTTATTTTGAGGTCCATTCACTTCATCGAAAGTGAGCAACACTGTCATTTCAATGGAAAACTATTGCAATTAATTTATGCTCTAATTGCAATCTTTGTGCATAAGCCCCATGGTTTACAGCTTTGTGTCCATATAAGAAAAAGATGTACTAGGGCTAAGCTTTCCAACAATATACATACATATATCTCATTTGTGGGCAATAGGTAGACCAAAATGCCCATTCTCCTTTCGCATCAAATATAATTGTGGGCCATTTATTTTATTTTTTGGTTGATTAATTACAAAAAAGTGAAGTGAAATAAGGAATTATTGTAGAAATTTTTCTTGAATGAAATTACCATCGTCTTGCTGTTTATTTTCTTTACATTTTATTTCACGAAATCAAAGTTTTTCAAAAGCATTTATGGTTTTTTTTATAATATAATTCTTGAAACTGAATAAAGATTAAACATATCTATGTAAATTTTCTTAACCATTTGCAGCACTTCTATACTAAGTTCTATAAAATTAAAAAAAAAAAAAAAACGTGTCAAATAATTTATGTTCTATAAAATTAAAAAAATAACGTGTCAAATAATTTATCTATGTATTTAATTATTAACTTAAATATTTTAGAATTACTTTTTTTTTATTTTTGAAAATTATAAAAGATTTTTACTTGGTTCTCCTTATTACTTAACGAAATTACATCTTTTGTTTGCCAAACCTCAAACATTTCCATAGTTAACCAAAAAAAAAATAACGAATTTTCATTAAAATAAACACAAAACTTCATAACCAAACAAACAAAACCATCCAAAAATTACATTACATCCGCTCGATCGCCTATTTATTATATTGCATTTAAAACGCTTTAAAGGTATTTTTTGTATTTCTGTTTTGACGCCTGGCTTTATATGTTGCTAACATAAAACATTATTTTTTTATTTTTTAATTGCATAAAAAATAAAAACAAATTTTGTTCGACAGAAAAGTATCTCAGTTTGATAAATAAGTTTTTATTTTTGTTTTAATTTATTTTTTTTCTAAAAATTTTAGTTTTTGATTGTTTTCTGGGTTGTTGTTTGTTTCGTTTTATAATTTTTCTTGTATCGTTGTTCCTGTTATGATTATTATTTTCTAGTGATGACTTTATTCAAGCTCAACAACAGTTAGCCCGGTGGGCGAGTGAGGATGTAGTATCCGTCGTGGTATTGGACCATCTGCAAGGCACAATGTCGGATTCCCAACAACCCGGCGTCGGCCAATTGTCAACGGCCTCAACGAGTTCCGTTATCCACCACCACGGCGAGCCATCATCAATGGGGGCGACAAATGGTTTAAGTGTAAGTCAGAGGGACTTTTACCCCTCACCACCATCGACCGAAACGGAGAGCAGCGGCAGTGTAATTCAGCCTCAATTGAGGCGCGCCCACATAGAATCAAATCAAATAGGAGACGGACAATTAATGGAGAATGGACGTTATCCTGAATACAAACACTGATAATAACTATTTGGGGTCAATATATCCGCCCCCTACGTGTGATGATTTAACTTAGATATATATTACTTATTTTAAATTAAAAAACAAAAATAGACACAGAAAACACTATTAAATATACCTACAATTTTTGTTATTTAAAAACAAATGAAAAACAACAAATACATATACACACATATGAAAGTTATAAAAAAAACATTGCAAATAAAGAAAAAAAATTAAAATTAATACAACAAAGAGAAAATGCAATTTAATTTTAAGGTTAGGCAAATAAAATTTAAATTTAGGTAACACTTAATTGCACAACACAGTTAATGTTTATAAATAAAAAAAAAAAAAACAAAAACAAAAATTCTATAGATATATTCAAAAATTAAAACAAAAAAAAATAATTCACAACATGTAAATGTATAGAACTAACTAAAAAAATAGTGATTAATTAAAAAAAAAAAACACAAATAACACAAGATTTAATCTACGGACGAAAAAACAAAAAATTAAAAACAGGCCATTATATCGTGGTATCGGTAGTAATGGACATTTTTTTTACGAAAACAAAAAAAAAAAACATTAAAAATATAGTGCGCAACAAAATAAATTTAATATAAAGTCAATTTTATATAGAAAATAAATGTAATTAAAACTAAACAAAAAAAAAAACAAACAAAAAACTAAAACATAAGTAACACGAAGAATTTAATATATAAATTCAGATACAACACCTGTGAAAAATAAAAAATAATTATTTTAAAAATTATAGGTATATCTAGGTAAATTTAAAAATATGAAAAATATTAAAAAATAAGAAATTTATTTCTTAACGAAACAAAAATAAAATAAATAAAAGCCCAAATTGCGTATTACGAACAAAATTTAAAAAAAAATGTTAACAGTAATTTAAAAAGAAAAAAAAATATATTAATTATTGTGAACCAAATTGGTTCGCCTGTTTAAAATAACAATTATTTTATAAGTAAACAAATAAAATTTAAAACCAAAGATTGCAAATAAAAAAATTATGTAAATATGTTTAGGCTTAATTTATACCTAGATAAATCAAAAAAAAATCCTTTATTAAATTAAAACAAAATAAAATTTAATTATACATACATTTATGTACACAAATAAAAACGATCGATTTTAAAAATTTGATCATGTTATTTAAACACGCAGTATTAAAATTAATTATTTCATGAAAATACATAGGTGATGCAGGAATATTATATAAATTTAAGAAATAAAATAAAATTAGCACCATAATTAAACAGAACAAAAATCAATTTTCACACGTTAGTAGATGGTGTAGTTGAAGTTGTCCTCACATTCGATTGAAGTTCAGTGATTGTATATAACGTCTAATTTGTATACTCGTCGATTGCTTTGACATCAAAAATTCTTTTTGTTTGATTTAGATTTTCTTTTAAACAGAAAATCCATTTAATATTTTTGACAGCCTTAAATTAAAAATGGTATGATTTTGACATATCCAAAATGCTCTTTTTTGAGGTTCACTCGGTAAATATTCCCAATTTGCTTGCGAAAAATCGAAATAACTGTCGATATTCGTGAACAAAAAGAATTTGTCTTTTTTTAATTTTTAATAAAATGGCGGAAATCCTTCAAGGTGTTGATGATCAACAATTTTAATTTAAGCTATTTTCATATAGTTATAATGCAAGATATAAATAATTGCTGTTTAGTCTACTTACCATCTATAGAAGTGGTCAATTAAATCATGCAAAAATTTACAGCTCTTAAGGCTTATCTCCCTTAAAGCAGTTTAATATGGATTTCCTGAGTTTAAAAACTCGTGATGAATTTCAAATTTCACATAAAAAAAACCATGTTCATAATTTCCGTCATTCCTTAACATTTTTTAGATAAAATTCAAAAACAATAAATAATTTAACCTCGAAAAGTTTTGATTTACAAAAATTTCCTACGCCAAAAAACAAACACAGATACAAATATTCATCGAACATGGGTGAAATATTTTTCGAGCTTGACTTTCAGAAAATATAAAATTCGTTAAAATCAAAGATTATTTTGATTTATCTGTATTTTTTTTTATACGTCTACTTTCCCATTTCGACTTTCAAACGGTAATACTTGGGTTTATAGATTTATCCGATTTTGTTGCTATTATGTACATTTAAGGGGTCCGTCATTTCCCAAAACTAATTTTTTTTGGATAGCACACCGCCTACATCGAAAGTTTATGCCTTAAGAAAAACTTATTGACCAAAAAAAATTTGATCCGAGGTTATTAACCCGTGCCTCTTAGGTCATACTTTTCAAATTCCTCACTCGTCTTTTATGTTTTAGGGGTTGCTGAATCTGAATTTCAACTTTGCTACTTCCTTCAGATATGGCTTCACAGTGAAAATCGCAAAAAAACCTCAGTTTTTTGCCAAAAAGTTAACAAAATATACACTTTTTGGATAAAATTACTTTCCACAATTTATAGAACATAAAATTTCCTACAAAAATAGTTTTCAATTAACGGTTGAAATTAGAGTACAGTGAAAAGAGACCAAAATTTCGTACTTTTTAAAAACACAGTTCTCTCGTTAGATTTTTGCTTGTACCTCAAAAACCATGCCTGTAATTGTAGAAAACCTAGACTTCTGCTTAAACAACATTAAATTCTCTACAAGTTTGTCACGGTCATTTCTTTAATTGGCGAGAAAATGCACCGTCTAGAGGGTGATGAAATTATAATATGTCATATTACAGGAAGCCACTAATAGGCTATTGATTATGTCATTTAGAATGGAACTAAGACGTTCCAGGGTTTTTATTGTAAAAATCATTCAATGGCTCGTTCAATGAGAAAACCAAGGAGCGTTTTTAAACGAGAGGGTGCAATTTTGAGGAGGGGGAGTACCCCCAACCCTTTTGGTTTTGTGCATATAACTTGAAAACCAAGCTAAATTTCGAGAAAATTCCGAAAACCTTTCTGTAGAGAATTCAAAAAATTGTAAATACATTTTTAATGTGTTAAATTAAAAAAAAAATATTTTTTTTTACTTATTTGCCTACAGGTATAGAAATTTGTCCAAGTAAAAGAATGATACTAAAATTTTCTTTAAAATTACCTATTTTAAAAAGTGATTTTAAACAAAAAAATCAACCAAGATACGGTCGCTCAAAGTAGCCCATTTTTTTAATTTTTATAACGTTTACATCGACATTATTTTAATCCTTATTTTTTACAACAATAAGTTAATTAATTAATAATAAATAATTATTTTTACAGCTTTAAACAACTCTTTTGGTGTTTAAGTAATGTGAAAATCATACAAGAAAATTAATTCATACAAGAATAAAATACAAATATTTCGTTTCTAGATTTGATTAAATCTATTGAATATCTTCATGCATGTCTTCAAGAATATCATCTTCTTGATTGTTCGTTTCTTGCGAACTGTACCAGTTTGCACCCATGCAATTCGTACAAAACATACAACACGTTAGAGGTTAGACCTTATTTTCTACAGTCACAGCTTCCGTGACAACCGGTTGTACTTCCGCATGCACTTTTTCTAACCAAAATATCTGGCGAAGGAGCTTGATTCATGGTTTAAAGACGTATCTGTCCGAGAAAATTCTTTGGACTGAAAATCACAGTTCAGCTTAATGTCATTTTGAGAATAAGAGGATAAAAGCCAAACATCGTGCCGTACTTGTGTGGAACATTATAGGTTATACGGAATTTGTGTTGATTTGCGTTCCCGTACTTTTGCACAGTTTTGATATTTTTGAGAATATTTCATCCTTGCTCTCCAAAAATTAGACAGATTGTGGATTTCTGGACAAAGTAAAAGGATATGACCTATTATGTAAGCTCGTATTAACAATTTTCGTCTTGCACCCATAGCTAATTGTTATGATATCATTATTTCAAAAAAATTACCACAAGTTGAAAATACCGGCTTTTAGTTCCTCACTCTTAAATGACGAATTTGACGGAAAATACTTTGAACTTATTTTGTAGATTTTAATATTATCTAGGAAAAACATTATGACGTATAAGAGATAAGAGATGACGTATAAGAGATCTGTTGCAAGATATTTCGACTTCATAAATGATCAAACTTCGAAAATGACTTGTATAGAAAAAAATGGTCATAATCTTTTTGTAAAGAATATTATGGTCATTTAAGATCGATAAAAATACAAAAAAACAAGAAATTTACAAGTTAAGCTAAGCTTTTAAAATAATTACATATTTAAAATGGTTGTCTTAAAAAAAAATATTAATTTTGTTCCTTTAATGGTCACATAATTTACAAACTGTGCATTCAAATCTTTTCGAAAATATGAAACGTTTGGGAGTTATACGCAAACAACAAGCGTTTTCGACATTTGACGTTTTTGAAATGTCGATATTTTTTAACGGTGAGTGGTAGGAAAAAAAATGTCGGAACTTTTTTATTGCGGATGGAAAGATATAAAGGGTTTTACAATAAGAGGTGTTATTTTGAATAGCACGCTATTTCGGTAGAGGTCACTTTTGAAGCTTCAATTTGATGACATTTAACAAGTAGAAACTACACCAATAATAAGAACGTAACGATACACGCTTCAACAATGCATTGAAATTATTAAAATTCAATATAAAAATGCATGAAAATAATCCGGAATTTCATCGAAAAATCATCTTGACTGATGAGGCCTATTTCTACCTCGATGGCTACGTCAACAAGCCAAATTGTCGCATCTTTGGCTCGAAAAACCCAAGGTTTATTGTTTAAAAGCCTTTCCATCATCAACGAGTAACTGTTGCTGGTGCGTTTTATGGTCCGACGGGGTCATTGGACCTTACTTTTTCGAAAATGAGGCTGGATTGCGCTATCAAGAGATGATTAATATTTTTTTATGGCCGGAATTGGATGGTATTGACATTGACAACGGCGGCGCTACGTGCCACACAAGCAACAAAACCATCGATCTTTTACGGGAAAAGTTTCCAGACCGTGTGTTATCTCTCGAAGAGGTGATCACAATTGGCCACCAAGATCTTGTGATTTAACACCTTGCAACTTCTTTCTGTTCTGTGGGCCACGTGAAAGATAAGGTCTATGCCAACAGCCCAACGTCGATTCAAGACGCCAAAGATGGAATTCGCAAAGCTATTGAGGGCATACAGCAGCCACTTTGCGATTTGGTGATGGAAAATTTCATGAAAAGAATATTGTTGTGTAAGCGTAGCCGTGGCAGCCATTTGGCTGATATTGTTTTCCATTATTAATTGCATACATTGAAATAAACATCCGATCATTTATCTCAAAAAGTTCCATTTTTCTTTGAATATCATAAAACCTCTTATTGGAAACCCCTATACAATTTTTCTATAGCATTTACCGTTTCGGAGAAATATACGAAATACTGATATTTTTGAAAAACATTTGGGGGCGTATCATCTGGTAATGGACTTTTGCGACAGTGTTACTAATACCAAGATAAAGATAATTGCGTTTAAAAATCTCTTATTGAATTTTTTCTTTTTTTACATTTTTTCCTGTGGGCTATAAGGGGGAAATTATTATACAAATCATATTTTAAAAATGAGTTTGTGCTGTTTAATAGATTTTGGGCCAGTTTCACAGTGAACACTTACCAGAAAAAGTTTCACTTAAGTTTAGCATATTGGTACTTTTTAGTAATTTTGGCATACTTGGTTAGTGACACTTAAGTGCCCAAAACGGGAGACTTAAGTGCAACTTATTCAGGTTAGTTTACACTGCAAAAATTTCGATTTCGCACTTAAGTGCCACTCCTATGACTGTGAAACTGGCCCTTAGTTGCTTATTTTACCTTTTGTTAGTTGTTAATATGATGATTCAAAAATAATATTTATGCACGATAAAAGTCGTTGCATGCGTTTTTCAAGTAAAGTCTGCATTTCGTTTCTACACCAACGATCTTAAAGATTGAATTACCTTGCAATAGAGAAAATTTACTCATTTTAAAAGTCCCAATTTTAAAGAATCTGTTCCACAATTTAATGCCGACTTTACCTGTTCAGTTTACACCCAGAGTTTATTAAAAGAAAAATAAAAATCAAGACCAAAATATGGTAACATTTTGAAAATAATTATTATCAGAATTATTTATGAAGTAAAATAAATCACTACACTTTCTCATGTTAGTACACTCAAACTTAGTAAATAATTGGAGGTACATATCTATACAACTTGCATCCCAAATCTACACACGTTTTGAAACAAAATGTTCAAAATGACTTAGAAAGAACAAAAGAAAGAACAAAAGTCTGTCGTAGGTAGTAGGTACTCAGCTCGCGAAGTAACTACGGAAAGGACAGAAGTTTGCGTTTCGACGGAGGATCATAAGTAGGTATAGATTCAAAACTGAAATCCAACAAAATGGGTAATATGACGTCAATTAAATCTAGACCTGACACTTAGAACCAGTAGGAAATATAACCTTATTCGCTTTAACTCCGATTTGAAGAGACCATTTTTTCGGCGTAAATCGTATTGGTCATTATTTAATTTATCTTTATTTAACACATATAGCCACATTTTTGCATTGTTGGAAATATATTTCTAACTTCCTTTTAACATTTCTAAATGTGAATGCTAAGTAATAAACTTTCACTACGATTCTTTACCTTTAAGTCATGGTTATCATTAATTGAAAATACAGCTCTGCCTCGCGTGGAATAATGCCACAAAACCTTTATTTATTTAAAAGCTCTGTATATAATATCAACATTTTGATTGATGATTTTTCCGTAGACTTAACCTATATGAGGTATCAAATTGATAGATCCACGACTTTGCCACTAATGAAATTCAAACATCACACAAATTTATTTATAAAAGCAATCATTTAAGTAGTGTAAATTATTTGCTTTACATATTATTAAAAGGAATATTTATTTTCATAATTTAATTTTGTAAATAAAACATTAAAGTGTAAATAATTTAAAGAAAAAATCAAAATTAGAAAAGTGTACAGTTAAAACGGTTGAAAAAATGGAAAATCTGTTAATGTTGTATATCAAACCAAAAAAGAAAAATGTTCGTTTAAATTGTAAGTTTAGATATTAAAAAAAAACACAATTCACACAAAAAAAATATCATTGCAAAAAGCATTCGAAAAAATAGAACTTTATAAAAATTAATAAAATAAAAGTGTTCCCAAAAACAAAATAAAACTACAAACCTGGTTTTTGAATTAAATAAAAAAAAAAAAAAAACAATTTTCACAAACCAAACAATAACTTAAATGCATTTTTTTTAATTTACCAAAAAAATCAGCTATAAATTAAATTACAAAAATAAACATCATCATTTTCATTGAAACAAAAAAACCTAATTTAAAGAAAACTAAACTCTATCTATCTACTATCTGTATATAGAAAAACTCTAACACATCATTTTTATACCACAATTAGATAAAAACATAATTAAAAAAAAAAAATCATTCCCAATCAAAAATTAATGCCAAATCAAAAAAATACAAACATCTTCCTCATAAAGAATTTTTCATTCATAACGTAAAAACAAACAACTACGATATCATTTCAAAGAAATCAATTGAATAATTTAATGAAATCTTTTTTCAGATTCAATCATCATATCAGGTGATTTTTCGTGTTAAAATAATCCTTTAATTTTGTTATTTATTTTATTTTAATTTATTACCATTTATACGTGGGTAGAGAATTGAATAACTTGTATTAAAAGAAGAAACAAAAAGAAACCTCAGACACCTTGTGGAGAATAAATAAAATAATAGAATATTGTAATATTTTTTTAAATTTTTTCTATAGTATAAGTTAAGAAATTTTTATTTTTCTTTTGTTATTTTTTTTTTTTATTTAAGATTAATAATTTTTTGTAGTTAACACATTTAAAATAATTTAAAACAAAACAACAAGAAAAAGAAAGAAATACAATTCCCTTTTAATTTTCTTTTTTATTGTTTCAGATATTATCGCTAAGTATAATTGAGACAGACTGACAGACGAGAGACACCGTCCGTCGCGTCGTCGTCGTCTATATGAAATATCAAAGTTGAAAAATTAAGATGAAGATATTAAAAATATGAATATCGAAAAAAAAACAGACAGTGATGTAATGTATAGAAAAAAAAATTATTTGCGTACGAAAATTTAGTTTATTTGAATGACCAGTTGCATGAAGATTTTTTTTTTTATTAGGATATTTAATTATTGATCTAATAGTGAAACTATATTTTTTTCATATAGCTGCTATTAGAGCTTTTGTATTAATTTTTCTTATGCCTCTTTATGTATCTTTATTTTGGACTATATAGTATGTATGTATAATGTATGCCATTTTCTGTACAGTAAAATTGCAACACTGAGTTCAATTAATTTAATGGTATTTTTTTTTTACCTACTAACACAGTATGGTGTCATTTTCTACATTTATGGCCATTGACTAGCCACATGATTCTGTAGCATGCTTGAGATTTGAGATTAATAAAAACAAAACATATTTTATATACATACACTCTCTTTTCCAGATTAAATTAAACTTTTTATAAATTGAATTTACCTTTTTGCAAGTAAAGTTCACCATTTTGCAAGTTAAATTCAAGTTTTTAGAAATCAAATTCACCTTTTTGGCAATAAAATTTACTGTTAAACACTATTTACGCGGAAAATATGATTTGTTAAAGGTTGAACTTCATTTGCAATATTGTGTTGTTATTTGGAAAAAGATGAATTTAATTTTGTAAGGAATAAATATCAATTTGGAAAAAGCTGAATGTTATGTGAAAAGTCTATACCAAACCTAAGTTCAATTTCAAGCAAAAAGGAAACCAAAATTAAATGCATTCAAAGCAAAGTCCTATCTCAAAGTCAAACTTTAAAAGTCTTTAGAAATCACAAACAAGAAATTTGGCCCCAATGAAATATGGCCCCAAACATAAAATGAAAAATTGGCCCCAAAAATGTATATGTGAAACAACAAAAACAAAATAAGTTAAAAATTTGAAAATTGGGCTAATTTTTCATGGTTTTGGGGTCCTTTTTTCATTTTTAATTGGGGTGAAAATTCATTATGAAAAATGGCCCAAGCTTTTATTCTTAAACGAAAATACTTTTGCAAAAAAAACTTTAATAGCAAACCGACTGCCAGGCGACTGAGCGCGCATACCCTAAGTTGAGCGACGGAGTCACGTGAGCAGGACAGTGGACTTGAAAAAGGAGTTAAAATCCTTGAACCCGGCGGGCCAGGCAAGGTTTTTTTAAGGCTCTCTCTAACCGACACAAAACATTTTTTGTATGATTGTAATTTTTCTGTTGTCGTTGCTTTTTATATCAATTTTCGGGCAATTTGTCATTTTTTGTTTGGGCCATTTTTCATAATATTAGGGCCATTTTGAAAATGGGGCCATTTTTTATAACGAAAAAAAAGCTCTTTTGGTGCCATTTTGGGCCAAATTAAATTGCCAAATTGAGAAACCTTCCAATTACCTATACTTTTACTGGAAGAAGGAAACAAAAACTTGTTTTTTTTTTTTATATCCCTTCTCAGGATATAAGAAAAACTCGGTTAAATTTATGGGTTTCTTATAAGCGGAATGTGATTAATTAAATAAAATGCGTGCCAAAATTCTGCTTTCGGCGAGCAGTCGTTTAAGGCTTACGCGATCTGGGCCCTGTAATGCAGTGTCTTTATTTGTACTTGCTCACAGAATAAAGGCCCCAGCGTTTCGTAAATTTTGATTTCAAAAATTTCCTGAAAGTGTTTTCAATGAGCAGTCACACTATGAAAGGAAATTGCTTTACGCAAGCGTTTTTTGAGGATTTTTTTTTTCAAGATGGAAAATTTTGTGAAAGCACTTTTTGGGTCATCCTCAACACACTATAAAAGTGAAAGCGTTTTCTGAAAGTGTTTTGTGTGTAAACGGTTGTGGTATTTGCCGCTCCAAATATTAAAGCATTCTATGTGGCGGGAATTTGTTTTTGACTGTTCAGAGGTGGGTTGGACTTCTGGAAGCTCCTGGTCCATTTGATGTTGCGCTAAAAGCACTTGAGAAATGACTTGGACTGTTGGAATTCGGGTTGTCTAAAACGGGCTGTATTCGAAAGATGACATGCTTGAAAAAAATTCACTCTGCGCCAAGTCAAGTCTGGTTGATTCGTTAATTGTAATTGAATCAACCAAAACTATTTGTGTACGCGCTTTCACGCGTTTCACAATATAAGCATGCCAAATATTATTTTTTGCTTGGAATTTTTTTTTTGTTCGCGTTTTTTGAATGCAGTTCCCTGCAGCGCAGATCCTTCCACACCAGAAACTAAATATATCAACTGATTTCAATGAATACAGCAAATGTAAAAGCAATTCGGGTGAAAAACATACGTTCGCTTTCAAGAAAGCAAAAAATCCTGCACGAACAATTTCTGAAAGCGTTTTCAGAAAGTGATTTGCTTTCTTGAAAATGCTTTCCAGGAACTAGTCACACAGTGGAAGTTTTTATGTGAAAGCGTTTTTAAAAAAGCAAATCACTTTCAGAAAACGCTTTCAAGAAAGTACTTTTCTGGTCGTCACACTATGAAAGTTTTGTTTTCAGTAAGCTTTTCACCCTTTACTTACAGTGTGTGATGAAATCTTAAGTATCTTGTCGACAAAAAAAAAAAAAAATATGTGATTTTATGACATGCGTCAAGTTTTTGTTTCACCTCGCCCAAAACCTCTGCCATTCGATTTCCGTTTAATCAAAATTTTTCCAAATCCTTCAGACGATGTTGCTTAAACTTCGTGCCTCTTATGTGCAAGGTTACTTTAAATTAACTGCATTTCGAGTTTTTGCAAAAAAATACTTACATGTACTATTGAAAGGTTGTCGTTTTCTTTTTTTTCTAGAAAATAGCCTTATCTTTGTGTTATTCCGACAAAACACGTATATTAAATGGCCAGTTAAATTTAAATTTTGCTCAGGGGTACTTCCTTAAATATAAAAAAAATATTGCATTCCGAAATTCAATTTTTTTTACTCACAAAAATCTTTTTTTTTATGTTTTTACTTTTTTCAATGAAAAATACTCGCATTTATTAAAAAAATCAATAAAAATAAAAAAAAAATTGCGAATACGTATATTTTCCTTATATATAAAAATGGATAACTGTATTTTTGTAGATATGTTAAAGACTCCTAAACTGCCCAACCAATTGAATCCAAATTTGCAGGATATCTTCCGAGCGAGTTCCTGTCAAGTTTTTTTTGAAATCAGTCTGGCAATTTGTCAACCAGGAGCAAAAATGCATTCCGGAAGGGGTAATATGAACAAAATCGAATGTTATCAAATAGAAAAATGTGCTTGAGAAGTTAAATTCAGTTTCTTAGATGACAGCCTTAGGGTCAAATATTTTTTTCGCAACAAGGAGTAGCAGTTTAAGTTGCAGTTGCGATTGCAATCAACAATAATTCATAATAATAATAAATTTATGTACATACAAAGGCTTAAAACAAATTGGGCGAACTTTGAAATCGCAGCAATTGCAGTTGCAGTTATAGATGCAGTTTAAGATGGAAAACATTAAATTGATTTTCAGATAAATAAATTTTAATCAATTTTTCAGAAAGCGTACCAACATTAGCAGGATGTACATGTCCATGTCAAAATGTAATTGCAGTAAGAGGTTCAGTTGCATTTGCAGTAACACCTTATTAAAAGTTAATTTATTTCGAAAAAAAACTAAGAAAAAAGCATAGAATGATTTAAAAATGTGTACAATAAGTTTACCAAAATGTTGGTGGAAAGTGCAATTGTAGAAAAATTGTTTATGCTTTTATTCGGATTTCTTTGACCAACGATCAAGAACAAGTGTAAAAAATCAAAAATAGTTAAACATAACTGCATTTTTAATTTTTGATTTGTTTTGCCCTAAAATGAAATGTGACCATTTTTGTTACAACACAAATTATTTATTTTAATTTTTAAGCCAAAAAAAAAATGATTTTTTACAAATACCAAAATCCGACTGTTTGTTTTCTATGGGCCTTACCAATAATCAAATTTAGTGCAGACTTAAATATTTCTGTAAAATGAACCATAATGGTATGGAATCTAACTAATTAACTGTACATGGTATGACCTTAATATTAATGTTTACTCTAAATAGTGAATCAAATATGGGATTGACTTCAAAAATTAAACATTCCATAAATAGTACATTATTTGTGATCAATACAAATAAGGTTAATTTACTGGAATATTTGAGTCCTTACTAAATATGATTATTGGTAAGGCCCTATGTATATAAGAGAGATATCGAAGACTTTGCTGCATCAAAATCTGATCAAGCGAATCCAAACACTTTTTTCCTCAGTGTTTTGGCAGCTAAGCTGAGATTTTTTGCTGAGAAATCCTGTTCAGGCAACTACATCTGAGAATTGTGATAGGCACTCCGAAATATCTTAACTTGAACTCACTAATTTTTTGGTTTGCGAATTTTGGAACGCAAAATTCTTTGTTCTCCTTAGATATATCTTTTTTCCAAAATTATATCAAAATAGCCCTTTACGTTATACAATGTACATATGTATGTATGAGAAAAAAAACTAAAACAGATTCGAAAAAGGGAATTTTTTGAAATGATGTATTCATTTAAACATTTCTTAAATTAAGATTATTAATATTTCTGAAGTCTGAGAGCGACTGATTATTTTTTTTCAATTCAATTACTTTTAAGTATTGTTAAAACAATTTTTACACTATGTGGCATATTCGTAGTCGCAGATAGACGATAGACCTAGGTTTAACTAAACTACAGTTTAAGACGATTTTAGCTGAATGAATACTTACCGATTTTAATTACAAATTGTTGGTTTTATATTTTTATAAAATAACTAACTTGGTAAACTTCACAAATAGTTTAAAATACATAATATTGAAATGATAAACTTAAAAAAAAAAAGAATCAACACCCGAAAATTCAACTAAGGCTATGTAAACATAGCCTTAGTTGAATTTTCGAACACAGCTCTTTAATGACTATGCATAGGCACCTATATGGTTTTTGAAACGCAATACTCTTAAGAATATAATATGTTCAAAATCTGAAGAGAAAAAAAAGATACAACTTTTTGAGACGCAAAAGCCCATTTGGGCTATAGTGTACGCGGGTCTTTAAGAAGTTGCTGCATTTGTTTGTTCAGAAACCACAACTACGATTTTTAAAATTCTTTTTGTTTTGGAAGGCTATAATGAGAAGTGTAAAACCGACGATTTTGTATTAGTAATGTATATTATCTACCTACTGAAGAGGGCAGAACAGCGTCTGCCGGGCACCGCTAGTAGAATACAACTTCATCATGGATATGAACATATGTAGGACGAAGGTACATATGTATGTATATTCAACTTTAAATAAAGTAATAAAGTAATCGAAGGTCCTCCATACCTTTAGGACAATAAAATGTTTTGAAGTCGATCACCGTATTTGTTGTCCAAATTTTTAAAATCATTATTATAACAAACAATAAGGTACATAGTAGGTACTAATTCTCTTATGTTGACATTAATCTAAATTGTCTCCCTGGTTGCTTATACCTCAAATTGGAACGAAAAAAGAAGCATCTTTATTTTCCAGCTGATGAATTATTTGTTGCTAGAAATTTTAAAGTTTGTAGGAAGTTTTATCTGAACTTACTTTAAATTTAGAATGCGTTTGAGAAGTAGTTTTGTATAATTATAGTGGTTTACAAACAAATAGAAGTTTTCTTTTAATTCGCTTATATTTTTATGAGTACTTATTTATACATAATGCACAATAGTTTCGATTTCAATACATTTAACATATTTTGCTAATTATTATAGATACTATTTTAACGCTTGCTTAGTGAAATTTCTATATATTCTGCAAGTAATTCGATGCACAAAAAAACTGGTTAGTTATATTTAATTTGTAAATTTATTTATTTATTTAATCATTAGTTATCTTTTTTTTTGTTAAATTAATTTTTTTTATTTATTTCAGATCTTTTGTTGTTCTTTTCGTTAGCTTATAATTAAAAAAAAATACAGAAGATAGTAAGAGCCGCTTTAATGTTTCAGATTCAAATACAAAATCCTCGTACAATTCTAAATTTTATTCGATTTTGCCACACAAAATGTGTTTCAAAAAATGTAAAAAAATCTAAAAAAAAGAAAACTTTTCTTATATAAAAAAAATATTTGTATAAAATATAAATAAATTATATCTATATAATTGTAAATACCTTAATGATAATTTATTATAATTTAAATTTATATTTTTATATTGTTAAATACTTTTTAATTTGATTTTGTTTTATTTTTCAACAAAAATTCACCTGGTATCTTGACTCAAAAATAAATTTAAGCAATTTAAAATCCTCCTGCATAATTCGCCAAGTTTTTTTTTTTTGTATTAAACCTAAATCAACTTCACTGTTAAATATATTAAAAAATACAAAACAGATCACACTCAAAAAAATAAAAACAAATACACACGACAAAAATAAATAAATACAAATCAACTTAATCATAAAACAAAACCACATGAGTATGAATATTGAGCTTAAATTAAATCTAAACAAAAACTAACATGGACAAAACTTTAACAGACCCCCAAAACATATAACAGGAAATTTATAAAACAAAACAAAAAAAAAATAAGTAAGAAAATAGTTAGATTATTTAAATTAAGAACACTATTCTAATAAGCAAACTAAACAAAACAATAAAATATGAAAATATTTTATCTTAAACAAAATTCAAATGCAGTTAATGTAAAATCAAACCAAAAAAACAAATCCCTAAAACAAAAAAAAAAAATAACTAATCCCCAAACGTAAGTCTTATTTTAATTTCGTTATAGCAAAAAACCATAATTAGAAAATCGTACAAGAGGAATTTTTAAATTTATACACCAAATCTTTTAGAGTATCTAATTAAAAAATTACATAAAATGAAAATGAAATAAATAAACATAAAACAGGTTTTAATGAAATTAAAACAGACTTTTATATAGAGAAAATCATGTTGTTGCAAAAAATTGAAAGTTAATGACTTAAAATATGCGTATAATCACGTATTCTAAGGCATTTGTTTTAAAATTAAAAGGATTAATTTAATAATAACAAAGAAATAATAGTTAATTTTGAAATTATTTAATAGAACTACCAATATCATCTAAACAAAAAATAAAGTAATATTTTTTTTATAACGAGATACGGTTCGGAGCGTGTAAATAAATGATTGTATTAATTATAGTGAATTATATGATTTTTATTAATTTTGTTTTTAATAAACATTGTACAGAATTTAATTTAAAGTAAACCTACGTTTTTGGAACTGAAAATATAACTACAACTGAAGAAGAAAGAAGAAGAACAAGAAACCAAAAGTATTTAAAAAATGTTACCGTTAAAGGTGAACATAAACGTGAGAATAAAAAAAAAAAAAAACAAAAAAAATGTAAAATTAAATATTATGAAAATGATAGACTTAAGAAATAAATTTGATTATAAAATGTATGGTGGATGGAATGTTAGTAATAATATTAACAGACTTACAAAGATATTCTAAAATGAATTTAATTTAGTGTATAAAATACTAATTCGTAAGTAACAAAAAAAAAAAAAATGATGATAATATTGTATGTATGAACTATTGCAGTGAAAAAAAATCTTTAATAAAATAAAAAAAAAACAAACAACCATTCATCAAACAACCACTCACTAAAACAGACAACAAATTTAATGATCTATTAGTTAAAAAGAAATTAATAAAACAAACAAGAGAAATCAGCAATATATTCTGGAGCAAACAAATTAATTTTAATAAACTGTAATTACAATAAATCTGCGTTTTCGATACTTCAACAATTATTCGAAACATAAATTCCAAAGGGATCCATAAAAACAACAACAACAACAACAAATACAAATAATAATACAACAATAGTAATGGCAATATATAATTATTTTATTATCAGTTTTATAAAGAAGAGAATGCAAAAAATTTAACAACAACAAAATCCGTTTTTATCTTTGCAAATTATCTAGCATAATCGAATATTTAATATTGTTACATAAATTATATGTTATCATATATATTTAAAAAAATGATTTATTAGCACAATTTTTTAGATAATTTAATTACCTACCTATTTACATATTTAAATTTAATTTTATTTTTGTCTTATTGTTATTATTATTTTGTCGACACAAAAAGGAAAAACAATTCGAAATCTTAACCTATTATGATAGAGACAAAATACAAACAAAAAAACGTTATTAAACATGCACGCAACACTTTTAATTCATAAAATAAAAAAAAAAACAAAAATAATATACAAAACAAAACATACCTAAAATATAAATGCGAAAACGAAAATAAAAATGAAACCAAAAACTTAAAAATAAACAAAAAGGTTGAGATAAATTTTATTATTCATTAAACCCAATAAAACAAAATTTGTACATTTTAATTAAGATATGGAATTTATTTATTTGATTAATAAGCAAAAAATTATAATGATGATGTTTAAATCACTGCCCGAATAAAAATGAAATAAAATGTGAGAAATGGACGAAAAAAATATAATAAATTGCATGTTATATAAATTGAGTTGTTTTATTTGGGTACATTAATGTACAGGAAATTTGGAACAATTTTAGTCACAGCAGATCATGTTAAGCCCAAGTTAGTAACGCTACAATTTCTGGAAGTTCAACATTTTTGGAAAAGTTTTGAGTATTGCATATGGCCATAAGTATAACAAAATTTATGCGAACTACAAAATCAGGTTAAGCGCAAAACTTAAAAAAAAAGCATGCAAATCATTTTTTTTTTTATTTTGGAAGAACACCTTAGTGCTAACCCTAGATTGCGAAAATTGAAATAAACTTTGGAGATAAGAGTTCGGAACTTTGGATTTTCGTCAACTAACTTAAGACTTATACTAGCGAAAACTTGAGGTCCGTCAAGCTGCGTCGTCCACAACAGAAATTCAAAAATCTAATGATGCAGGAATAAAGCGCTTTTTAGGTGCTAATTTGGTACCCTAGTCCGGGTGGAGCACTTGAATGCCTTCCCACTGAAACCCGTGGACGACCCAGCTTGACGTCAAGCTGCGTCGTCCACACCTTCAAATACAAAATTTCAAAATTCTAATGATGCACGAATTAAGCGCTTTTTAGGTGCTCATACATTACCCCAATCCGGGCGGAGCACCTAAATGCCTTGCCACTGAAACCCGTGGCTTGACGTCAAGCTGCATCGTCCACACCTATAAATACAAACAATTTCAAAATTTTAATGATACAGGAATTAAGCGCTTTTTTGGGGCTCATACATTACCACAATCTTAAAATTCCACGATTTCTTATTTTTTATTTTATCTATTGTCAAATATAGCAATTCTCCAATTTATGGCACATTCGGTACCCATTTTCAAGGTGAAATCGTGGAATACTAAATTTAAGATTGTAGTAATGTATGAGCCCCAAAAAAGCGCTTAATTCCTGCATCATTAGAATTTTGAAATTGTTTGAATTTATAGGTGTGGACGACGCACCTTGACGTCAAGCTGGGTCGTCCACGGGTTTCAGTGGGAAGGCATTTAAGTGCTCCGCCGGGATTGGGGTACCAAACTAGCACCCCAAAAGCGCTTACTTCCAGCATCATTAGATTTTTGCATTTTCGTTGTGGACGACGCAGCTTGACGGACCTGGAAACTTGAACATTTAAGACATTTTTTTAGAGCTTAAGCATTGATGTCTTCAAAGTATTCAAATCAAAATCATTAAAATTAATCAATATTTTAGATTTCGTAAACTTATTTTAATAGATAGCTACATCAATTTTCAATAATTAAAAAAACAAAAAACATTTAATTTGCTTAATGTTCTGAAAGCTAAATTAGTTGGTCTATACTAAGGCCCAATTTATTACTTTCCATTAAATTTAAATTTATCGATCGATTTTCAATATTTTTTGTATTAATTCACCCTCATTTAACAATTATAAATGACGATTCCTCTATTAACTAATTGTGTAATTAATTTAAAATCGGTTTTAGCTCAAAGAATCAAATCCACCTTTTAAGGGGGATATTTTTTTAGACTTAATGTTGTCAGTCAATTTTTTGTTTGCTTATTTTTTTATAAGGATAAAGTGCGATGTAGAAAACAAAACCCTGCTAAATTTAAAACCCCTTCTGGTGCAAAAACAATCTTTAACTACTATAAGACATTTTTTATTGGTATAAATGCATACGCAGCGGAGCAAAATTTTACACTGGAAACAACAACAAAGGAAATGTGCGGATACTACATAGTGTGTTATTATTTTGTTTTGTGATTTTTAATCAAAAAAAAAAAAAAAAAAAAAATTAATTTGAATTCAAATATCTTCGCAACCAGACCTCGTAGAATTTAGTTTTCAGCTATGGATAGCTCTCAAAAAACTAATTAAGCGTTTTAAAAACCGCAATGTCCTCTGAGGCTTATTTGCGGAACTGTAGGCATACAAAGATAACCAAAGTTCCAAAACTCAAAAAAATAACTTTGCAAGCAAATATCTCAAAAATTAGACTTTATAAAAGGGTTTGCTTTGGATGTGCTGATTGCATTTGACAATACCTTTCTATTTATGTACATTTAAATTGGTTACGGAGACTTTCGTCAAGAAATGGTTTTCATGTGACAAGGGGGTAGTCATTTGTATGCTTTTTTTTTTTAAATCGATTGAAAATAAAAAATATCAAATTTGAATGCAGAAACTATTCAGTCACCGATCAACGGCGAATACAGGGGGGGTGGGGGTTCACGGGATCATGTCCCCCCACCCCGAGAACTCAAGATTATTTTGTTGATCTGAAATAATTATTTAGTAACCACATAGAAAAAAATGCAAGTTGGTTACTTAGAAAGCTAGTAAGATTTTCGATTGGTAAATTTAGAGTTCAATAGAGAATTTCAATTTCTTCAAATCTTAAAATATACTTATGCATAGGCTAGGTTCCGTATTGAGATGACAGCAAAAACCTGTTAAACCAAACAGAAATCAGAGTCCGAAGTTTTTTCCAAATTTTCATTTTGAATTTTGAAAAATCGAACATATTTTATTTCTTTTTTTTGGATTTCTGTATGACAGATTAGATTATTTTTAAAAGAAATATAAGGTAACTTTTGATTTATAGTTATTCTAATCAAAAAATATTAATTCAATTCAGAGCCGATTTTTCAATCATCAGTTAAACTATCAAAGGAATAAATACTCAACCCGAAAAACTTTTTGTTTTATCTGAAGAATAAAAACTTTTTGAGGTTTAACTGACTATTGAAAAGTTGGCCCCAAAAAAATTAATTGATTGCGTCCGCCATCTAACGTTTCTTTTTTTTTTAACTAGTGCTTATTTCGTGAATGGTCACACTAAGCTCATGTCTGATGTCAAAGATAATTAGTTTTATCCTTCCGCTGAACGAATATGGTTTTGTATACGCTTGAACAATGCTGGAAAATATTGCGACATTACTTTGCCGATTTTGCAAAATAATCATCTTTTCAGATGAAGCTCATTTTGATCTTGGCGGGTATGTAAACAAGCAAAATTGTCGCATTTGGGGCACAGAAAACCCGCACGCATACATTGAAAAGCCGATACACCCAAAACGAGTCACTGTTTGGTGCGGATTTTGGTCCAGAGGCATAATTGGGCCATTTATCTTCAACTGAGCAAGGAGTGGTCGTTACTGTCAATGGCGATCGTTATCGGGCCATGTTGAACGAATTTTTGTTCACAAAAATTGAAGAGGAGGATATTGGCAACATTTGGTTTCAACAGGACGGCGCTACGTGCCATACGAAGCCGAAGCTGATGATGCATTTTCAAAAAAAAAAAGTTATTTGGCGGACCCTTTATATAAAACTATGATGAAAACCTATTATGAAAGGATTTTGTTTGCACTTATTCAACATTTACGATCGAACAATAATGATATTGATTGGGATGTGGATTACTTTTACTAAGTTACCTATGGATCCCATAATACAAAAGCCAATATCTAGGGTAAAGAAGACTCCTTGCGGTGAGTCGTTTGACCAGTCGGATGGAATCCTTGACAAAAACGCGACTTGGCTCACAGAATTTAACTACTCTGTCCATTATTTTTATCAGAAAGGCTTACTGGTAAGAAAGATAAAAAGATTTGATGTTCATATTTATTTTGGAAGGTGCCTTTCACTTTCTTAAGGACATAATTTTTTTTTTCAAATCAGAAGCATATAAAAATCACGCGTAAGCTTTTTTCACACTTTTCTTGAAACGCAACGAAAACGAATCTTTGTATTCAATTAAAATACGAATTTGTAATGTATTTTAGTTTTGCCACTATTGTATGAAAAGAGCAATTTACCCAAGTGATCATTTTCAGTAGTGAATATTTATTTTTAACTATTTACTTAATGATATTTTACTAATTTTTCATGCAACTTCAATTCAAATAAGAACTAGCTGGAATAAAAACTTTGATAGCAATAAAATACATTCTGAATAAAATTCAAAACAAATGATCAAGCGAATCCAAAAATGTTTTCCTCAGTAGTTTGACAGCTCAACTGCGGTTTTTTTTTTTGTTCAGGCAACTGGAGATCGCTGTATGCTGAGGCCCTTCTTCTTTTTTAACGGTACAAATACAAAAAAGTTAAAGTTATTTTTTCAGAGTTAAGCCTTATTGGACCCACCCTTGAACTTACCTAACTTAAACATTTGCTAACAATAATTTGTTGGTAAGGGATTGGAAGAAGGGGTGGTAAATTATTATTCTTGTCCCAGGTGAAAAATATTCTAGCTACGCGCATGAATATGCTTTTTGCTAGGCATCGTGTTAACTTTATATAAAGGTGTTTGTATATACCTATACAAAGGTGTTAACAAGCCTTAAAAGCTTTAAAGTTCATTTTCTAAGAAACTTTTCTGTAAGTTTTTTTGATTGTAAAGTTTAGCCACAAACCAAGCAAAAGTTTTTTAACTTCCAAAATATTTATTTTAGCAAATGCTAAAACCATCTTAGAAATTCACATACCTTGCTCCACCTATTGAGTTTTTAAACCAGTTGTTTTATTTTTTTGTAACGGGCCCCGCAATGCTCTGTCTGCAACGATGCCAACTAAAGATTTAAATGGCTCTTAGCCTTTTTTTCATTGCCTGATACTCTAACGCTTATTTTGGTACAAAAACCTATTTTTCATTTCATAAAGGTAGCTAAACTAGATTTTATATGAATTAAATTTTTGCCCTGCGGCAGTTTTTTTTGCCCCGCGGCAGTTTATTTGCCCCGCGACAGTTTTTTTGCCCCGCGGCAGTTTTTTTGCCCCGCGGCAGTTTATTTGCCCCGCGGCAGTTTTTTTTTACCCGGCGGCAGATTTTTTGCCCGGCGGCAGTTTTTTTGCCCCGAGGCAGTTTTTTTTTGCCCCGCGGCAGTTTTTTTGCCCCGCGGCAGTTTTTTTTTGCCCCGCGGCAGTTTTTTTTGCCCCGCGGCAGTTTTTTTGCCCCGCGGCAGTTTATTTGCCCCGCGGCAGTTTTTTTTTACCCGGCGGCAGATTTTGTGCCCGGCGGCAGTTTTTTTGCCCCGCGGCAGTTTTTTTTTGCCCCGCGGCAGTTTATTTGCCCCGCGGCATTTTTTTTGCCCCGCGGCAGTTTTTTTTACCCGGCGGCAGTTTTTTTGCCCCGCGGCAGTTTTTTTTGCCCCGCGGCAGTTTTTTTTGCCCCGCGGCAGTTTTTTTGCCCCGCGGCAGTTTATTTGCCCCGCGGCAGTTTTTTTTTACCCGGCGGCAGATTTTTTGCCCGGCGGCAGTTTTTTTGCCCCGATGCAGTTTTTTTTTTGCCCCGCGGCAGTTTTTTTGCCCCGCGGCAGTTTTTTTTTGCCCCGTGGCAGTTTTTTTTGCCCCGCGGCAGTTTTTTTGCCCCGCGGCAGTTTATTTGCCCCGCGGCAGTTTTTTTTTACCCGGCGGCAGATTTTTTGCCCGGCGGCAGTTTTTTTGCCCCGCGGCAGTTTTTTTTTGCCCCGCGGCAGTTTATTTGCCCCGCGGCATTTTTTTTGCCCCGCGGCAGTTTTTTTTACCCGGCGGCAGTTTTTTTGCCCCGCGGCAGTTTTTTTGCCCCGCCGCAGTTTATTTGCCCGGCGGCAGTTTTTTTTGCCCCGCGGCAGTTTTTTTTGCCCCGCGGCAGTTTTTTTGCCCCGCGGCAGTTTATTTGCCCCGCGGCAGTTTTTTTTTACCCGGCGGCAGATTTTTTGCCCGGCGGCAGTTTTTTTGCCCCGCGGCAGTTTTTTTTTGCCCCGCGGCAGTTTATTTGCCCCGCGGCATTTTTTTTGCCCCGCGGCAGTTTTTTTTACCCGGCGGCAGTTTTTTTGCCCCGCGGCAGTTTTTTTGCCCCGCCGCAGTTTATTTGCCCCGCGGCATTTTTTTTGCCCCGCGACAGTTTTTTTGCCCCGCGGCAGTTTTTTTTACCCGGCGGCAGTTTTTTTGCCCCGCGGCAGTTTTTTTGCCCCGCGGCAGTTTATTTGCCCCGCGGCAGTTTTTTTTTACCCGGCGGCAGATTTTTTGCCCGGCGGCAGTTTTTTTGCCCCGAGGCAGTTTTTTTTTTGCCCCGCGGCAGTTTTTTTGCCCCGCGGCAGATTTTTTGCCCGGCGGCAGTTTTTTTTACCCGGCGGCAGTTTTTTTGCCCGGCGGCAGTTTTTTTTTGCCCCGCGGCAATTTTTTTTATTAATGCTAAGTTAAAAGTACATCATGTTAAAACAAGCGATTTTCATGTAAAAACAACAGGAATAACACTTCACCAACGTTTTTCGTTTTGAATCAAGATGTTTTTTGTTCTAAGGGAAATATTATGAAATCATTAAGGTTTCACATCCAAATTAATTCATGTGTGTGATCATATTAATATTATATGATTGAAATTATTTTAACATTGTAATTGTTTTAAATAAAATGATTCACATATTAATTCTTAGTTAAAAGTACATCATGTTAAAACAAGCGTTTTTCATGTAAAAACAACAGGAAATACACTTGAACAACGTTTTTCATTTTAAATCAACATGCTTTTTGTTCCTAGGGAAATATTATTAAATCATTAAGGTTTCACAAACAAATTAATTCGTGTGTGTGATCATGTTGAAATAATAGGATTGAAATTATTTTAACATTGAAATTGTATTAAAATAAAATGATTCACATATTAAACAAGTGTTTTGTAAAAATAATATGGCATACACTTGAACAACGTTTTTCGTATACAACGTTTTGCGTCTCGAGTGGGTGAACCCATGCGATATGCCATTCCATATAATGGCTCCCGTTTAATAATCTCCAATATCGATGTCAGAGTAAAATTGTGGAAAAAATTGAATCCTGTTTAATTTATTTTGGACACTGACAAAACCAAAACTAACGGAACTTATTAAAAATTTTGTGGAAATCGTAATGAAATCATTTTGAAATAATACGATATCTATATGATTAAAACTAATCATTGTTGATTCTTAATGAAATCAGTTTGTAATAATCCTATACACTTTCGATTTACACACGCCTTTTCCAACGCTTCTATTACGACATTAAGGGATTCTGTAAAATAAAACTTTTGTTAGTACAGGGTGATACCTAAAAAATTAACTCGTTTCTTAGTCCTTGTTCACAAAGGGTATTCATGCAACGTCGTCGTTAGACCAAGATATACCTTGGAAACCAGATAATTTTATCTCCGCAGAAATGAACTGTCCTTAAAATTGTCAAAAAAAATGTCAGAAATGAAATTTGTCAAAAAAAAAAAAAATGAATTTTGATCTCACGAATTTGATGCGGAAAGCGCAGAAATAAATTTGATACACTGGGATAAGTCATTTGTGACGTTTACTTTGATTGTTTTAAAGGCGTGTAGGTTAACATCTTGCGGAAAATTATATCTTTTTGTAAAGCAAAAAAAATACATCGTTGGATGAATACCCTTAATTTAAAGTATTAATGATCTGTGAACATAAGGTGTGGGACGTTTGTTGAATACACAAGCGGGCGACAAGTAACACAAAAATAGATTTTTGTGTTTGTTGTTTCAAAACTTAATATAACAGTTCTTATTCTTATCATGTATCTTTGTCTGATTTCTGCAAATCTAAACAAAGATTATAGTCAAAATGATCATGTTCATCTATATTATGAGGTGCTCTTCTTTTTTTACTGAATAGAGCGCAAGAACGTAGAGCTTTCTCTGAACAAGGCTTGCTTAGAGTGCTCAGAGTGAAAAAAGACACACATATGTACTCTTCTAACACCTTATTTTATGCCACTTTCCAAAAGACTATCTATCTTCAGAGTGATTAACTTCACCCTTCACCTTTGTTGTTGTTTTATTTTTTCTTCTCTGTTCTTTCTGTCAATTGTTTGTTCAGAGCGTTGTCAAATAAATCTGTTTTTCTTTTTTAGCTGAAAGCACTCAGAGCTTAGAAAATATGTGTACTTTTCTTTTTGTTCTGAACATTCTCAGAGCATGTTCAGAGTGCACTCTATGAGCTCAGAATAAATCGACTAAGCATTTATGCCGGATTTGCACGAATGAAGTGTTTTAAAATCAGTAATTAAAATGACAAAATAATGACAAAATCAATTCATTAATGACCGGCATTTACATGAAGACAAAATAATGACTGTTTCAGACTGTGTCATTATACTTGACATAAATAGAAACTAGTATATTTAGTATACTGTTGTATTTTACTAAGGGTTCGCAAATAAAACTTATTTCCTTTATTCAAACTGAAACTGCAATCAATTCACAAAATAAAACGCTTTTTATTTCAAATACTTTTT
Organism: Melangyna quadrimaculata; assembly: GCA_949320155.1. Lineage (NCBI taxonomy): Eukaryota > Metazoa > Arthropoda > Insecta > Diptera > Syrphidae > Melangyna > Melangyna quadrimaculata. The sequence continues at coordinate 81,294,343 of OX439484.1, read as the reverse complement.
CTTTCTTCTTTTTATTATAACCAAGCACAAGTATGCAACTCTTTATTCACACTGACATTTATTCATTCACTTTCAAAATCAAACTGCCGCTTCGGACTGGTGCGCCTGTATATATACCCGAAATAAAGGGTTATAGAATTTTCTAGGGTCTACTAAAAGGTGCTTTCCAAAAACGTTTCGTCAATATTCCAGTACGAACGAGGCTGGACACCAACCGTGATGGATTTAATTATTTATTTCACTCAAAGATGGCGCGGAAAAATGTACTAATGTGTGGTTGTTTACATAACTGGGCATATTCACCACATTGCCCCCTCTTAGGATTGATCGTCCCGATTCAATCCATTATTCCCACCGTTATAACGATGTAAACGGTCGCAGTGTACTACTTTAAGCTTACCCCTTACTCCTCTCTGAATGCGGTAAACCACATCATTGATTCGTTTCACAACGGTATATGGGCCTTCCCAGTTTTGTTGTAGTTTTGGTGACAGTCCCTTTTGTCGGTGAGGATTGTAAAACCACACCAGGTCTCCTTCTTGGAATCCCATCGTTGTTGCACGGGTGTCGTACCGTGTTTTCATCCTATCACTAGCGGTTTTTATGTTTTTGCTTGTCCGTTGATGAATGTCAATGAGTCTCGTTGGTAGTCACCTACAACCTTGGACAGATGTTCTTTAAGAGTCCTGTTCAATCGTTCTACCATCCCATCAGATTGTGGATGAAGCGGTATTGTCCTCGTCTTCTTGATGCCAAGAAAAGAGCAAACCTCCTGAAAGATGTTAGATTCGAAGTTCCTTCCTTGGTCAGAATGCAGTTCCAAAGTTACGCCGAACCTGCTCACCCAATTGAAGATAATCTGATCAACAACTGTTTTAGTTTCTTGATTTGGGATGGAAAATGCCTCAGGCCACTTGCTGAAGTAATCCATGACTACAAGGATGTATCGGTTTCCACTGTTGGTCTCCGGAAACGGACCTGCGACATCTACTGCTATTCTTTCGAAAGGTGTGCCGACATTGTACTGTTGCATTTTACTTTGAAGCTTTCTACCTGGTCCCTTGTTAGCAGCACAAGTATCACATTTTCGGCACCACTTTTCGAGATCATCTCTTGCATGTAGCCAGTAGAACCGTTGTCTTATCTTTTCCAGCGTTTTATTGACTCCCAAATGACCTCCAGATGCTCCATCATGCATCTCTCGAAGAACGTCATTAACCCTTGACATAGGCACTATCAACTGCATCAGATAAGACTTGCCATCTGCAGATTCCCATTTGCGCCTTAGTACTCCTTCTTGCACATGAAGTGAGTCCCACTGTGCCCAATATGCTTTGAGAGCTGGACTTCTATCGCAGATGTCACCATTCTGGTTTTTCTCCGTGTTCCTTCCATGCAAGAATGGGTTCTATATCCGAGTCTTCTTGTTGGGCAGTCCTCAGTTCTTCATTGCTCCAACCGTAAATGGGATCGGCTCTTATTCGTTGGATGGCAACCGCTTCCTTTTCTTCTTGACGCGTGCAATGCTTACAGTCCTGTTTACACGGTCGTCGAGACAATGCATCTGCGTTTGAGTGCAGCTTTCCTCTTCGATGTTGAATTTCGTAGTCGTATGTCTGCAATCTCTCGATCCATCTTGCTTCTTGACCTTCTGGATTTTTGAAGTTCAGAAGCCAATTAAGCTTACCATGATCTGTTCGAAGGAGAAACTTCTGTCCATAGATGTACTTATGGAAGTGCTTTGTTGCCAAAATCAAAGCTAGAAGTTCCCTTCTTGTGACGCAATAATTGCGCTCTGGCCTCGAGAGCACCTTACTGTAGTAGGCGACGACTTTTTCTTCTCCTTCATGGACTTGCGACAGTACAGCTACAATTCCGACATTACTGGCATCGGCATCGATGATGAAAGGTTTTCCAGGACTCGGATAGGTCAGCACAGGAGCATTACACAAACGTAGCTTGAGTTCCTGAAAACTTTTCTCGCACTCACCTGACCATTTGAACGGCTTCCCCTTTTCAGTAAGTTGATGCAAGCTCTTAGCGATTCCAGCAAAGTCCTTCACAAAGCGCCGATAATATGTGGCTAGACCAAGAAAGCTACGGAGCTGATGTTTATCCTGTGGTGTTGGCCAATTCTTCACAGTGTCAACTTTCTCAGGATCAGTCTTTACTCCTTGGGATGAGATGATATGTCTCAGGTATTTAACTTCGGTCTTGAAAAAAGCACATTTATCTGGATCTTATTTTAAGTGTGCTTCTCGAAGCCTCTGAAATACAGCCTTAAGGTTTTCACAATGCTCGTCAAAAGTTTTTCCATAAACGATCACATCGTCCAAATATACAAGGCATGATTTCCAAGTAAGGCCTTGAAGAACATACTCCATCAGACGCTCAAATGTTGCCGGAGCGTTGCACAGTCCGAATGGCATCACTTTAAACTGCCACAGACCATTTCCGGTTGAGAAAGCTGTCTTCTCTCGATCTTCTGGATGGATTTCTACCTGCCAGTAGCCACTCTTCAAGTCTAACGTCGAGAACCATTGAGCTCCTTCCATTGCATCCAATGTATCGCTGATTCTGGGCAGAGGGTAGCTGTCTTTCTTTGTCACATCGTGCAGCCTACGGTAGTCCACACAAAATCGGGTGCTTCCATCTTTCTTTTTGACAAGAACAACTGGTGACGCCCAAGGGCTTTTGGAATTTTCGATTAGACCATCTTTCTTCATTGTCGATATCATTTCTTCAACTTCGGCTTGTTTGGCTAATGGAAGACGTCTTGCTGGTTGTCGAATCGGTCTCGCATCACCTGTGGCGATTCGATGCTGTACCAGTTGTGTTCGACCATACTGCCCACTCGGTGAAGAAAATATATCAGTGTACTCATGAAGAAGGCTTCCAGCAACACTAAGCTGATGTTGACTTAGATTGGATGGCTTGAGAATTTTGGCTTTCATGGAGCTGAATTTTCCGGGGTCCATTGGTTCTTCTGCGTTCATTTCTGTGATTTTAGTTATTGCGGTCACAGATTCGCATTTCCCAATTACTTCTCCTTTCTTGAGCTTGACCTCGTACGGTTTGATGTTCAGAATCCGTACGGGTACCATGTTGTTCTTTGGTTCCACAAGAGTCTTCGCTAAGATGATGTTTTGAGAAGATTGCTCAGACTCTGGTTCCACCATGAGGTATCGATGGCTACCTAGATCGCCCTCTATTTTCGTCCAAACAAACACTTCTGAAGAGGCAGGCAAGCATATGTCTTCTTTGATGACAGTTCTTAGAGTTAATGAGTTTTCGTTGCCATAAACCATAGGAATCTCTACATTTTGGTAATTCAAAACTTGCTTACCGATATCCAGAATCACTCCGTGCTCTTTCATGAAGTCGATTCCAATTATGCACTCATCACATATATCTACTACCAAAAATAGATGCGAAAACTCTTATTCTGCCAAACGGATCTTAAGACGTACTTCTCCATATACTCTTGCTGCCTCACCTGTCGCAGTTTTAAGACGGTAGCTATTGGTGTTATGAAGCCACGTCATCTTGACCAAGTCTCTCCGCACAATGGAGGCTGTGGCACCGGTGTCAATTGTAGCCACGTGTTTCTTGCCATTCAATCAGACTCTTATTGTTTCGTTTAGTCTGCGAGACTTGGATTGTGGTTCTGGGCCCATCGATACCAGGGCGAGCAGGAGCGATGATGTTATTGCTTACCTGTTCGCGGATATTATTCCCGTTTCCACAATGTTGACAGGCGACTCTTCTTGGTGGCAATCTGCACTGGTGCTGGAGATGTCCGGTTTTGTTGCAATTCCAGCATCGAGCAGGTCCTTCTCGCTGACTTCTACGGAATTCAGCTCTCTGGCAAGTACATTCTTCAACTTCAAGTTCTCTTACCAGATGAACTCCAAAGGAAGCCTGTTCTGATGCTTCCATAGTCAGAGCGAACGCTTATGCTTCAGAAAGCGTGCGTTTTCCAGCAGTTCGAATTGCTCGCTGGAGGTTGATGTCGGAAACTGCACGGACAAAAGCCTCCGTTGCTAGCTGGTTGGTAATTTCATCTCCTGCAGTCGGGTATGCTAGGTGTGCCAACCGTTCAATGTCTGCTTGGAGTTGTTGCAGACTTTCACCTCTTTTCTGGACTCTGGTATTGAGCTGGACGCGGAAGACTTCTTGCATATGGCTATCGCCGAAGCGTTTGTCAATAGCCTGAACAAGAGCACTGAAGTTGTTGTTCTGGTCTGCTGGTATGGTTTGCAAAAGTTCAGCAGCAGAACCTCTAAGGGCAAGCGTCAGGGCAATATACTTGTCTTCGTCATCCCAGCCATTTGTCGTTGCGGCTGCCTCAAACTGCTTCTTGTAGATTGACCAAGAAGTTTGTCCATCAAAGGTTGGTGGATGCATTTCATTCTTCTTAGGAAAATCGCAACTGCCCTCTCTTACCTTCATTTTCCTAACCTTATCTAATTCATTGGCAAGGTTCTGCATTTTGTCTTCAAATTTCTCGAACTGTTTTTCGACGTTTTCAACACGTTCATCAAGAACCATGAATTTATTTTCAAATGAATTTAGCTTACTTTCGATTAGATTTTTCTGGTCGTCTAGAAGGTTCCTTTGCTCGTTGCGTTGTTCCTCTAGAAGATTCTTTTGTTCACTACGTTGTTCTTCTAGAAGATTCTTTTGCTCTTTTCGTTGGTCTTCAAACTGGTCGAGCAGCTGAGCCATCATACTAGAAATGTCTAAGCTAGTACTTACTTGCTCTTCCGGCATTTCAATTTCAAATAGAAACGTGTCTGGATTTTCATCGTGTTGCCTTAAATCTTCCTGCAGACGGATAATGAGGTCGTTTTTTGTTCCAGCAGTAGGAAGGCCTCGTCTGTTTAGTTCTGTTTAGTTCTGTTTTAAATTCAACACAATTCAATGCATTCACAATTTTACCCATTTTTTTCTATTTTGTTCTTATATTTTTGTGTGTCACTTTTCACAAACACCTTTCTTATTTGTTCACTAATCTACACACTTTATCAATTTTTTTCACCATCAATTATCTGAATTCACAGATTAAATAAGTTTTATTCCACTTTTTCTGACACCAATGTTGTATTTTACTAAGGGTTCGCAAATAAAACTTATGTCCTTAATTCAAACTGAAACTGCAATTAATTCACAAAATAAAACGCTTTATATTTCAAATACTTTTTCTTTCTTCTTTTTATTATAACCAAGCACAAGTATGCAACTCTTTATTCACACTGACATTTATTCATTCACTTTCAAAATCAAACTGCCGCTTCGGACTGGTGCGCCTGTATATATACCCGAAATAAAGGGTTATAGAATTTTCTAGGGTCTACTAAAAGGTGCTTTCCAAAAACGTTTCGTCAATATTCCAGTACGAACGAGGCTGGACACCAACCGTGATGGATTTAATTATTTTTTTCACTCAAAGATGGCGCGGAAAGTTGTACTAATGTGTTATTGTTTACATAACTGGGCATATTCACCACAATACTGTCAAAAAATTTACCATATGATGCAGATAATGAAATATTTTTCAATTTATTTCTAGTGATTTTTTTTGTTTGGGCACAATGAACCTTTTGTTTTTGTTGTAATTATGTGAGAGTGTGAAGTACAGCCGACCTGTTTCATGACAATTGTACCTTTCAGTCTCACACGATTACAACAACAACAACAAAATCGGCACTGTAAAAATCAGTCAATGTAGATCGGGACTTTCTCACACTTTCGTATTGTGACACATGTAGATCTGGGGCCTATTTCAGCGCTACTACATCAGTTACATCAACTACATCATACAACTACTTTCTACAACTACACCAGCTACATTTTTCTGTTCCACATATCCCACTGGAAGTGTTGTATGATGTAGCTGGATGATGTAGACCTAGACCCCGACTACACCATTCTTTTTTTCGGTTGTTTTGTCTTTCGTCTTTAATGGTGGATTTACATGTATCTGCATTTGGTTTCTGCACAAAAAAAGGGATATTTGTTAGATAGAGAGAAAAGATCAAAATGCAGAAGAACTTTGTTTCTGCATTATAGGAAAGTGCCATAATGCTGAAATGAAGAAGAATATGTTCATGTTCTTAATGGTTCTCTTTCACTCGCTCGGATTTTTTGTATGCATCTGTCCTGCTCTACTTTTCTGCATTATACAGACGCAAATACATGTCAATCCACCATAAGTTAGCAAAATACGATTTGGATACAAATGATTGAATTGGATAATAGTTTTTCGTAATTGAGTATAATTTATATACGAGTATATTTGACCCTGTTTAGATTGGGAAGATTGAGTACGGACTGGTGAGTACCACCGTGTTTACATTACAAACTGTGAGGTGCCTCAAAATGCATTGAAACAACAACAACTTCCATATTGGAAAAAACAACAAAGCAGACTCGTGAGTCCGGTGTTTATATTTTCTACATGCCTCACGAGACCTCTTACTCCGCACGTCTCTTTCCTACAAACTGGCGTAAGTCCGTGCACAAACTTCCCAATCTAAACAGGGTCTTTGAGAATGAAGTTATTAAAAAACTTTTTGTTTTATCACAAAATAACCCCAAAATCCATGAACGTCAAAATAACGAAAGATAATTAATAATTCAAAATAAAAGCTTAACTACATAGGCCTACTTTTGTACAAAAGAACAAAAGTGAGAAATAAATATCTATTCTGAAGATACGTGAAGTGTAGTTCCGCTGAAGTTGAGTGCGGTCTTGCCTTAAGAGTTCAAAGAAGGCAAAATATATATTTAGAACGTCTGAAGAGAAATGTCAACAACAGCTGACTTCAAATTTACATTTTACGTTGAATTGTATCTCAGTGCAAAGTGAACGAGGCCATTTATATTGTTTTTTTTTAGAAGTGAGATATTTGAACTTTTTTAGAGACACAAATAAAAAAAATCAAATCAAAAATGGATTTCGATATAAATATTTTCGACGAAGATTTTGAATTCAACATAAGAATTGAAAGAAGACCGAAAGTGTATTTACAACGAGTCAATTTTCACCGACTATATAAGAAAACCAAAGATAAATCATACATTTTTTGAATTTCTTATGTTTAAATACAAAAAAAAAATACTTACATTCGTATATTTTCTTTTAAATGCTGCAATTTTATTCTGTTACAGCAATCACAGCAAATATTTTTATTGTGAAAATGTAACAAAAAATTACAGTAAGTTGTACTACAACAATGTAGTATCAAAAGCTGTGAAACAGAATCATACTTTTTTCCAATATTTCCAGTCGATTCTCCAATGCTACATTGGAGAATCATGTTTAAATTCCATGGACTAAACTTCGTTTGAAGTGGTTTTGTTTTTTCTTTACTTTTGTAAATAATATAACAATTATTAGATACAATAATTTTAAATGTCAGTTTAAATTTAAACACAGTTTTATTAAATTCCCCTGAAGAAGGCAGCAACCCCTGCCGAAACGTCGGGAAAGCTAATTTACTTAATTGTTTCATTGCAAAAACTACAGTGACCAAAAAAAGCCGACGGAAAGATTATTTTTAATCACTTCCAATCACATTTATTGATTTTTTGTATAGTCGGTGAAAATTGACTCGTTGTCGTAATGCCGTATTTACACGTATCTTCGTCTGACTTCTGCGAAAAAAGGGGATACAAAATATAAAACATACATTTGTTGGATAGGGAGAAGACATCAAAATGCAGAAGATGTTCATTTCATGCACATTATAGGAAGTGCCATAATGTAGATATGAATACAAACATGTTCATATATTTGATGGTTCTCTTTCACACGCTCGGTTTTTTGGCATACGTCACGCTCTACTTTTCTTCCTATTTGCAGACGAAGATATGTAGGTACATGTAAGTCTAGCATAAAGAAAACGGCTCCCGGAAATTACGCCAGAATTTTTTTTGGAAAAAACGCCAGAAAATTCTTCATACAAAATTCTGGCTTTTTTTTAGGAAAATATCCCAAACTTTTCTGGCAAAATTTCTGATTTTCAGGCATTTTTTCCTTCAAATTTTTTGGCGTTTTTTCCATTTACAGAAATGGAAAAAAGGACAGATAAAATTATTTGGAAAAAAAGCCAAAAACTAAATTTCTGGCGTTTTTTCTTTTTTATGTTTTGGAAAAAAAGCCAGAAAACTGTATATTGTATAAATTGTTGTAATAAATAAACAGTTTTACTACACATTCCTTGTCTCTATCTTCTATTGTAGGAATGATTGTTTAGTTGCTTTCGCGCATTTATAATTGACTCATTGACGTTGCTAGAAAAAAAGTAACATGCAGACTTATGGGTACGAAACTGTTTTCGAAAAGCAAAAAAACAGTAATCTTTTGTATATTTTCGAACACAAACAATTTTATAAAAAGATATTGATATAAGAACAAGCAGTTGCAGATTCACACGAAAAATACAAATGTCCAGACAACGTAGCAGACAACGTGTCTAAATTTAGTAAAAATATTTTGCATTTTGTTAAATAAATTGTTATGCATAAAACAGATGTGCAGCTTTTTCCATGCAGCGAAATAAAATTACACAGGTTCTTATGGGAGCCGATTCACTCAAATTCTGCATGTAGCGCAGCGCTGCACGATGTCTCTATTTCTAAATTTGCTGCCTAGTTTCATTGCAGCCACAACTGAAAAACGAAAATTTCTAAAAAAATTGCTATTTGGCATTACTCATATTGACATCACCTGCCATTCTTTCAAAAAATTTGTTTGTGTTGGTGATTTTTGTTTAAGAATCCATGAAGCCGGCGTTGCCACCCTACCATCGTCCAACGAAGAAAATCTCATTCCAACACTATTGTGTGACATCGGCAACGCTGTGCTTTCATGTATTTGTTTGACATAACTATGCATCATGAATGTCAGAAGCTATGCACATGTGTTTCGTGTGCAGCTCTGCATGCAGAATTGCTTGCAGACCCGCTGCACATCTGTTTTAGCCATTACTTGTCAATATTGTAGACAGTTCTATCACAACTGAAAACAACAGCCCCTGACATCGACTTGCGGAGGGGGTGTTCGGGAAACACTTTTTCATTGGAGGAAAACTGAAGTATGCTTGTATTTTTTATTATAGTAAATTATAATAGTAGTTTATGGTTCATTCGTTTTAAAGTTCGGAGATGACGACGATACCTTGTCACAATCAATTGCCACCAAATAAGTTACTTGGCTAGGAAGCCAATGAAGTAAAAAAAATAGTCAGTTGTCTAAGGTAAACATAGGTATACAAATGTGATTAAGTATTTTCTTACTTTCAAATCCAAAAAGTAGCCAACTGGTAGATACGTGAACTGAAAATTGTATACTATTTTTTTTTAAGAAATTAACTTTGACAAAAAACTTAAAATAACATATACTTCATTTTATTTACATTATGATAATCATAAGTTTCATTAAAAAAAGAAAAATTAACGTTAAAAAATTTTCACAGTATTTGAAACAACTTTTAATCGTTATCGGTCCCTATACTCAATTTATTATAGTATTATTATGAAAATTTAATTTTTTTTTTAAACGTTTTTAATTTTTTCCTTCAGGTCAATATAGACTTCGACTTGCTGCATCCAAATAAAGGCCATTTGCTTTTAAGTAAATTGCAAGAATTTAGAACAAAGATACCACATAATTAACACTCAAACATAAATGATAAAAAATCACGAGACATTTTTTAAACTCGAAAGAAATAAATCAAGCAGGTAAGTTATTCTTATATTTCATCTCTATACATAGTCAAACAACACATTATTTTCAGATTCCCTAGACTTTATACTTACAATACTGCTGAATGCAGTAATTATACAAACAGCACGCTTTAGGAATAAATTTGAAAAACTAACAAAAAAAAATCAGCATTCCTGATGCATTCATCTTACCACAATAAATGATTACGAGAGAACCATTCATCAACTAAGGAATAAATACTTCAGCCAAGGTTTGACTATTCAACCATTTTTAATTGTTGTAGGTTTAAGTATATATGAATTATGAGAGTTTTATGTTTATTTTGATAAAACTTTTTTAAAATTTGACAATTTCTTAACTTAGCCTTGATATTTGTTTTAAATATATGTTCTTTCACAACAATATCCAAAAGGCTGTAGAGGTCCTTGGTAATTTATTCAATAACATTTCTTTGAAATACCCTTTTCGAAGAAAATAAACTTCCAAGTATTTGTTCTTTGATTGATTTTCTTAAAACAAATTAACTTTCGAAAAACTTTGGAAAATGTTTCGTCTATCGAATATAAGTAAATAAGATTTTGTTCCTTATCCAATTTAAAAAAAAAAAAAATCAACTCTCGAAAAACTTAACTTTGTTCCTGAAAAATTTTCCGTCTTACGAAAATAAGCAAATTAGTTTTTGTTTATCCATTTTTTTAAATAAACAAATCAACTTTCGAAAAACTCAACTTTAATTTTTAACAAATTTTCCGTCTAACGAAATCAAGTAAATTAGTTTTGGTTCATCCATTTTTTTTTAAACAAATCAATAGTTTTGGTTAATCCATTTTTTTTAAACAAATCAACTTTCGAAAAACTTAACAATGCCTTTAGAAAAAATCAAAAGTCAAAAGGAAAAGAAGTAAATTAGGTTTGAAAAATATGTATTTTTGTTTTTGGTAAGGAGTATACAAACATTTTATTAAACTATAGACAAATAAATGTTAAAACTGTTTTAAAAACCAATTTTGCCCGATTTTATTAAAAGTTTGTTTTATGCTATGAAGTTTAACTGCAAATATGAAATAAGTAATTAAAATAAAAACAGTAATAATAAAAGTAATAATGGAAACTATATTTTAAAAAAAATATTGTTAGAGATATTATAAATTTAATATCAATTAACTTGACCAATTCCTGGGCAAAATTTATTCCCCAAACGATATTCAGTATTCAGCTAGATTCGTGTATTTGTCTTCAATAAATAAACCGAGCTCTTTACTTTAGACTTGAACAGTTTATTTGATAGTTTACATGAAAGAAACTAATAGAACATTAATTAAGAAAAATAATAAAAGTTAAATTATGCGACATTAATATAATCGGTAGATATTAATTAAAACTTGATCTTTTCTTCTAGGACGAACTTGCTCGTTGCTCACATCAAAATCGACTCCACGATCGTCTTGTTGAACACTTTCGACTTCTCTTTCTTTTTTTCTTCATCTCATGTTGAATTCTCTGAAATATGTCAGCGTTGCCATATCGCTAACAATATATTACATATTATTTATTTATACTTGATCAATGCAGTGTGGTATTATTTAATTATCTTATTGAAATAAAACATTGACTTAAAAACTGATTTCTATATGTTGTTCTCTTTTTGACAAGGAAATTAACATTTTTACAGGATTTGGTTTTGTGTTAGCAACGACATTGATTTTTTTGATTGGACGGATTCTTTTACAGCGAAAACAAGTTTGTTTCAACAGCACCTTACACGATTCAATATGATAAACACCGTGGTTCCACATGATGATCATGTTGAATCCAAATGATGATAATCGTGCTTCAACATGATGGTAGTAATGATTTAACATGATGATCACGACGATTCAACATGATACTCATCGAGATTTAACATGATGATCATGGCGATTCAAAAAAATTATCATCGTGATTCAATATGATGAACATGGTTATTCAATATGATGATTATCGTGATTCAATATATATGATGATAGTAATGATTCAACATGATTATCATGTCGATTCAACATGATGATCGTCGTGCTTCAACAAGTTGATAGTAATGATTTTACATGATGATAGTAATGATTCAACATGCTGATTATATCAATTCAACATGATGATCGTCGCGCTTTAACTTGATGATCGTATTGATTCAACATGATGATCATGTTAATTCAAAATGATGATCACAGTGATTACACGTTATGATCATGGTAATTCAATATGATGAGCATTGGGATCCAACATGAAGATCGTGCTGATTTAACATTCTGACCATGTTGATTCATTATGATGTTCATGTCGATTCACCATGATGATCGTCGTACTTTAACTTGATGATCATATTAATTCAACATGATGATCATGTTAATTCAAATGATGATCACCGTGATTTAACGTGATGATCATGGTAATTCAATATGATGAGCATTGTGATTCAACATGATGATCGTCGTGCTTTAATATGATGATCATATTGATTCAACATGACGATCATGGTAATTTATATTGATGTTCATTGTGATTCAACAGTATAATCATGGTGATTTTACATGGTGACCATGGTGATTGAAAATGATGGTCATGGTAATTTAACATTAACATTATGGACTACATTCAATTTTCAGTTTTTTTCATATTATTTCAAAATGAAAACATATTGATTCAACTTTAAACACGACTACATTTTAACAATATATAATATTGATTTTCTTATACAGAAATCATGTTAGAATAATACGAATGCTCTATGAAGCAAAAACATTGGCAAAACATGTTGATTTATTATTGTTTTTGTGGATTTTACCTCGTTTTTTCTCTGTGTGTACGGACTTAGTCTTAAATATTTTTTTGAAGATAATACACTGTGATTTGCATAAGGTGTAACAAAAGGCTAGGGCGTGTAGGTTGAGTAAAGATAAGAAAAAAATCGTATTCGGGATCGGGGGTCTATTTGCCCCCGTTTAGGCAGAAGGGGCAAATTTCTAAAAAAATTACTTAAAATATAAAAAAAATTATTAAAAATCAACGGCACTACTCAAAATTTTATGTTATAGCTTTTTTGAAAGCCAAAATCCTATTCTTAAATTAACTTTTTAAATCAAGTTGTTTGAGCAAACAGTTTTTGAGAAAATAATTTTCAAACTAAAAATTAATATACCTAATATATATATACATATTTTTTTCGGATTACCCCCTGCCGAGAATATTTGTTACAAGTTAAACACATAAAAAAATATAAGTATATTAAAAAAAAAAAAAAAAAAAAAAAAGCAGGTCACGAGGTTCGAACCTGCGACCCCCGGCACCATAGGTGGAACACATCCATCAAGCTACGAACATTTCTTACAAGTTAAACACATACAACAAAATTTAAGTATATTAAAAAAAAAAAAAAAAAAAAAAAAAAAATAGATCGCGAGGTTCGAACCTGTGACCCCTGGCACCATAGGCGGTAACACATCCATCAAGTGTTATATTTTCATGGCTGATTTATAAGAATAATATTTGTATGTATGGTTAACTTTTCGGTTGGTAAAAATCTTAATTATTGATTTATTAACAAATTATGTTTTCAAATCAAATTTTTGAAAGCGCAGTAAAATCTCTATCTGCTCACTAAATAAAAGCCCTTTTGCATTTGTAATTCAATTTGGTTACCGAGTTATAGGCATTTAAAAGCTCCATACATAGTGCAACTTGTTTATATTAAAAAAAAAAAAAAAGTGTGGGAGTGAGCAATTATTTTTTTTGCAGAAATGGCATGAGCATAGCAATTAGAGGTACATCGCCTGACATTTTTTTTTTGAAAATCGGTCGGCTAACTTCGTGGTGGTTATTTTGCGGATCTGCTTGGATTTACGAACAGCTGACAACTCATCTGTTTATTTTTCTTTGTGCAGGGTGGTTTTCGTTTGGTTTGGATACGTATCCGGTTTTGTTCGTCAGATTCTAACGTACTGTACGTATCTGCTTACCACCCGAACGTGGCCAATGATTACTAGTCGCTAACTCCGTTAATAAATGTAGGGTCTACAAAACTGGAATCATTACAGCAAGTACATGCGAGCCAATGCTGCATTTTATTCCTTAGAGAATTTGTTTCCGAGAAGGGCGTAATGGAAGATTTTGTTCCTTCCCCTTACGCCCTTCTCACCAGCAAACTCCCAGTTGCTAGCAACTCAGTTTCCTTGTGTGAAAGAAGACATGTCGGGGGCCCAGTAGGACTATTCCACAAAGTGCCATGAATGGCTTTCAATAACAGATTTAAATTTTTCTTTGTAAAAAGCGATTTGGTTTTCGTTTTGGGTTTGAAAGCGAAATAATTTGCAAATATTATCTTCTGTTTTTCCTTCTTAACGTTGGCCATTTCAAAACACATTTATTAAGTTCATCGAAATGTTCTGCTTTAAAATAACAACAAAATCGAATCATTTTTGAATTTTATTTGTATTAGCTATGTATAAACCCGATTTTTAAATTGTAAATAGTAAAATAGCCAATAGTTTGTTTCGAGTAAGAATCAAATTGGCAATGAGCGTCGAATTTTTGTTTGGCATATCAATCAGATTTCTATCATGTGGCCCGCGTAATATATAAATTCTTGTTCAAAAAATAACTCCTAATTAAAAATACAAAAGCAATCAATTTAAGCAGGACCATAGATTTTTCCAATTCCCGTTGCAAGTCGCTGGTAGCGAAAAGAATGGGTGTAGCATAAGCTGTCATTAAAATCGATAAAATTGCAGTAGAAAATAATTCAAATTTGGCGACTGTGATTACTGCAGCTACAGCTTCCCATTGTGGCGCTGTATACCAGGTTTGGGGGTGCAACCCCCCCCCCCCCCCGAAATGTATGAATTTAACTTCCTCGCCATACAATTTCACTCATAATTTTGAGTTTTCAGTTTAACCCCCCCCCCCACCCGGAATTTTTTCCTGCGTTCGCGCTATTTTCGTATATTTCAACTTTGACTGTGCCGCAAGCATCTGCTACAGCGACTCCATTCTGCTCGGCCAGTTAGTTTTCTCGTGATATTAAATAATTTCTACATGCTGTTATTGTTTTTAAAAATTGTAAATGCTTTTGATACTTTATACTCAGAACTTCATTAGTTGCTTTAAGAAACTACCGCTTGATGATCGTAATTTTTGTATAAGGAAATAACAAACTTTTCCTAACTTAACCTGACGAATCATTTTGCACATAGTAAATAGATAGACCTGTTATACTTTTTAATTTTGTTTATTTCTTAATTTTTGTTATTCATAATTAAATGTGATAATAATATTTCATATCATTATATTCATTCATATATGTGTTTTTAATAGTGTAATATGATTTTGTCTTGTATGAATACGTACATAATTTCAATGATGTGATTTGCATTATATTAATTTACAACAATAACGTTTCTTTCACTTTAATAAATGTAATTACCAAATAAAATATCTTAATTTTCTGTGTTTAATGTTTACAACTATATAAAATTATATTACATATATTTATTTTTTTAACATCTTATACATCAATGAATTTATTATGTTTTTTTTGTTTCAAAAATAATGAAAACCAAAAATTAAAGGTTCAATTCCAATTTATTGTTAATATTTGCCCATAAATGCTTGCAAAGATTGACAAAAACAAAATAATAAATTGAATGTAAAAACAACAATTGTAAAGAAAATCAATTTTCATCAAAAAAATGGAAACATTAAATCGTAATCTTAAATTAAGAAACACAAGGTATGATACTTATCTCCTTATTCGAGTACAAAAACTAAAACATAATTCAATATGTCATCATAAGTAGGTATAATTATTATTATTTATTTAATTATTTATTTAACAAATTAAGTTGTATAATATAATTTTCTTGATATAAAAACTATTCAAAAATATTTTTAAACGTGTGCAATCAGTCAACAAAAGTTGTTGATTTATTTTACGATTTATATTATATAGATTTTATTAACTTACAATACATAAAATTAACATATTTCGTATTTTTATTTCTATATATACTGTTTGCAAGCAAACATTTATAAAAGATTTCTCAGTTTAGTTTCAATTATATGCCATTTTTGAGTGGTTATATATTTAAGTCTATATAAACGAAAAATATTTATGTATTTATGTTTTGTTTATAATTATAAAAAAAAACTTTTAATGAAAACCCATATTTCATAGAGTTACTTTGCAATTTTACAATATTTACAATAAGCTTATAAACTGGTGAAAAAATATTTAAAAAATAACTGTTAATATTTCGCATATTTATTATTTTAGAACTACCATGTGAAGTAATTCTATTTTGTTTAAAAAATGATATCTACATCTGATGTGCTTGAATTGTTTCTGTACAAAGTTTTGGGCATACGTAAGTATAACAAAATTTTTGCTTGCAAAGTAAATGATTGCAATTATATCAATAAACCTTTATTTAATAAAAGAATAATGTACTGGATGTGTCGTCAAATTATTTGGACCCTTAAGACAGTTTTTGGAAGTTTCAGCACGTAAGTTGTACAATCAATCCGTCGGAATATTTAAACTGATTTGAAAAACGAAAAAAAAATACATATTTCACTGGAAACAAAGCAAATAAAGCATTGTGTTTGCTTTGGGAAGGTTCTCCTTAAAAATATTAAGACAACGACTGCTGTATTATTTAAATCGTACCCTTAGTCCCCTCAATCCCAGACGATGGCCAAGCAATTCTGGCCTAGCCGTAGATTATAACTTCTTTTCCCACACAACAATATGTGCATCGTTAGAGTTTGCTACCCTTGATATTGTACTCGAAGTCCCACTGGTTGTGCCTGTTGTTTTCGCACTTGGTGATGAATTATTATACCAAACATGACGCCAATAACCACGTCCACCCATCAATGTAATTATGGTCCTCGGACCATCGACATTCATCGCAGCATTCTTAGCACTTGCTTTGTTCTTTCGTTTGAGTGTCGCACTGGCAGCAGCTGCCATCGAGTGCTGGCCAGTTTTTGATGTTGTAGGCTTTGCTGTTGATTCAGCAACGCTGAGTGGAATTTTGAAAATATCGTCACACTTCGGTGTACTGTGATGTACATCAACTGTGATTGTACCATTTTCCGAAATATTGCCAAGATCACTTCCGTTTCCGGAAGTTTTATGGCTGGCACTGCTACTATTACGGGAGACACTTCTGCCTCCGAATAATCGGATACCCATACTCTCTTCGCTACCTGAGGACGTATACAAACTAGACGACTTTGAGTCAACGGACCAATTCGACAGATCGAGTGATCTTGGACGACTAGCTTTCATTCTCAAACGCCGATCCAAAGTGCTAACTTTACCAGGAATGGCAGCTAGTTCAGGGTCTGATCTTCGCATGCCTTCGTACATCATGTCCATTAAATTGCCTTGAGCACCCTCTTCAGCATCGTAGTCTTCTTTTACGAAAATCAACTTCCCGTAGAGGCCGTAAACATCACAATATCCATGATCAGCGTGGTGTATTGAGGATGTATTAGAATGCATTGAGGCGTTGAAGAAGCTAGCAGATCCCAATCCCCGAGGAAGTGTTTTGGACATTCTAGAGACATCTGTTAGGGCGTCACGGAACCGTTTTCGGCTCAGTGCTGGACTATTTGCCAGTTGAGCTCGAATTTTTGCCGAAAACGATTGATCTAGCGAGTGTTGTTTCTCAAGCTTCCCTCGAATAGGTGATTCTTGTTCCATACTATTGTTCGTAGAATCATCTTTCAAGTCTCTACGCAAAATAACAACCGCATCATCGAGTTCAGAATCTTTTTTGTCGGAATCTATAGCGGGTAACATAAGATCATCGCCCATGTTTTGCTGCGGAGTTTCAATTGGTAGCGCAACAGGCAGAGGTGGTTTGTAGTTTGAAAATGGTTTGGCTACTAATGGCAATAGGAAAGTGATTGGACCAAAATGAGCATGGCACGACATACTAACACCTCCGCTGATTATCGGGACACCTTCTAAGCGTGGCAAGGGAATTGTAACAGCAATTCCAACATTTGTTCCAACCCACAGTAGACCCTTGCAGGCCATCAGGGCTGTGACGAATATTGAATTGTTATTGACACTCTCCTTTTTGGTACCTTTGCTTCGCAGAACACTGGCTGCAATATTTATATCCTGCAAATGTTTGAACGTTTCCGTATGATAAAGACACAATATTGATGAATTCTTGAGTGATATCCATAGACCGATTCCGGAATGAGCCATCAAATTGACCTGTTGGGTGGCACCATGTTGAACCTCAAAACTTTTTTGAATGTCTCCGGTGAGAGCATTGAGCACATAAACACGATTCGCACAACTTGCATAAATATTCATGTTGATAGGTAAAATACTTGATACCGGCAATGCACTTTCACCCAATTGCACAACTTGAGGTTCCTTCAGGAGCCAGACACCGTCAAAAGCTCGCCGATAAATAAGCAATGTCGCATTGGACAAAGCAACAAACACCAAATCGAAGTGATACATTATTTTGACGACCAATGCAGGCACAACACAACATCCTAATTGTTCCTCTTGTTCGGGATTCAAAGCAGAGTAAATAAGGATTCTTCGGCTATCTGTGCCCATCCAGATGAGGTCGCCCAAAAGGCTACTGTGCTCTTCCTTGGTTTTACAGTTTTCAAGACCTTTCACAAATTCCATGCTGCTCACTTGAGTTTCGACCAAGTCAAAGGAGCCAACATCCTTGAGGTTACCAGCTTGCTGGTGGTGTTGAGAGAGTACAGCTATATGGCTGCTGGTACCATCACTGGTGCACACCCAAAGGTAGTTTTGCTTCTTAAATCGCCTGCGAGCCGTTCCCACTTTTGTATCATTTGCGATGCTGTAGTAACATCCACAGCGAACCTTGAAGAAGAATTAAGAAAGTTGTTGTAATAAAATTATAATAAAAAAAAATATATATATATATAAAATCAATTAGACACTCACCTCCGTTTGATGCTGTGACTTAAAGACAGGCATTGCTTTAACAAAAAGTGGCATCTTTGTCGATGATGGTTTTTGGTCTTGGTGCTGCTCAGTTAATTCCCATGCTGGTGAATTGTTCGTATCCAAGGCCAGCTGGGCCAGCCGCAACTCGGTGATCCATTCCTTTTTTACCGCAGGATTTTGTGTCTGGAATGTGAATGTCTCTTCTTTGCCCGACTTGTTGCGTGCAATCAGCTGCAGGCAACACGAGTCAACCCAAGCCATTTCTTCGTCTTTTCGCTGAATTGATGCCTGGATGGTGTTCAAGAGATTTCGTGTTGTATTCGAATTAAGCTCTTTGTAGTTGCCCTTCAGGCTGCCAACGAGATCATGGATACGCGAAATCACTTCATAGTCATACATAAGTGTGCTCATTTCATTGCATAGATTGTCGGCACCGTTTGCGAGTATTGTGGCTTGCAAATCATTGTTGCATGAGCTGCTATTCGATTTAAGACTTCCTCCTCGATTTAGACCTGTTTGATTGAATATGAGAGAATGCAAGAAAGGAAATACGGAATTAATGGCATTTTATCAAATTTCATTATTTCAATAGGTAGTTGTGTTTACAACTACAAAAAAAAATGTATATTTTTTTTATAAAATAAAGTGTAATCCGATCTGCTGGCCAAGGCTACAATGCGTACGAGTAAAAGGTGTGACTGACATTTGGCATTATTAACCGCACCATCGCACATCGAGTTGAGGCACCTCAAGAGCAATGATGCATTGCGAGGTTTTACTTTAATAAGCGGAACTGCGTGGAACTATGTGGCTATAAAATTTCGGAAGATGCTAACCACCCACCCTACTTTTTTATTATTTGTATTTTTTTAATATTGGATCACGTTTCGTTCAAATTCCAGATACGAGAATGTTAGAAAACAATTAATTAAGACAATAAACATTATGCCACGAAAAGTTAAATAGAATTCGAATAAGGTCATGTTGATAGGTTGGGACGTTGGGAGCCGTTGAATTATGTACATATGTACTTTTAAATATAAAACAAAACTAGCTTTATCGAACTACGATAACGTGAATAAAGCAGAAAAAGAAAGTCGAAACGTTGAAGCTCTTGATAGCTTAGATGTCTCGCATAGGCCCCATGCCCAGATGAAGTCTTTAGTTTTTAGTCCTACGCACAGAAGGATGCTACAGTCAAATACAGTAGCAATGTTTCAAAAATATGAAAGTAAATTAACGGTAATGATACGTTAATAATATTAGAAGTATCATAAGTAAACGAGAACACAAAATGAATTATTGAATCGGTAAGAAAAATAAAGCTTAATAGTACGGGAGGCGACCGTCGGTTTACCTATCTCATCGCGGCTTCAGACAAGAATGATGCCAATTCATAGCTTTAGTCTTAACATTAACAAAACCTCTGGTCGGACAAGGGTTTTCAGGTGCCAATGGGTAAAAACGCACTTTTTCGGTTGCATTTTTGGCTTAGGGTACCTAAAACAATATGGATTTTTATAAATGGGGTATCAAATGAAAGCTTAGACTGCCCTCTTTACCAGTGGTCGGACAGACTTTTGTTGGTTGTTGTGGCGTGTCTGACTACTTTTGTAAAAACAGTTATTTTTGTATCCATTGCGTTGAGGTGGACAACTATGCATAACTATTTCATATAGCCTAGGAAAAACGCTTTTACCACTTAAATGCATTTTGATGCAAAGGTTAAGAAAATAGCTCTTTTTACAAAAGTGGCCGCAACAACCAACAAAATTTTGTCCGACCACTGGTTTTGTAAAGAGGGCAGTCTTAGCTTTCAGTAAATTTAAAAAAATTACGACATAATCGTATTGCGGTTTCGAATAGCTCACTGAAATCTTAACGTACAGGAAATAGCAATTAGATAACTTTGTTACCAACATTTCCACCAAGAAACCTCGATCTCATGCAGATTAAACGCATGACGGCGTAATAGTAAAATCGTTCAGAAACCTGTGCGTGTACATGAACAATTCAACTTGCTATTATAATAATATTTTTTTTTTTTTCAAAAGGGTAATGATCTTGTGCGGTAGATTTGTTTGTTTTCATTTTATTTTGATCATCTTATTTATTTTATTCATTAACTCTGTTAAATTGTATTGAGAAAATAGAGAATCATACAAGTGATCACGTTTCATGCGAAAGAAAATGCGTTGAAACTTTAGTGAAATCAGGTAGTATTATGGTATGTACATACATATATGTATGTAAGAGTATCAGGCAAGTGTACGATCTGTTAGGAAATAGAGATTTAATTGAATATTGATGGAAGCCATCCATAGGATGGATTGGGGCAGTGGCGCATAGCGGAATTGATTTACATTAATAAAAGAAAAAGAAACCGTGCTTTTATTTCCTACACCATATTCGTATTTAATTTTTACATAAAATGAAATTTTAAATACAATCGGGCGTATTTCATAGTAATTTTAGAGCTGTGTCCAAGTTAAACATAGGTTAAGTTGAGCTTTCGGACGTTGATTCTACCGTTTTAAGTTTATCATTTCAAAATATTTGAATCTATTTGTGTAGTATGCAAGTAAATTATCTTATAAAAATATAAAACCAACAATTTGTAATTAAAATCGGTCTGTATTCATTGAGCCAAAATTGTCTTAAACTGTAGTTTAGTTAAACCTGGGTCTATCTGCGACTTTGAATATGCCCCAATAGCGTAACTACATAAACTAGTGGCACTGAAAATGTTTTTTTTTATTTTAAAGAAATAAGTATAGCTTGTTTTTTTTAATTGAGTCGGTTAATAAGTCGAACATAGGATAACATAAAAGCTCCTAAGGCAATGTGGACAGTGCTGTCGGAATGGCTACTATAGTAGCATTTGGCTCCTTTACTGTGGAAAGGAGCCGACATGGGTAGCAACCCATGTCTCAAAAAAGCTCCCCAAGTCTCCGCATAAAAAATTTAATGAAAAACATATTTTGCAATTTGAAAATATTTTTAAATCCTGATTTCTCACATCTATGCTTCTATTAAAAATTTCAGATACATATCTGTTAAACTTCAAAATGTCATATTTTCATTTGTGATCATATTTATTTAATGAAATATCTAGAATTTAATACTAAGTTTCCAACGGGCACTAAAACGAGATTTAGTAAGATTTACACAAATCTCCTTGAAATCTCGAAGATTAACCATACAAATTGTAATCTCCTCAAATGAAGATTTCAAATAAATCTCATTCAAATCTTTTTGGAGACATTAATTTTTCAAATCAAACAAACTTTTTTTCGGAGAATTATTGTGGAACCGACCCATTTAATCGCCATTTTCTTTTATTGACAGATGGAAATGTAAACGAAAACTACCTTTCTCACTTCCACTTCATGAAACACCAAAAAACATCAAAAAATGAAACACCACTTCAATGTTTTGTCATAATCCACTTTTTGATCTTTTTGAGCAGTGGAAACACAAAATAAATCTCATTACCTAAATCTCGGTTTAGTGGTAGGTGGAAACATAGTATAAGGGTCTCCCAAATCAACGTGAAATCGACACGGAAGATTCGCCCACAACAGTCTTTGTTGTTATTTAGCATTTCTAATTTCTCATTTTTGTTATCATTGTGAATGATTCGCCCTCAGAGTGAATGTTCCGCGCCGCTTTTGCGTTGGTTTTGGAGATTCTTTAAACGAGGCTCCCCAACTTCGCAAAATGCTACGTAAATTTTATGAAAAGTGCTACTCTCGGAATTTGTGAAACGACAGCACTGTATGTGGATAGTTAAATAAACATACGTACGCTAAAAAGAAAATGCTACATGGACTTTTCTACTTCTCTGTGTCGGTGTACTCCTTGGAAACGAACAGCGATCTTTGCTTAGAATGCACCACTTGACTGTTTAATTGAATTGCATACTGAATATCCGATCACTCGTTATCGAAAGCATTTTCGTTTTGTCGAGGTCTTATACATCAAGGGTACAATGTACGAATTTGTCTGTCTGACATAAAAAAGAGATACACTGGGCACAGGAAGACACGTTTTTTTATATGGTGTAGGTGTGTTCACTTTTATTAGACATAGTAATTGTGAAGCCTACACGTCAAAAATACCATCTTGGACAAAATACAGCATGACCAACTAAGGTGGTACTGTCATGTACAAAGAAGATGCCATGAGAACCCAGTTCAAAAGGCGTTCCAACACTATCGCGGTAGAAAGGTAGGCGCAAAAACTCCTGAATGAAACAAATGCAACGACACCTGCATTTAATTGGCCTCAGGTATGGAACCATTCAAAACCGGGAGGCCTGACGACGTTTTCTGAGGTCAACCCGGCGAACCCGACAAGTGGAACCCTAGATGAAGCAGTTGAGTGGGAGAGTTGTGGTTCCCCTCGAGATCATGACAATCGCCGGTTAAATGAAGAAGAAGTAATAATAAAATGCAAACAAACGTAATTCCTTTCCAAAAAATACGTTTTTCTCGTTGTCAATTTCCTGACATTTAAATAGCTAATTATGAACAAAAAATTTATTGTGATGCGGGCCTTAGAAAAAGATTTCCTCTTTTTATTATAAAAGAAACGAATGAAAGTATGCACTATTTGTTCTCAAAAACATGTAAGTAAATTACAGTTTTATGTTATCGAAGTAAAAAGACGTTTGAGAATATATACTTTTGGTGTTAAATAATCTCTACAAGTAGATTTGTTTTTTGAGCCCTGAATTATTGAAAAACCTGAATTCATTAGCGCGCAAATTCTATGTTTTTTCAAACCTGCCCTCGCCTTGAACCCGCCATGAAGTAGACCTAACTTTTTTGCTGGAGTTATCTAAATATAAATCGAAATGACAATCGTTTATGGAAATCGTCATACCACTACTATTAAAAACAATTATCAAATTCCTTTCATTTTACTTAACTAACAAAAGATAAAAATTACTTTTCAAGTTATTCAATAAATTTTGTCTTACCTGCGGTCAATATCCTTGACAATGTTGCCGAAGTGCTATTATCAATAATTTCCACATCGGTCACTGGGTACATCCATTTGAACGACAGCTTCTCAGTGGCACCAAAATCATGTGATTGCTTCGGTGCCACCGATACACAGATAACCTTATCATTCAATAATAACAATCGTCTTTGTTTCGTCTTAACAATAAAACCAGCCTGATTGAATTCCATATGTGTGACGTTATCTTCTCGCAAGAGATACCTTGGTCGACTATTATCACTCGAAGTCAATGAACGTGTATTAAATGTGCCACTTATATGACCCAACATCTCCTTGAAGCCTTGATGCTGTTCGGCTTCTCGTTTTCGTTCATTTAACATCTCTGCCAATAACTCCAATTGACTCAGAGCTAATTGCAATGACATTCGATCATGATGGCCTTGTGGTGTGTATTTGAGCAAATCTTGAAGGAACAAGATAAATTGTGGAAATCTCTGTACTGGCTTAACCATTAAGCCAAAAAATGATAATCGATCGTGAGCGCTAATTTGTTTCACTTTGAAGAAATCCGCCAGAGCCGATTTGCGTTTCTCTTCCATTTTGGCCAGTTCCATTGCGGATGAGAAATTATTTATGAATCCACTGTAGACCTCTAAAATCTGGGGCTTGCTGAAGGCGCACACAAATACATCGCCGATTTTCTCATCGCGATCCCAATTGCGCACGCATTCGGCCAGCGTAATGCGAAACACTTTGTGCGATTGCAAGATGTCGGGCAAACGATGGAACAGGGTGGATATTTTTGAACTACTCAATACTGGTGGACTGCTTTCTTCGAGGGGTTTTTTGTAATCCTATAGTTGGAAAAAAAAAACAAAAGCAGATCATTATTTGTTTATAGTGATTAGTTGTTGTTATTTTGTTAAATCTCGTTTAGGGTATTCTAATTTCTGAATGAATGTAATGTGTGATGAGTTTACATATATGTATGTTGTATATATTTATATTTACACTTTCATTTATATAATTATATTATGGTTAATAAATTGGTTGGGTGGTGGTTACGGCTACCATTTACACGAACATTGGATTAATTTTATGAGCAGTAATGAGGGTGGAGAATGCATGGAAAAAAATTAAATTTAAAATCAATAATAACTGTAATATTCTATTTCAAATGAAATTAAATTATATTGAATACAACAACAAATAAAAAAAAACACATTTTAGTTCAAATTTGTAGATATAAGTTTAAAATGCCTTGAAATATAACATTGAAAGGAATACAAAATAAATAAAGGTCAAAGTTGTTGTTTTAGAAGATGTTATAAAGCCAATCTTCAAAGAAATGGCTTAGTGCCAGTTACAAGGATGACATTCCAAAAATATGATTACTTTCTGTCAATGACGAGAATCCTTTGAAAATCGCCATCACATAAGATTTTAATAAGCAAATCGATTCAAAAACTCTTAAAAGAATTGCTTTAATTTTTTTTTATATATCAAATGGAATAGGTTTTTTCTAAAATGTGTTTTATTAAAACAAAAATAATAAACAAAGAAATAATCAAAGAACAGGGACGTTTTCAATGCAAACGAAATAAAAAGAAAACTTTTGTTGAATGATACAAATAATTGGAAATGATAAAATTGTTCAGATACAACAAATTAATTAATAAGAATGAAGTAATTTGTGAATGATATATTTTGAAAATTAATTTTTGTTCGAACTAAGAAATTTAACTTAATAAAAATGTATCTAAATGCAGCTTTTATTTAAAAGTAAATATAATTAATTGTTCGATTTTCATGACTTACATCCTGTCATTTTAGCAGGTATCTATAATAAACTCTAAAAACAAAATGGGGAACGTAGTTACAAAAACTTGCAACAGTCAAAGAATTTCATCTAAGTTGTGCTGTAGACGAATTTTAATAATTCAAATCAAAAACAAATGCATTTTCTTCTAATCAACCAATCTATTTTTGGGTTTATCAAACACAAATCATTTACTAATAAGATCTTCAACTTCGAAATTTGGAGTTAATGTATGATTCCCTATCGATGGGAGATTGATTTTTTTTCAGCTCCAAAAATAACGGTACCTGACATATAACTGTTATGAAAAAAGTAATTCATTTCGAAAACAGGCCAATATATAGATTTTTTGAAATTTTGTTTAACAGTATATTTTATTAAATACTTAAAATTGCCATACCAAATTTTGTAAGAAAAAACAAGAAATTTATTTAAATTAATTCTAAAGCAAACGGCTCGAAACGATTTTTGTTTTATAAGGGGGTTCACACTCATCGACAAGTTCATCAACTTTTGATTGATATTTTGCTTGGTCGAACGACCGCTTGCTGTAGCTGTGAACACTAGTTGAACAACTGAAATGTTTGAAAATTTGGATTTTAGTGTTTTGTTTTTTATTTTTAATTTGTTTGGGATATTCATAGAGAATGGGTTGAAATAGAAGTAAATCCACAAAAGGAAGGGAGAAAATATGAATTTCCTTCGCTGAAACTGGTGCAAAAAGTTAAACCCATGCCGTATTTGCTTTTTAAAAAATTATTTACAAATGAGGTTGATGAGGCGGTCGTTGAATGTGAACGCTAGCAACACGACTCAGGTTGATCGACTTGTTATTAAACAAATCAGTTGGCATACTTTGTTTTGAGCTGAACCTATGTATTCTAACCGTTTTTTTTTTTCCATATTTTTCCGAAGAAAATTTAGAAGTGGAGTGGGTACGATATGTCGAATTTCAAAATATAGACTCCATAAGATCAACATTCATAATTAAAACAAACAAATGTCGAATGGTTAAAACAATCGAATAACAGGTGCTTGAATGGTGATTGAAGATGATCCCAAACAAGGCAGTCAGAGCTCATAGTTTTTAACATTCGACATTTTGATCATATTTTTGTTAAGGGAACAAGTTGGTTAAATGCTGGGAGGTTAAGTATAAGACTGTGCGTTCACACCAAAAGCTTAGAACACTGCAGATACAACAAGAAACTTTGTCTGTGGTCTCCAAAAGAATATTACGAAAACACAGCAGACAAATTATTAATAAAGATTTACACCAATTGCAAACAAAACACACAAAAACCCATAGGGAGTTATGTTGTAAAGAAAGAAAAAAAAAACAAACAAACTCAAATGCCAATTTTTCGCATTGTATTTAAGAGAGGGGACTTCTCCAAATAATCTGCTTTAGCCTGTCGCTCACAGAAATGAAATATTTCATTTATGATTTTGTTGCATTTTTTAGTAGGTTTTTTCGTTTCGATTCGTATAAGTAGCGTATACTAGACTTAAATACAATAAATACGAGCCAGGGCCGGCCGGCCGGCCAGACGTTTCGAAAGTTCGTCGGCGTCGTGTCAAATTTAAAATGCACCGAATTGGCTGGTGTTTGTTGTAAAACACTTACGAAAAAACAGCTGATGTACATAAATCCTGTTGTCAAAAATCAATCTCAAGCTCTCCTTAAATACCGATGGTAAATTTGTAAAGGAAAATGGGCATTTTGGTGTACCTATTGCCCACGAATGAGATATAAGTATATCGTTGGAAAGCTTAGCCCTAGTACATCATTTTTTTGTATATACACAAAGCTGTAAACCATTGGGTTTAGGCAGTATATGGCACCAGAGATTGCAACTAGAGGAAACATTAATTTCAATAGTGTTCCATTAAAATGACAGTATTGGTCACTTTAGATGGGACCCCCAAATAAAGGAACTTTTAAACCAATGGGCAATAATAAATGGGGTTAAGGCAGTATATTATAAAATATAAAACGATTCGTCTTTATTTATACGAATTTGCAAAGTGTTTTACTTATTATTTTTGGTCGATTATTTTAGCCAACTCCCATTGTTTAGGACAGAAAATATGTTCGTACGTTGGAACACTCCAAAGTACCTAATCATTTTCATATATCTCGTTTCTGGGTACTAGGTAGACCTATATATTTTTGCCCATTCTCCTTTGTGACTATGACTAGGTACATCTACAACAGCTGACTATTTAATCTGGTTTGTGGACGTGGTGGTATGATTTCGGATTTCGTTCGTTTAAGAAATATAGCAAGGAATACAATATCAGATCATTTGGAATGGAACTAAATAAAAATTGGAAAAGAGATTTGCCGCCATAAAATCGGAACTAAATTGTTGTGTTTTAAAAACTCAACTTGTGTTTCTTTTTTCTAGTTTTTGATTGTTCACCAACA
Source organism: Melangyna quadrimaculata (assembly GCA_949320155.1). Taxonomy (NCBI): domain Eukaryota; kingdom Metazoa; phylum Arthropoda; class Insecta; order Diptera; family Syrphidae; genus Melangyna; species Melangyna quadrimaculata. The sequence continues at coordinate 81,266,403 of OX439484.1, read as the reverse complement.
TATCAAATATTAAAGTTCATATTTCATGACAGCTTATCCGACTCTCAGCCGATAGCGGTCAATGCAAGTAAGTAAGTATTAAGCGGCTCTAAATTTGTTTAGAAAACCTACAATTTTTTCTTTCTGGTACAGATTCCTAGTGTAGTAGCCCGTAGCGAAATGGTGCGTGCGTTGGACTGTCACGCTGAAGGTCTGGGTTCAATTCCCAGCCTCGTCCACATAAAAACTAAACAGGTTTTTTCAGGGCTACTGCCTCTTGCGAGGAATTGACAAGTCCACCAAGAGTATCATTTATCATGAATAAGTGCTTCTCGTCTAACCGCTCGAATTTGGCATAAAATTGTAGGTCCCCTCCATTTATGTCGACACACGCACACAGAAATGGTGGGAGTTGTTAGTCACTAGGCCCTGGTTCTTTATGAGCTGTGAGCACCCAATTTATATATTTTACAGATTCCTAGTAGTCTCAGTACCTAGGTGCCTGAGATGATTGTCGCCATATCGAATACAATATTCAAAAAATATAACAAAATAAAAATATTTTGAAAACTGCATTTAGACACTTTAGGTACTACTTATCTATTTGATTAGTTTTGTATAACAAACAATAAAACCAAGACAAGACAAAACATAAAATGTAAAAAGAATACAAAAAAAAAAAAAAAAAAAAAATTGAATTAAGAAACCATAAAAAGAATGAAACAAATTCTCACATTGACTAGACGTTGAAGTGTGGCAACATAGGAGTTCTCACTGTGAACAATAGCCGCAACGATATGGCGTCGTTTAAGCTGTTGCTGTGACAAACCTTGAGGGGCAGGCGGTAGCATTGGAGTTATCAGTCTGGTATGGGTTCGCGCTGTTCCATTGGCTCTACTGCCAGGCGGCAATATTAGATCCAAATCAAAACCATGCGTTGTAGTATCATCATCATTCTGAAATGTTAAAATGCATTTTATTTTTATATGGTAAAGGTGGGTAAACAATAAAATTACCTCAAGAAGTTCGGGCATTTTTACCGAATTTGATGCAACTGCTGCTATTTTGGGCGATGGGTGATTTTCTATTGTACTAGCGTCGGTTGTATCAATACTGCTTGACGACGAATTACGTCCATCTCGACCGCCCACATCGTACTGATGCGACGATCCTCGCCGTATTGAAAACCATCGCGACAGGCGACCGCCTGGCGTTTCGCCAGGTGTTGTCAAGTCCTGCGCAGGGTGATGATGATGGGCTGTTGGCATTGTGCTGCTTTTGGCACTAATGTTATCGGCAGATGAATGCTGCTGCAGATTGTGCTGTTGATGCTGATGATGTTGGATAGTGTGATTGGAGGTTGACGAATTGCTGTTGTTTGAGCCACCACTTCCGCCACTTGAACGCCATTTGTCAAATGACAAATGTTGTTTGGCTTTGTTGAACGTCGAACGAAGTTGGCTATTGCGCTGATGGGCTGTGTTGGAAGCGACACTGCGTTCGGAGCGATCGTCTTCTTCTTGGTCCTCGTCTTCGGATGATAAATCCTGTTCGGATCGTTCGGAACACCAACTGTCTTCCGAACTATTTATCGTTCGGGCTGATGGGGTGTGTTCCAAACGTTTTTTACATCCAACACCGCTCTCAGATTTACTGCCAACCAAATTGTTGGAACTGTTGTTTGATGTAATGTCGGCGCCACTGTTGCCACTTCCAACGACGCCGCCACCACCAACACTTCCACTTCCGCTACCTAAGGCACCAATACCTAGGGTCGATGGGCTGCCACAGCTTTTGGTGTGATGATGATGGTGCTGGGGAGGAAGTATTAATTGATTTGGTATCCCGTTGTACGATGAACGTGTGCACAGGGGATCCGGTCGGCGTAATGATGAATTGTGTAGTTGCGCCGTTGTAATGGATGTAGTCGACGTTGAAACAGGCAAAGGATCTTCCCACGAGCCAGCACTTAATTTTGGCTCATCTAAAATGAAAAACAAAATAAAAACATAAGAAATAGAAAAGGCAAGGTTTAAAAAAAAATTAAAACTATATAAAAATACCAAATTCCAAATAAAAAAAGAGACGTTTTTAAAACAAAAATCAGTAAAAGCGTGTGTTAATAATTGGCAATTGGCATCACATGAAATTGTAATAGATTGCTTCTAGGGTAACGAATTCTGTGTGTTGCAAAGAAATTCACTAAAGTAAAGTGCTGACGTTCCTCCAAGGATAGCTTATACCTGTTTTGTCTTCTGAATTTCAGTGCAAGAAGTTTCTTTAGGCATAAATATGAGTTAAATGTCAGTTTGACGATTATGTAGGTATAAACATTTAGCTATATTAAACTTATGATTCTTTAAAGAACCACACGTTAAATTTCAAAACTTCACGTCTATCACAAAAGTTTTATTTCCATATTAATTCATTTTAAACTCACTTCTCTAATGGAACGTTCTTCACTTAATAATTTGGTGGTTGAGCTTGTTTAATATACATTCATATATGTATGTATATATGCCTTTTTTTAAATAGAAGCTTGATAGCTTAAAATTTGTCAATTTTACATATAATCAAGTGACTCAAGCGGAAGGGATGACATTGACGAAGGCGATGTATCATCAGTAGATAAAGATATTATGATATATATCACACATGGGTTGTTCCTTTATTCACACACTCTTCATCCGGGAGGAAATTACTTCCAGATAACTTCACGGTTTATATATCACTTCTACTATATGGTTTGATGATGAATTGATTTTTTGTCGGCATCTGGGTGCTATGACACAAAATTGTGTTTTTTTTTTGTGTTTGATCTTTAAAAAAACCCATCCTTTATATTATAGACTCAAAAATATAACTGCATACACTCCGCGTCAATTGGGAGGGGTCACCTTTTTTATAATAATTAATTTTTTCTTGGTGACATGATTGAGAAAATGTTTAGGCGGGAGGGTCAAATTTCTAATAATAAAAAATTGACCTTAAATATTAAAAAACAAAAACAACCCGGCTGGAAAAATTCCTAGTTTCTGTCTAGTTTAGGCAAGGCCCTAATAAGTTTTTAGTAGGGAAAATCTAGACGAGACAAACTTGTCAGATACTTGGCAAGCCCTTGCTGGATTTCGATACCAAAAATTTAGATGAAGGAAACTCATGAGTAGTAAAAACTTGTTTGACGTGTTTCGGTACCGCAAAAGGAATATCTCTTGTCCACCAAAAACAAAAAAAAATTATAAGCATCATGCAAATTTAGCATCATACGACACCATTTTCTCGCTTTCCCTTGTCTTCTTTTTCATATCACACTTCTTACTATGGGTGTGAGACATCTGTGTATTATAAGATTGTTAAATGAGAACGAGAAGTCCACCTAAAACGCAAGTACACAAAATCCGGTTCTATTCTGTATGTATTTGTTATGCAATCTGGAATGAAAGTTATTCACTTTCGACATTGAATTTTTGTATAGCGAGTTAGTCCAGTGGGTAGCGCATTGAACTAACAAACAGAAGATCGTGGGATCAAGTCCTACATAATCCAGCTTCTTTTTTTTCATGACGAGGCAAAAGGGTTCATAATCGACAAGGCCCGTGTTCTAGCCTTTGCTATTTCGTGCTAGTGCCTTACCGGAATCTATGTAAAACTCTCTAGTGCCTTGCCGAAAACTAGATTGTTTTTCTGTGCGGAAATGATTTAAGTTCAAATTATAAGATTTCTTGAACTCAATTGGTTGAGGCGGTGTGTATAGAACATTTTGTTTTTTTTTTTTTTTTTGCATTCGACAGCTCTCTGACATTTATATTATGTTCGGTATTATTTGACAAATAATTATAATGAATAGACTATCAAACCAGAAGAACACATCCGTATATCATTCAAGTGGGATAACTTATAGAAGATACTCTAGTAACTGAGTAACTGATATCAACTCATCAACTTTTAAACTTTTACCGATTTTTGTAGTTAAAGACTGAAAATCTAAACATATGTAGGTACGTCTATTTTGTATAAAAAAAGTTCAACTCCTCGGTGGGACGGTTAATACGTTCCGATTTCAATAAAATTTTGCACAGAAGTTTGGTTTTATTACTTTGATGGCTTTAAGGGGTGGGAACGGAAGAAATTTGTAAATTTCGAAATAAGCCCCACCATAATACAAGTTGACCATTCAAACATTCATAATTAATTGTATGACGGAGCGAAAGCTATGCAGCCTCACCGAGAGTTTGTTATCTTACGAAAAACACAATTAAAACAAGTAACAATTAAAAAAAAAAAAAAAAAATGTCTTGTAGGTACGTAGATAAATGACGTGATTCAAATTCGCATTTGAATAATAATTGATTTTGAAAATAAGGTACTAATTATTCTTTTGAGTAAATGTCAACATCAGCGATAACGTAAAGTGCAAAGTTAAGATTGTAGCAGAAAATCGTATGTACCACAAAATTAACTTAATTTGAGACTGAAAAAGGGGTGTGATCTGTGATGGGTAGGTTAATTGAAAACCAAGGTAGATAGGCAATACTTTTATGAATCTCTACAAACATCAGTACACTGAATTGTACACAATCCAAAAATGAGTTCAATTATAATTCAAACAAAAAAAAAAACTAGGGTAAGGTGATATCTATAATATTGTCATAGTCATATACATATGTATGTAGGTACCAAGTCGCAATTAATATACAGTTGACGTGTGAAGATTTTACGTTATGATAAACTCTAGGGATTTTATTTTTTTGGATTGACCTTAAACAAACACATTTCATGTCCTCCTGTGATTCCAAATGTTTGTATTTTAATTTGCATTGTTTCCTTATCATACATAATTGCATTTTGTCTTTTTTTGCCAAAATATGTATACGTAATTAAATTAGTGTTTGTCTTGTTTTTTTGTATACAAATGTCAGTCTAGTTTATAAGATGAGTAGATCTAGATACATAATTAAATATACACACACAATACATACATACATACACACGAACTCCGTGAAAGAGATACAATATTTGATTTCTTCTTAAAACAAAAATAATAATAAAAGAAATTCTTACAGTTATTTTTTTTTAATACTTTTTTAAAGGTTACTACCTAATAGCCCAGAAAAGTAAAATATTCACTTCGAAAAAATTCCGACAAAGCTGAATCTTAGTGGAGAGCGTCATTTCTACGTCCTTAACACTCCTAAAAAGTATCCTAAATTTGGAGCTGAGCAAGAAAATATGGGTTTGCGAAAATTCAGTTCTTTTTAATTACTCGAAAACTATAAGTTTTATTTTTTGAAAAAATTTGTAGAAAAGCATTGTAGTTCATGTTATTCCACACAAAAAAGATTTTTTAAAACTTTTTAGATAGATTTGGAGAAAAACGGTCAAAACCATTGGGGTGTAGTACATTTATTAAAAAAATAAATTTATATTTTTGGGTGGGGAAACTTTGCTTATTGGGTTATGTTTGGAAAAATATTTTCGATTAATAAACCAAGTTTTAAGAGTGGTACCTACACCGCAAGGAAAATACCGCCATTTAAAAAAAAAAATGATTTGTTTTATTTTGTTTAATAACTCACGAGAAGTTTATTATTTTTTTTACAAAATTGCCCAAAATCAACTTGTAGATTGTAAAATTATCTACAAAATGACATATTAACGAGGTCTTTACGTCAAGTCACTCTTAAGTTATAGCGTCCCAAAGTTCAGTTTTTCGTTAAAATGGGGGTTTTGCATATTGCCGCCTTGTATCATGAAAAAAATTTTAGTTTAAATTCAAAAAAATATTATTTTGAAAATGTTGAAAAACAGAAGATACAGTTAAAACTGATTCAATAATTTAATCCAAATCAATCGAACCGTGCTTGAGAAACTATAGAAGCTAAAAAACTCAAAGATTTTTTTATCACTTCCATTAATCTTGAAAAAAAAACATGTTGGTGAAAATACTTAAATAATATATAACTAGCGGAAACACCCGGCATTGCCCGGGTCCCTTTTGTTAACAAATCTTGAAAAAAAAAAAATTTCCCGTGGAAAATAGTTTTCCTTGAAAATATTTCTGCTATCGTGAATATCTCTGAAATAAATTCGATGAATTGACCGCCCAATTCCCCAGGAAAACTTATTCCCGACATCAATAAATTTTCAACATCATTCATGTTCTCAATTTTCAAAGGATAGAAATATTGTGTAAGTGTTAATTATTATTAATATAAAAGCTTAACTATATATTCACGTACTTCTAAATATCTATGCTAAATACACCTACTTGTAAGACAATATTTGAAAAACTTGTATGGTTTCCTTTCTCGCCCCCAACTATCAACTGTCAAAGCAAAAGGTGTGATTTTTCGGGTTTTTAACATTTCACAACCATCACTGTCAACTGTCAAGTGAGATTTTTTTTTGATTTCCACTGGACTTAGAGTGCAAAATCCACCTCCTATATCGATTGGGGCTCTCAGATCTTGACATTTCGACACCTGTCAAATTGAAAAGTGAAATTTCTTATTTTCTGTTGGTGCTAAAGTGCATTGCTGTTACCATTTTTGCTATCATTGTGAATGATTTACTCTACGAAGCGAATGTTTTTCACTGATTTAAGAGATTGTGAAAGTATTCGCCGTGTTGATTTCAACATAACTAAATTTTCACCGATCATGTTAATCAAACATGATTGGTTAGGGTTTTACCTTCCACAACAATCCAATCAACAACCAGCGCATTTTTACTTACTTGAGAATTATATCATGCCATTCATTAGCCTTTCATCACTACTTATTATATTTTTCAACATTATAATATTCACTTACACATTCAACAAAAACCTGGCAAAAAACTCATACGCACTTGAAACGTCAAATCTCATAGCTAAGCTTTGTCAACGCTCATGTCTTGTTCAAAAAGTTATATTTTTCGCCATGTCGGTCAACATAGATTTTTTGGACTCCATTGAATTTTTTCTGGACATGTTCATAATAGTGCCATCTGTTTAATCGAATCAGTCGTTAAAATTGTATGGTTGTCTATTAATATTTTGTATGTATTTAAATAGTGAGACAACGACCTTTCCAAAGACATCTAAATTTTGAAATTCGGAAAGTACTTTCCGATTTATATCCCATTTTATGCAGATAAATAGACAATTTGAAATTTTTTTCTGGAAAGGAATCTGATAATTGGTGTGACAGCCATGAAATTGCAATAATTCCAGCCAAATGAAATGGTGGTAGCCTACTCAAGTGATTGTTGAACATTCAAACATTCAAAATTTGAAAACTTCCGTCCAAAACAACATCAGATGCTCTTTTTAAAAAAAATATACCCACCGATAAAGGATGGGCAGCTGACAAAATACACAGGCACTATTTGTTTTGACTTCTCCTTATGTACAAATTAAGTCCAGAAGACATTTTAAAAAAATTATATACGATCTTACTTTTTAAATATCTATGCAAAATTAACTTTCTATTCAAAAGTTATATTTAAGGTACTCTTACTCGTATTCGTTATTTTATTTACATTCAAATAATTTGCTCAAGTTCATACGGGTACATCTCCATCTCCATAACTTATACAAAATATTATGCACAAAGTTACCTTGGCCATGGATTCTCATTGTACATAATATATGTATATTTCAGTGTTCAGTTTTAGTTTTAATTGCACAACGTTGAACTAGGTCATTTTTGTTTTATCTTATTCTTTTGTTTTGTTGCATTTCTTAAATTGTTATTCTTTTTTCTCAGTTTTAATTACAAAAAAAAAACTTAAATTGCATGTTGTGAATGTATAAAGAACAATCAAGCCAAGAATTTCATTTGCTTCTGATACCAGGGCCAAATTAAGTTATGTAGGGACCTGGGAAAAAACTGGGCTTCTGTTTTGAATTTTTCCTGTCGGACTTTACGCGGTATTGAATATAAAAACTGGGGCAGTATTACAGATATGAATAGTTCTGGGATTCGATTACGATCGAAAGATTTTTAACAATTACTATGCCTATCAAACCAGAGTTAAAGAAAACGACTGCTATCGTCAAAAAAAAAAAAAATGTATACAGTGAAACTTCCTATTACGGCCAGCACCCTTAGGCATGAAATTTCTTCATTTTACCCCTTGAAATGACAACTGTATCAAACGGGCAAAAGTGTTGTCACCATCGCGTGCGTCGGTCGTCCTCGCTGTCAGCCTTAGGTAGGTTTCACAGTACCTATGTATATGCTGGATTGTTTTCGTGTGAGTACATTTTGGACCACATAACTTTTTAGTTCCTTTATCACGATAAATGCAAAAATAATTGAGGTTTTTCAAAACCTCTTTATTGAGTTTTTGAGACGATACAAAATTATTTAACTACGTGATTTCTGGTTGATAAACATAGTGATGTGACAAAGGAACACTTTTAACGGTACGAACATAACCCGGCTGGAAAAATTACAAGTTTCTGTCTATTTTGGGCAAGGCCCTAGTAAGTTTTCAGTAGGGAAAATCTAGACAAGGAAAACTTGTCAGATACTTGGGAAGCCCTTGCTGGATTTCAGTACCAAGCATTAAGACGAGGGAAACTTTTCAAACACTCGTGAGGCCCTCCGTAGAAAAACTTACTGGACATGTTTATGTACCCAATCAGGTGTGTCTCTTGTACACCAAAAACAAACATTTTATAAGCACCACAATTTCAGCATCATACGACACTTTTTGCTCTATTTCCTTTGCCTTCTAGTTCATATCCGAATTTTAACTATGGGTGTGAGGAATCTGTAGGTATATTATATAATTGTTCAGTGAGGATAAAGTCAGAACAAAGCAGTACAGATTTGTCTATAGCGAGTTAGCCCAGTGGGTAGCGCATTCGACTGAAAAGTAGGAGATTGCTGATTTGTTGTTTTTTTTTTTTTTTCTGGCGAGGCAAAAGGGTTCATAATCGCCAAGGCCCTTGTGCCTTCCTTACTCTTGCTAGCCCCTTGTTAGAATCTAAGGAAAACTCTCTAGTGCCTTGTCGAAAACTAGATTTTTTTTCTGCGCGGGGTGTTAATCTAAATCTAAAGACGATAATACAAATAAAATGCGCCATTCAAATTCGCCTTGTTTATGAATAGTCCACTACTGACTGCTATTGTTCTGCTGCTGCCCATATAATGGGGGCAAACCATTTGATAAATTCCTTTTATCGTGAGCTTGAAACTATACAACACAGGAAGAAGAGGGGCTTGAAATTTTAACTTGATGAAACGAAGACGAAATACAAAACAAAAATCGAACTTCTAGCCATTTTGTCTGGTCAGGATAAATAAAATAAGTTCTTGCCAGCCATCATCATATCGTGTTGATTACTTTTAGAACAAGTTTTTTTCTTTTTCCCCCAACAAGACATTCCATTATGAATGACTAATAAGAGTGTTGTTGAGATGAAGAGTTTCATGATGTGGCTGAAGTATATACGTACAGAGGGTCCTCGTATATGTACAATGTACGTTCTCCTAAAATAACCTTCAAAGAACGTGGCAGGTAGCAGCTAAACCTGATGATGCATAATGATATTCATGGAAGCACCGAATGCTTCTCAAGTCTTACTATGTAAATTTCTTAAAAAGACACTGCCATTTTCAACTAAATTGTATAAAATCAAGTCCCATGAAGGAAGAGATAATAGATACAAATGGGAAAAGATATTTAAATATAGTTTTGGGGTGGTATAATGTTATATTCCCAGGCGAGACGGGGAATATCAACATCATACCTTCATAATTAAATTTAATTTAATTTAATTAGTATGTCAAATTCTGCGGATTTGTGTAAAAATAGAACTTACTCGTATTTGAAAAATGTTCTTAACAGCTTGAATTATGATTCATTTCATAAAATCTTTGTATATATTTCATTTGCATATCATAAGAAACACTTAAGACTTAAATAAGTAGAAACGGTAAGTTAAGTTGCGCGTAGTTCGTAGAGCTCACACGTCACCTCATAAAGAACCGAGGTCACATAAAATTAATTTCTTAAAAGACTGAAATGTGTAGGAGTTTTTTTAATTGGCGACAATCTTATTATAACATTTTGCGACTTAACAAACGATTAACTTGTACTTCCGCTTGAAAATTTATTTGATTTGTTAGCTTTATTGATTTGATTTGTTTAATTGATTACAGGGGCTTTGAACTGTGCAGAAAAAAACCGAAACATTCATAGTTGTGTCTTACTTGTTTTGTCTTACTTGGAAATTCTCTAAAGCTTGATCCTACAATGATTTAAACCAAATAACAGTTTTGGCAGAGTATGATTTATGGATATGAAAATTTCAAAGCGATACTTAAAGTTAAAAACTCTTTTAGATTGAATGATCGTGTGTAAAAGCTTCAAAATTCGTACATTTTTGCTATACCATCATAAGCGGGTTTAGAAATCCTCATTTCAAAATTTTATATAAAATGCATTTTGAAAGTGCATTCGTTGATTAATAATTTATTCGTTAAGCCAACGAATTTATTCGTTATGGTACTTTATATTCGTTGTATGATTGTTCTTGTTCATTTTATAGTTCACACTTGATTTTTTTTTTTAAATCTATCAATGAACGAAACAGGAATTAAATGACGCAACGTGTTGACAATTTTTGGTGGAAAATTTGTAATTCATTTTTTACCGTTAAGCACAGAAAATTAAATTTGTATATATTTTTGACCAAAAATAACTTCCATAAGAAATACATAAATATTGAGGTACAGTAGACAAAGCTTTAAAATTAAAAAAAATAAATATTTTGTTTGTACGATTACGTACTTACATACATAATGTTTGACAGTATTTGAAAAAATTCAATTAAAAAGTACAAGTGACCTCAACTCTAGAAATAATTATTGTGTTTCGCCCAGGTACAACACTGTGCTCTTCAGTCAGTCTGTTATACCCTACTGAGACACAAATTTTGGTCGATGTTTACCGACTTTTAAGGAGTTGAGGTCACTTGTACTTTTTAATTGAATTATATTCTTTCACTCAACTTAAAATGGAAGTAATTTCGATATTTTCATTTTTAAATTTCTTCATCGTCTTAGTATTTTAAAAAAAGGCGAGTTAGTGTGAAATTGAAGTTTATTTGTTATCGTTTTTATTTACTTACTTTCCAAGACCGCCAAATATATGTACATATGTATAAGGATCTCTCAAACCAGCGCGAAAAATTCAGTGCGGCGGAGAAACGTTCGCCAGTCAAAATTTATTTATGATTTATGTACATGGTGATAAACAAGAGTGCCCACACCAACGGCAATGTTTCTCTGCGCGCCGAATGTTTCCCGTTTGCTTGGGGAAGCCTTCAGCGTTATAGACCAAGAGCCGGCAGCAAATTTTGGGAGTGGATTGATAACCAAAATATGAGTATGAATGAGGGTTTGTAGGTGCATATATCGCGGTATCAAAAACAACCGTCTGGCAGGTTTCTTTTTCAGCCTTAGGCAGGGGTGGGGGTTTGGAAATAGCGATTTTCCAGTTTATTTTGTTATAGGTATTACCACTTCAATACATTTAAAAAACATATTATGTGATGCTCTGTTATTTTCTTTAAGTTCAAACGTTATAATCTTGGCAAACCGACCAATAGAACTCAAGATGTTAGGTTTTTAAACGAACCTTAATCGATTTTTTTTTTTGAGACTTTGTTTTGTTGATTTTTTGTGTTTTATAATTCTCCAAGAAAAAGACGATAAGGTCCTCTTAAAAAGCTTATATCTTCAGTTCTATTGGTCTGATTGCCAAGATTATGACGGTTTGACTTAAAGAAAATGACAGAGCATCACGGCATTTATTTTTTAAATTTATTGAAGTGGTAAAACCTCTGACAAAGTAAATTTGAAAATTGCTATTTTCAAACCCCCACCCCTGCCTAAGGCTGAAAAAGAAACCTGCCAGACGGTTGTTTTTGATACCGCGATATATGCACCTACAAACCCTCATACTCATATTTTGGTTATCAATCCACTCCCAAAATTTGCTGCCGGCTTTTAGACTATTATGTTTCAAAATCTACTCCGACTTCGAAAAAGTAAACAATCAATCAGTGCTAAAATAATTACGATCTGATTTTACTAAGCACATTCTTGGTAAAATTTTATATTATTGCTGAGAGCAATATTTTCCTGCACAAATGGGAATTGAATGTGACAGTGATTCAGGATGTTTACTTTTACTAAGACTCGAAAATAAGTCAATTCCAGAATTCAAAAATTCAAAATTGGTAAAAGTTTGAAATGTTGAATGTTTTACAATTTTTTTTTTGAAAGTATTTAAACTCCCTTTTGGTATCCTCTATCCCGCAATCAATCTATCCGAAAACAATTCTGTTGCTTATTTTAAATTTTTTATGATAAAGCTGCTAAAAAGATAAAACATTTTGCTTAACCAACACTTTTGAAAACCTATTTTTATTTTTTTTTCAAAAAAAAAAAAATACTCAAATATTTTTAAACAACTTGGTACCTACATTTTTGTACATGGTATTTTTGTATTACTTTCTAGAATACTTGAAAAAAATTCTAAATTAACGGCATCTGCAATACTTATGCAAATACAATATAAAATCGTTAAGAAAAATTTTTTTTTCTCGAAAACGGCTTCAAGAATTTTGATAAAAAGATTGTTTGATTTTTAATAAGTGCAATCTTCTAATACAAAATATTTTACTTTTCGTTCTTATTAAGAGTTTACTTTCCAGAGAACGTCTTTTTATATTTTATTGGATACACCGATTGAAATTATTTTTTGTATGCAGATGCTCCTAAAAAGTATAAAGAATATTGCATATCAATTTTTTTAATTTGATTTTTTATATTTTAAGAACTTTGTCAAGAAATATTAGGAATAGGAATTTTAATCTTGATGCTAAACTGTACAAATGTTTCTATGTCATATTGATGGCTTAAAAAAACAATGTGAGTATAAGTTCACTGCAATTAATTTCATTTGGTATCCTTTTATATATTTTCCTAATAACCGTAAAAAAAGAACTTTAAATAATTCTTTTCAGTTTGCAAGGCAAACAACAATAAAAAAAAAGTACTTAATTAGCGTACAAAGAATTTAAGGCGAGGTAATTAAAAAATCTTTTAAAGAAAATAAAAATGAACGCTTGCTGAATGTAACACCATAAGTCAGAAGATTGCGGTCTCCCGGCTTAGTATTTAGCTTATTGTTAAAGTTAGGAACAAAGAAATTAACGAAAATTGTAGCATAATAATAAAATATAATAAAATGCAAAGAATGATTAGCAGTTTTAGTATTAAGGTTTACGACTAATTAAGTAAAACTTTATAATTATCTCTCCAAATTACCAACATAAAAATACGAAATAATGATTATTTATAAGAAACACTTGTCCAACTCACATGATTGTGCAACGACAGTTGTTGTTCATTAACAGAAGATGATATTCGAAATAAAACTCAAAACCAGACTTAATAAAACAAACCGCAAAAAAATAATTCCACAATCAATTCAAACAAGTTTTGAAACTTAAGTGCTAATGATGATACTTATAAAAATGTTAATGCCCTTCGAGAAAAGGCTTGAGAAAATGACTTCGAAATAATATCAATAGAACGGGCCAGTCGGCGCGACGACGCGACCGGCGTATCATCATCAACACCACTTAAAATGGTTTTGCATTAAAACGCAAAAGGCGTGTGTATATAAGTAGAGAGGTCGTGAAACTGAAACCGGAAAGCAAGTCCTGATAACACACATCAATAAGTATCCGTCGCGAGATAAAGACAATGACGATCTTGCTCGTTGCAGTGTCTATGTCTTAGAGCTTGAGACATAAAGTCTATCTGTTCGTTCTCTATGCGGGCCAGTAAATACTCCATAGAACTCGTTTCATTTTGTAATTACGATTTATGAATGATTTTAACGACTTAATGTAAGTCAGATAGTAATTAGAAAAATAAATCCCACTGAAAGAAGCCTGATACGACACAATACAACTACAATTGATATATAGTTTTCATCTCTAGAATACTAAGTAGGTAAGTTGCGATTATCTAGTCATAGGCTTTACTCAGTACAAAGTTCGTTTTTCTTGAGTTATTAAGCAAATAGTACAAACCAGTTTTAAATGTTTTTACAACGTTATCGACCGACGCGACAACACGACGGACATATAAATAGTTTGGGAAATTAAGTTACATAGCCAGTTATTTCAAAGTGGATGCAATCATCTTGTAATTTGAATTTCATCCGATCTTATAAGTTTTACTTTTTATAAGAGTCAGTAAACATCGACCAAAACTTGTGTCTTAATAGGGTATAACAGACTGACTGAAGAGCAGTGATGGTACATGAAAACAAAATAAATCCCTACGGTATCCACAAAAAATCCCTACTTTATCGCCCCCTTCCACTGAAATGTATGAATTTAATATCCTCGCCATACAATTTCACTCTTAATTTTTGAGTTTTCAGTTCAACCCCCCCCCCCAAATTTTTTCCTGCGTTCGCGCCTGATGCATGCACATTAGGTATACTTCATTAAATATGTGTGGTAAGATGTTTAGAAAGAAAAATATTTTGGGATATAAGTATAATAATGCAGGGTGTGTGGTAAGATTAAAAAAGAAATAAAAAGTATTTATATTTAAATTTTAAATATCCTTACGCTTTCATAGAAAACTTTGATCCTTTTTCCCCTACGGCGTCTTTTTCAAGACAAAAATCCCTACGTGTAGGGATTTTTCCCTACGTGTACCATCTCTGCTGAAGAGTCCACTGTTATACCTTGGCGAAACACAATTATTTCTGGAGTTGAGGTCACTTGCAAGAAATAAAAAAAATGTCCACAACATAAAAACTTATTTGTTGCCCGTTTTAATTGCGAATTTAAAGTTAATGGAGAGTGAATAAAAAAAAATGAGTTACTTTTTTTCGACGGACGGTTAATATAAAACAGAGGACTCAATTAAATTTCATATAATTTGCAACTCTAACCCCCACACTATCAACACTTTGAAATGACGCAATCACTGACATCTTGTGACACTATACACTATGACAGCGATTAACGTTCAATTATTCTAGAGGTGAAGTGCGTTTAAAAAGGTGGGATACTCGATGCTTAATGTTGATTATGTAATTTATTTATTTTTTTTTAGCTTCTTGTTTGGTTTTGTAGCGAGTAAGTTCTTTTTGTGTGTTGTTGACAGAAGCTTACAAATGTTCACTCAACAGTGAAATTAATTTTCAAAAAAAAAAAATGATTAACTGATTAACGCCAACGCGGCACTTTAAAGATATATTTTCCATATACATTTAACATAAGGTAAGATAATAGATTTTATTTGTTAAGTCTTAAGGATTACCTACAAACAGACACACCGCGTCAACGATAAATCAGTAAATATGCAAATAAATGTTTGCGATATGGATAATAACATAAATAATAAATTTTAAGAGCAATTCCAGTTAAGATCCGGATAGAATCGATATGAATAGAGATATACAGAGTGATTCGCATAAGGTGTGACGAAATGTTAGGGTGTGTAAAATACAAAGACAAATACAAAGACAAAAAGACAGGGAGGGCTATTCCATTCGTTTAGGTGCAATTTTCTTAAAAAATAGTTTAAAACTAAATATTAAAAAAACAACGATAACACTAGTCATAGAACTATTGAGTTTTAAATGTTTGGCTAAGAATTGATAAGAGCAATGAATTAAAAAAAAACATTGTAGGTACTTAATTACGTACAATTTAAAAAAAAAAAACAAAATTAGTTTGAACTTTTTTTTTTAATTTTGAGTTTCGAAATTAATTTTTCAAAAAAAAAAAAACTTTATTTAAAAATAAAATTTAATAAAAGAAGGAATTTTTTGGCATTGTAAGTGTTGCCGTTGTTAAAACATTTTTTTTTTTGTTTGGTTAGTTTTAGTTAATTTTGTAGAAAATTGCCTCTTCCGCCTAAAGTGGGGGATGGAGTAACACATCCTCAACTCCCACACGATTTTTCTAAACTGTATTTTTTTAAAAGCTAATGGCATTTTTTTAAATATTAAAATCTTATTTCTTCCAGGTTCAACAAGTTATTCATTTCCAAAGCGTTTAACATTTTTTTCCTACACTTTTTTTTTTTTAATACACTTAATCTTATTTCTTCCAGGTTCAACAAGTTATTCATTTCCAAAGCGTTTAATATTTTTTTCCTACAAAACTTGTACGGAAAAAACTAAATATTGATATCTCTAAACTGTAAAATTTTTAAACAACCAATTTTTGGTGGAATCATCAAAATTAAAGCAACTTCTTTAAATTTGACCCACCCTTATATGTATGTACAATGTACATATGAATTTAGGTACTTTAAATTTTTAATTTGACAAATTGGGACAAAATTGGGACTCTAAAATAACGGTTTTTTTTTTTTTAATTAACATATAATTACTAAAGATCTATTTGAATTTAAACACTCGCAATTTCAAGCATTCAAACTAATACTACACTAGCTGACCCAGCGAACTTCGTTTCACCCGAATTCGTTAATGTAATGAAAATTAGCGAAACACAATTATAACTCTGAGACTGGCACATGATTAATTTAAAAATTCTATGAATACAATGGAAGTAACTGAAGCATAACATTGTCGACGTGTTTCAATCAAACCGCAGTGATTTACTTGTCGGTCAACCCGCTTTTTCACTGAAGTACTTTATGGTAGATAACGTTTTTTCGTTCTTTTCTCGGCCGGGTATACTTAAAAAAGCGGGATGTTTACCGACATGTGAGCACGCCACATACAATTGACCTTGTATGAAACATGGTAATTCAAGACTGAATGTCAAAGCACTCGGAATAATCGGAATTTTAGCGTTAAATTGTCACTTGAATGACAAAGTCCGTGAGATAGTTTGTGGCTTCGTTTTCATCCATCGCGATTTGATTTTGAAATGATCGACACCCTTGTTGTTGAAATCGTTCGTGCACTCAGCCAATTATGGTCAGCATAATTCTAAGCGATAATCGGGAAATCATTCCTGTTGATGCCGAAAATTAGGTGGAAATTCAATCAGGCCAAGGTGAATTAGTCGATTGGAATCATTCGCGTTTTTTTTTTAATATCTCCATAAAGCCGACGTCTTCAGGTATGTATGTAAGTCTTCAACTCATCTATCGCAGTTGATCTTGGAATGCCAGGTAGCGTATGAAGCATAATCTTTGCGCCACCGAAATATCTTTTATCATTTCGTATTTCTTCCAACGTGCGATTCAGGACTTCCAAATTGCGTTTGTGAGCCACTGTGCACTCGTCCTTGGTGGTCACTACATTGCTGCAATACTTTCGACACCGTAGACTTCTTTGAAATGTTGCATGTAGGTTCTTCACCCACTTGCAGATTGGATGGCAATTTCAATACAGAATGGTTCGACTGCCTTTTAATAACGTAGCCTCAATCCCCTAAGGCTAGGCGCATATTAAAACGCGTTCGACGCGAGTGACGCGACACAGCACAGCATAAGTTTTTGTAAACAATGTAAGGCTAGGCGTATATTGAAGCGCGTTTGACGTGAGTGACGCGACCCAGCAGAGTACGAGTTTTTGTAAATAATATAAATCAATAGAACGACGCATATTGATTGAGCGGCACGACATGACCTGACGCGAGTTTTCAGGAAAATCGCGTGACACAGTGATCGAAACACAGTTTTCCTTGCGAGTCCGGCCGGCGCGTGGTTTTTTTTCCGTCAAAAAATAAAAAAAATGAACTGTCGTTGTTTGTGAAAATAAAAATCGTTTGTTTTTTTAGAAAATACTTGTTTTTTTTTAAGTTTATTTCAATTATCTATCAGACGATTTTTGCTTCAATGAATTTCTATTTTGACACGAGACACGCGATTCAATATGCGGAGAATGGCATGACACGTTTCTATAATCGTGTCGTGCGAAGCTCGTGAGGTCACGTCACACGTTTCGGACGCGGCTCAATATGCGCCTAGCCTAAGAATCGAGTGCCAAAGTAATCTCAGATCTCGTACGAATCGTAGCCCAAATCAGTGAAAACAGGAATGTTTTTTTTTTTTTTTTGTCCACTGGACGCATCGAAAATATTCCATTTCCGTTATCAACTGCTTCCATCAATTCATCGAACATCCTGACTCAATGCGACTCGATAGAAATCCATTTCATACTCAAATTCTCGATTAAATGCGAAGAAATGTACTAAAAACCGGATCTTCGCGGATCTCCAATTTTCTTGGAAATTTCCCTAATATTTCTGCATAGGGTCCTCCCTTGTGCCAATAGAAATCCATCAAACCCAATATCGTGAAAATCGAACGATCCGTTCTCGTGTTATCTTACTGAAAAACGAAATTTGCACCTGATGCGCCACCTGTTGAGAATCTTTCGACTTTTATTTTTTCCTAAACATTCGCATAGTAATTTCAAACGAACCCGCAGAAGGAAGTATCCAATTTGTTCCAGTCTTTTTCAACTTTTAAGCATCCGCACAAACCACTTACTTACTTACTTAGGTCCTCGGACCTATTACGTCCGTGATGTTTCCCTTACGGGACATAGGGCCTCCACTACACCTACGCGCCATCGTGTACGATTTCTTGAAATGTATTTCAGCTCTCTCCAACTTTTCCCCAGTCGTGCCGATTCCTGTTCGACCGTTCTTCGCCATGTACTTCTAGGCCGGCCCACTTGTCTTCCCTCCTGTGTGAGCGGGTTCCACTGCATTGCTTGAGATGCAATGCACCGATCGCCTTTTCGAAGCGTATGGCCAATCCACTGCCACTTTCTTCTTCGTATAATGGAGTCTATGGGCTCCTGACCCGTTCTCGCATGAAGTTCGGCATTGGAGATATGGTTGGGCCAGAAAATCCTCAAGATGTTTCGTAGACATCATCGCACAAACCACGATCCATTTTAATATATATAGAAAATATGTACCGCATTTTGAAATAGTATTTTAGTTACACAGTTCCCACTTTAAGATACAGAATTTTGAGCGTGCATTATTTCAAATATCCAATTTTTTTTGTTTGTACATACTTCATTCTCAGTAGGTGAATTTTAATTTAAACAAAATTTATAAATTCAAAACGAACGAAAATATTATGTAATAAGTGTGTTCAAATCTATGAAAAAAGCAATCAATATCTTTTATACGAATTAGATATTTTTGTATTCCTTAGAAATTCATAAAACATAACTGCATCTAAATAAACAAAACATTCTTCTCTTTTATAAGACAGGTATAAACAAAACAAAATTTAAAACATTATTTTAATGATTTCATGGCGGGTAACATTTATGTTTGTTTATAATTTTATATGCACCTTAACTACATAGTTGCAAGAAACTTAACAAAATAACTAAAAAACATTTCACTTCATTTTTTTTTACTTTTTAATAGAACAATTTTTCATTAAGATGTTTTATAGACAAAGAGTAAAGTTCATGTTTACAATAATTCTTTATTAAAACAATTATATAAAAATATATGGGTAAATATTGTTTTTAATGCCATAAAGAATTTTAATTATTATTGTTTTATATTTTGCTAAATTGCACATTTGTTTGTATTTTTTTAAATTGTTTCTATAGAAGTAGTATTTCCATCATTTCAAATTGTCTGATCACGGATGAACGGAGAGGTTAACTTATTTGTATTAAAATTAATAGCTTTGTGGAGATTACTCGATCTTTGTTTTAAAAATTAATGTTAATCATTTAAATGGTCAGTAAGAAGAAACAACAAAAAACATTTGTGATAATTATTTTTATATGAGTAGGCATGTTTTATGTCAATTTAATGTGTCTAGGTTTGGGTCAAGACTTTTACTTCTGACCCGGTATTTGTGCAGAATTTATTTTCCTTGGCTGGCGAAAAACATCTTTAATCATATTCTATTTATATGCCTGTTTTAGGAAGAAAAATAATTATTATTACAAAGTTTTAGAAGTTTTCATCAATAGAACAAAAAAGCATATGCCACAAAAACAGGAATGTTTTTCCAATTCCACTTAAAGCATCAAAGAAAGAAAATGCCACCATTTCCGTTATCGAATGCTTGCATCAATTCATTGAACATGTTGAATCAATCAATACGACTCGATCAAATCCATTTCTCGGTCGAATTCTCGATGTTACTGAAATGTCACTTTGACATCTGTCACTTTGACCTCTGTCACTTTGACATCTATCACTTTTACATCTGTCACTTTGACATCTGTCACTTTGACATCTGTCACTTTGACATCTGTCATTTTGACCTCTGTCACTTTGACATCTATCACTTTTACATGTCACTTTGACATCTGTCACTTTGACATCTGTCAGTTTGACATCTGCCACTTTGTCATCTGTCACTTTGAAATCTTTCACTTTGACATCTGTAACTTTGACATCTGTCACCTTGACATCTGTCTCTTTGACATCTGTCACTTTGACATCTGTCATTTTGACATCTGTCATTTTGACATCTGTCACTTTGACATCTGTCGCTTTGACATCTGTCACTTTGATATGTCACTTTGACATCTGTCACTTTGATATCTGTCACTTTGACATCTAGAAGTTTCCGGAATATAGTGTCCTTCCTTGGGTCAATACAAATCCGTCAAACCGAAAATCGTGAAAATCGAACGATTCATTCTCGAGTTATCCTGCTGAAAAACAAAATGTGCGCATACAGCGCCACCTGTTGATAATTTTTCGATTTTTTTTCCCTAAACCTTCGCGGAAAAATTACAAACAAACCCCCAGAAGGATGTATCATATTTGGTTCAGCTGTTTTCAAGTTTTAAGCAGCCGCACAAACCAAGATTCGAAAGTCTACTACGAAAAATGGCAAATCAATGCTTATAGACAATATTTATATTTATGGTTCTAGCTAAACAAAAAGGAAGTGACATATTTTGTTATTCAATTGCTATCTCAAAAATAAATATTTATATCTTATTTAATACAACAAATGCATTTTAACTATGAACCCAAATTAAGCACTTTTAAATTTTATACGTAGACTTTCGTGAGTGACTGTACATATAGACAAAGTCATTTGCTGTTGAGTAATTAATGGATCCTTTTAACGAAGCAATTTCTTTTTTTAATTTTGTGAAAAATTGTATTTTATTAAATACTAAAAGTTGGCATACCAAATTTTATTTAAAAAAATGTTTAAGATTTCTTATATACAAAAAATTATTTAAAAAAAAAACGGCTCTAACTATTTTTGAATTTTTTTTTTTTATAAATTCATATTTATTAAACAAATCCGATGGCATACTTTTTTTTGAGCTCTATCTGTTTTAGCTATTAAAATAACTAATTTATAATAATTCATAATAATCATTTATATTTTAAATTGTTTTTAAAACTTTTTTTTTAATGATATCATAATGTTATGGAACCAATAAATATATACATTAAATATACAAGAGCAAGTTTTGTGCGATCCAGTCGTGCCCATTTTTTTTTTTACTAAACTGCTCTTAACATTTTTTTGGACAAATATAGACGCCAGAAATATTCAAATGAAAAGTAGAATAGGCTTAAACCTAGTCCCGTAGGGTGATCATTTAGTCCCTTATTCGGATCCCAGTGACCTTAGTCGGCTCTCTCAGAATAAAATGTGGTCACTAGAGGAAGTGGCACCCCGTGCGTTGCGTCCGTCGTAAAACAAGACATCTTTCTTTGGTTTATTTCGGCGAATCTGGGTTATACTTGTGGTGTGGGTGTAAATTTGAACTATTAATTGGGGTGCATATAGGTAATAGGAAAAACACAGTCGCGATTAACACCTGTAATCCATCTACTGTGCCAAACTAGGCAGTTTGTTCACCAGGGACCAAATTGAACATCGCGATCCAACTGTGTTATCGTCTGCTTGAAGTCACAGGAGTTCGACAAAAAAGATGGTGCAAAAGAAACCTAAGTCAATCCTAAATCTATTTCGTCCCGTTGGCGAAAGCAATCAAGTCGCTGATCTTCGCTTCGAAAAGGTCGCCAAGAAATGCATTACCAAAAGATTGTGTTCTAATCCTGGCCCATGCGGGACATTAACAGAGGAATTAAACAGCTGATACTTTTGCATCATGTTGGTCAGCATCATAACTGATAAAAGCACTGCTGTCTTCGGCGCTCGAGTTCGAAAACTTGCATTATTCATTAGGACATCAGCATTATAAAAAAAAACTGCAAACAATCAGAACCTCCAGACTTGACGTTTATACTAACAACTCATACGAGTACCTTCACATTAGACAAGGAATATTGATTGTCTGTTTTTGTGATTTGTATAAACATTCCAAATATGTAAAATCATTTTTCCACTGTACGAAAGGTTATGTTTATGCAGCAAATTATGGTAACTTTGTTATCGATAAACTCCCCAAAAAAATATATTTTTTTCCAAGAAGCCTAAGCATTTCGTTATCTCGCCTCAACAACTTTATATATAACTTCGGTCTACCTCCGATGAAAATGAGATTATTTGCTATTGGTAAACACAAGTCAGCGAGTTTTCATATAGATTTTACGAATGTTTATGCGGTATCGATTAGGTAAATACTTCCAGGTGAATAATAAATTTAATAATGAAAAAAAAAACTTGGGCACCAATTTCATGACGCAAATGGGTTGGGAGAAAAATAAAACCACAAACTCTATGTAAATGGAAAACTGATTTCCAGCATTACTTTGTATGTTAGAAATAATGTTTAGATTTGGAAAATAATGAAAATTATGTCATTCACATGTGTATAGTTATTGATAAATGAAAGATAAACAATAGGCTAGTAAATACACTAGAATATGAGAGGAAGAAAAGAACAATTACGTTCACGGGTTTTTATTTTTGAATATGTTTGTCTGGAACTTAAGCTTGCTCAAAGCACAAAATTCGCCCAAATTTACCCATGCATTTCTGAGAGAATGGTCACATTTTTCAAAGTTTTTGTTTTAGCTCAAAACTTAGGTTAAATTGAGAATTTAACACTTTTTGTAGGAAAATAGATTTTCTACCATAATTGATAGTTTAAAAAAAAAAATGTATACAAAATTTAACGAAAACCAACCTAAAAAAAATCAAAAAATTGTTGATTTTAAATTTTTTTTTACTAAAATGCTTATAACTTTTGTTTGGCTAAAGATAGTGGGAAGATATGTACAAATGAAAAAAGGAGAAACTCCAACCTATAATAAAGGGTGGTCTAACAATAATACAAGATGTTAATTGTGATTCAAACATTAACGTCAAGTTTTTTGTTATTATTGTACAATTCGTACTAGAATTTCAGCTTATTAGGCTTGACCATTCTTTATTCCGTCAATTTCAGTTTTCAGTTTTTGTCCAACTTAATTTGACATTTCTTTGTTTCAGTGTTTGACAAATTCAACCATGGCGGCCTTTTACAAAACTGGGAGTTGAAATCAAACTTCTACAATCGGAGAATTGTGCGCAAATTTAAGCAAACCGGGGTCTGTAGGAAATGTGAAAACACCTGTGCATGCTAGCCCAGTTCGTTCTGCGGAAAACATTGCTGTTGTTCGCGATAGTGTGGCAGAAGATCCGTCAACCTCGACTCGTCGTCGTGCCCAAAAAGATTAACATCTCAGGAACATCACTGATGCGAATTTTGAATTAAGGATTGAATGTACACGCTCACAAGGTTCAATTCACTTAAGAGCTGAAGCCTACTGACCATTTCAAGCGTCAATACGCTGAATGGTTGGTTGAACAGACAGAAGTGAATGGTGATTTTGGAAAGAAAATCATGTTCAGCGACTAGCCACACTTTCACCTCAGTGGATTCGTTAACAAGCAGAATTGCCGCATTTGGGCAAATGAGAATCCACGAGTGGTTGTTGAAAAGCCGATTCATCCACAAGGAGTGACTGTTTGGTGCGGTTTATGGGCTGGTGGCCGGCGTCATCGGGCCGTACTTCTTCGAAAATGAGGACGGCCAAGCAGTTACCGTGAATGGTGTTCGCTATTGCGAGATACTAACGGACTTCTTGTGGCCAGAAATTGAGGATATAGACCTGGACGATATGTGCTTCCAACATGGATGGTGCCACTTGCCACACAGCCAACGAAACAATGGCGCTGTTGCGCGAGAAATTCAATGGCCGTGTTATCTCACGTGCGTCGTACAGATGTTAACTGGCCGCTACGATCATGTGATTTGACACTGTTGGACTTCTTTCTTTGGGGATATTTAAAAGAAAAAGGGACTTACCAATAATCAAATTAAGAGATCAGTTAAATATTTAAGTGAACTCTGAATAATGAACCATACCAATAATCAATTTAATAGTCAGCTTAACGCTAAACGTCACTTTAAATTTAAGAGTAAAGAAACTCATGTTTAAACTCGTGATTAGGTGTAAACGCCACGTTTGTGCTGTCAGTCTGAAAAGCAAAGGAGAAACATAATTACCCTTATCCTCTATGTTTGTCGCTTACAATCGAATTAAATTGCTTGCTCTTGAATTTTGTTGCAAAGCTGTAAAACTAATAAGGTAATCAAAATAAACAATTATAGATTTATTCCTTCTTATTTGTTTATTTGTAAATTTCAATTTGAGAGTGAATGGCAAAAACTAACACTAAAAATCGCACGCAGTCTAAAATTTGTTTGATGACTTTTTTATGATAACTAAGATGTCATTGGCCGCGATCAAAAACCTATGTAGAGCTATCCAGATAAGTTTTTGTTGTTGTAATCCCATGTAAAAAAAAACTGCTGATTACAAAACCGCTTTTGCTGTTGGATAGCTATCCATGCTATCCGAAAAATGTTGGTATACGTTTGTACCCCAAGCGAAATTGTTAAAAAAGCCGACTACAAAATGCAAAGCCGAAATTTGTTTGCCGTCATCGAGTTGTATTTTGCTAAAAACACTTTAAATTAACCTATCCGGTTTTGCTTGAGCAGAAACCTATATGGATAGGAAGCTATCTTAGATAGGCAATCGCATCGATTCTTGAACGCGGCCATTTCCATTCACAGAAGCTGTCTGTTTGGCAACAAATGTAGTAGATAATGTAATAGAGCACTGATTAGTTAAAGACGTGTTTAATTTGGTTATTGGTAAACACACAAATTAAATCGTCTCTAAAGTTTAACTTGGCATTTATCTAAACGCTTGTTTAGTCATTTATTATTGGTAAGGCCCAAAGTGTACGTCAATAAGCCAAGAACAAATCAAGAGCTAAAGGATAATTCGGCGCATTGAACTTTGAACCTCAATTATGTTTCAGAGTCATTGAAAATATGGACTATCGGATAGAGGTATGTCACCGAAGCCGTGGCGAGCATTTGGTCGATTTTTGTTTCACACATTATTGTCATAGATCCTTCTATCATAGTAAAATATATTAAGATAATTATCTGAAAACTTTCGTTTTATTTACGATTAACATCGTGCGTTTTCGTTGGACAGCCCTTATAAAGCATAGAATTTTTTTTTGTTAAAAATTGGCGAAAATATACTCATTCAGAGATAACCATTTTTTTGATTTTGTTTGTATCTAAATAAGACCACTTTTTTCTCAAACT
Organism: Melangyna quadrimaculata; assembly: GCA_949320155.1. NCBI lineage: Eukaryota > Metazoa > Arthropoda > Insecta > Diptera > Syrphidae > Melangyna > Melangyna quadrimaculata. The sequence goes on along the minus strand of OX439484.1, from coordinate 81,240,861 downwards.
AAAACTAAAAAATATGCACGACTGGTGTAGATATAGTGACGGTGTAGATATAGTAATGTTTCGCTAATACTTGTATATCGTTAATGAAAAAATAACAAAAACCATGGTTAAAATATGAAATGTTGAAATTTTTTGACTTAATACAAAAAAAAGTTTAAAAAAACAAATAAACTTTTTTATTTTTTCGTACAAAAAAATTATGTACACAAATTTTAAATGCAATATTTCTTGACTTATATAGAAGTACCGAATTTCACAATTAAGACAAATTCAACCAAGTCAATGACGAGATATGAGGGACAGGGAACCTAAAAAAGAATTAAAAGGCAATTTAAAAAAAAAAGCATTACTTTATTTCCATTATTCGAATTTTTTGGTAAAAACGTGGTATGAAGAGTTATTTGAACTGTTCTAGAAATTACATGTATGAAGTTAAATCAAAATTATTAGAGCCGTTTTGAGAAAACATGATAGAACCGAAATCGTTGAGATGAGCTTAAACAAAAATTCGAATTTTTCCTCTAGGGAATCACATAAAAATGCTTCACATCAAGTTTGTAGCAAATCCGTGCATTCGTTTACGCTCTAGCTCGATGTAGTATGTACATCAGGAAGTACAGACAAACAGACCGACGGAAGTTTTGCCGAAAAATCACTTTTTTGGACTTCTCATTACCGTAGTATGTAGTAGCCCGTAGCGTAATGGTTAGTGCGTTCGACTGTCACGCTGGAGGTCTGGGATCGCTTCCCAGCCTCGTCCACCTAAAAACTAAAAAGTTTTTTTTCAGGGCTACTGCCTCTTGCGAGGAATTGACAAATCCTCCAAGAGTATATCACTTGTCACGAATAAGTGCTTCTCGTCTAGCCGTTCGGATTCGGCATAAAATTGTAGGTCCCTTCCATTCCTGTTGAAAGGCGCACACAGGAATGGTTGCGAGTTGTTAGTCACTAGGCCCTGGTTCTTCATGAGCCGTTGTGCCACCCGATTTATTTATTTTTTTATATTACCGTAATGATAGTTTTGATTATTTGATAAGAAATCAATTACTGCCCTTTAGAGCAAGTAAAATTGTTTTCACTCAATTTATTTGTTTGACAATTGATTTAACATTTATCGAAAGTACACTTAATCTTCCCCTTCAAATTTGAAAAGGTGAATTATTGTAAAATGTTGTTCTGCAATTCTTTTACACAATTATTTGACAGGGTTATCTGTTGTAGATATGAACATGTACTGTACATACATAGCTACCTTACTTTAAAGCTACTATAAAACTAATGCTAGTGTCATTCCCCCTTAAGATTATCAACTTTCAATGCACGATTTTTGTTTGTTTTACTAGTTTGTTTTTAACTACGCAGACTATTATTTACAAAGATTCTCTTGTGTCATTAAAAAAAAAATCAAGTGTTAATAGTTTGTGTATTTGATTGCTATTATTTTGAGCGACAAATAATAAAACACTTTCTTTACTACCATTTTGAACTCAAAGATGCTATCGGCATCGAAAATCGACAAGTCAATAAAGCAAATAAATCACAAGTTTATTTTTTTGTTTGCTTTTTAAATTTTTAATTTGATTTTAAAAACATATACATATTGTATATAGGTTGCCTTGATTCAAAAGTGAGTACTTTCACTAACCGATCTTCTACCAACTGCTTGAAAACAGAAAATTTATAACCGCACATGCAATCCGAAAATATTCCGTAATCATCTTTTCGAGTCGCTTTGTCACAAAAAAAAATTCAATTAGTAATTTACGTTCAACTCACAATTTTAATGGCTTCAGATCAAAGTTTGATTACAAATTGTGAAAATCATCAAGATTTGCTTTGCATTTACCGCAAATAAATTTGTTTGTATTCAAGGCATATAATATAAGCCACAGTGCTTAACAAGTAATAAAAAATAAATTAAGTATAAAATGCTTAGTACATTCAATAACAACACTATTTATAAACATAGGTATAGGTGTTGCTATTGAATAAAACACTGCCTTCAATTTTAATAAATATGTATGGTACCTTCCTATTGTACATATATACAGGGTGTCCCTTAATTCGTCATTGATTCTGGGGTATATTCTAAGAAAAAAATTGTTTTACAGTTCGGGCCTATCTCCAATTTTGATATCATTTATCGGGAATTTAATAAAAGACTTTCTTTGGGGTACCCTGATCCATGTAACCGGTTATTGCGCCGTAAGTACTTATTAAAGAACTTCGTTTAGGCCTTTATTTTTAGAAGAAATACCAGCCTTTGTAGTTGCGTTTAAATAAATTTGATACCTTGTCTCAGTCTTAAGATATCCAGTTTTTAGCCTGTTTCATTTTTCTTGTCTATCCTAATTTTTTGACTTTGAGGTCAATTTTCTCCAAAAAATGTGTAATCAACATGATGTTTTAATAATTTTTTTGAAAGAATGTCAAATTTATTTAAACGTTATCACAAAGGCTGGTATTTCTTCTACAAAATAAAGGCCTAAACGAAGTTTTTATCATAACTACTGACGGCACAATTATCGGTAATATGGACAGGGTACCCCAAAGTAAGACTTTTCTTAAATTTTCGATAAATGATATCAAAATTGGATATAGGCCCTAACTGTAGAACAATTTTTTTCTTAGAATATACACCAGAATCATACACTAAAATACTCTTGACGAATTAAGGGACACCCTGTATACTCATTTGCTTAGGCAAGACCCGATATGTCAAAAGAAGATTAACTTAGTTTTTGATATTTGATTCAAGTTGTTCTGATCTTAGATTAGAACGACGTAGAATAAATTCCTATGAAAAAAGGCTTCATTTGATCTTAGTTCCATTTCTAATTGATGGAAATATAATGCCGCACGAACCATGAGGCCTTATTTCAATTATCCGGCCCGCCCGGCCTTATTTCTTTTTTTACATTTATTTGTTAAACTGATTTAATAACAGTGAAGTGCAATAGAAGAAATAAGTGGCTTTTACTGCTTATTTACAAAAGTTTTTGAATTCTTCTTCACAAATGCAGTTTTTCAAAACTCACTTTTTTAAAAATGCAGGTTAAATATTCAGTTTAAAAAGCTCGCCGGACACGAATTGATTCATTATTAGCAGATCTTTCCAAGAAGCTTTTTTAATAATTGAAATGATTTTTTTAAGAAACTGCATTCTAATAACATATGTATTTTGCATTTTTTTATATCGGGAGGCTAATTCAGCAAAAATCTTACAATATCGTTTCGATAGTACCTATCTCTAGCACATCTTTAGAGAATGATAGAGTCAGAAATTGTCAGAACGATATGGCTCAATCGTTTTTATTTTACGGAACTACTCCCAGGAATTCAGTTTTTAAAACCTCTGCATCCAAATCATCAACAAAAATCGAAGCGTTTATAGAGTTTTTAAATTTGGCTTCAGTCCAAAATTTAGTAAAAATATTACGAACATTTCACAAAAACTAATTTTTGTGTATACTTTTTGTATAAAAGTACCAAAATATGGTAAAAGTGTATCAAACTGAAACATTTATTTTCGACTAGTGACAAGTATGATTCTATTGTAATTTTTCGATCTAATGAGAGCAAGACCAACACGATACGACCCCTTAAAAAAAGTTATAGTCGTTTTTATGCAACGATGACTTATTTTTTAGGTGTAAACTGAAACTTTTTCAAAATTGTTTTTTTAATTAAAAGAGTAGTTATACATACTTATATAATTATCTGGATGAAAGGGTTTTTTTTTAAGAATGAGGTAGAAATTATTACTATAATACCCATCATGATAAAATTTGACAAAAATATTTAAATGGTCATGTCATTGATAAATCACAAGAATTCATGAAAATATCTAGTTATGGTTTATAGATTTTTATTAGGGGAAATATTTTACCAGAAATAATTCTTATAAAAACACACAAGATTTTTGTATTTCTGATGGCAATATTAACAAACATTTACAAGCTAAATTAGAATCAAATTTTTAAATTATACATTTAAACGTTCTTTGTATCAAAAATCAACAAAAACTTGACAGCAATAAAAAACCTGGAACAGAAAAATACTCCGAAAACATTACTCGGAACAGTCAATCGAATTATTTTGGAGTAAGTGGAGTCAAAAAATAAGTAACCTCCAACCGAAAACGACATTAGTTTGATCAATATTTGATGTGCTGTACAAACACGAAGGTATATTTACCCAATTGTATCGATTTTATATTAATATCGATCGGATGGCAAACAAATATTACAAATATCGCACTAATCGCTTAATGACAAATCAAACATTAAATATTATGAAATTATTTACACTTTTCCCATATATTGACGAAAAAATAAAAGCAAAAATATCTTCAAGTGAAGTCAGATATAGTTAAATATTTATACACTTGAATTGTAGTACATACGTATGTATATTATCGTGCGTTTTGTAAAGGGACAATAAAAACAGACAGTGTATTTCTTAAAACTTAGGTAGCTATACGGTAACTTTTCCAATTATATTTTTTTTTTTTTTTACTTTATTTGCCTTACATGTTTGGCTACTTTATGAAGAAGAAGCATTCAGATAATATATTTTTTTTTATTTCTCTGCAGCAATAATATTGAAAAATATTTTTTTAAATTTGTAAAAGCAAAATCCTTTTTAATAAATGTTCTACAAAACAAAATTAGTTATACTTAGTAGGGTGGACGTTTTTTTGGAAATGTTCAAATTTCACTTGTCACCTATAATACTTTTCTAACGGTTTTTTGTGTTCTGACTTCGATAGGTGTTTGAGATTATCCTAGCCTTAAAATTATGTTTAAGGTTATTTTACACGACCAATAACATTTTTTGTACAAAAGTCATTATAGAGGGTGATTCACCTAAGGTGTGACAAAAAGCTTGAGCGTTCAGGTTTAGTCAAGACAAGAATAAAACGTATGGCAGGGGGGTATATTCCCCCTCGTTTACGTGGGAGGGGCAATTTTCTATAAAATTGACATAAAACAGAAAATAAGTTCTTAGAAAACAATCGCAACACTTACAATGCCTCGATATTTGCGCAAGGCCTGAAAGGCGTTCACGAAACAGAGATATCGGAGATTTTGCTCCGTCAAAAGCTAAGCAAGCGAATCCAAACATTTTTTTCCTTAGTATTTTTTGCTGAGGAATCCTGTTCAGGCTTATCTTGAACCCAGAAACGCATTCTTGAATTTCGTTCTTAAATAAAGTTATTTTAATCGATAATTTTTGAGAAATTAATTTCCAAACTCAAAATATTAAAAAAGAAATTTGCTCCAAGGATCCTGTTTTTACTAAGTAAATAGTAGAAAATTCTTTTTCAGAATGTTGAGTTTGGAAATTAATTTCTCAAAACTATCGATTAAAATAACTTTATTTAAGAAGAAAATTCAAGAATTGGTTTCTGGGTTCAAGATAAGCTATAGGATAATATTGTGGGTGTTTCCATTGTTTTTCAATAGTGTTATTTCTAAGTTAAGTAATTTTTTTAGATAATTGACCCTCCCATCTTAACGGGGGTATATAGACCCCCCCTTGCGGTATGATTGTCCTATTATTTTGGCTCAACCTACACGCTCCAGTGCTTTGATGCATTTATATCAACCATTCTTTAGTTTCCATTATACTGTTTGATAATAATATTTGTTATATTTAGTTTTTTATTGCTAAATTTTGAAATGCTGTATTTTGTAAAAACAATCGGTCTACAGAGATTGTTTTGGGCTCAAATTGGAGAAAAATAGGTTACTTTGAAATCGTGGAACAATGTTTTTATTTAAAATTACTTCCTTAAGGCTAAAATCGCCAATAACTGAAAAAACAGCGAAAAAATCGTGGTTTCTTTGATTTCTGACCATGAAGCGGTCGCCGCTCGTGGTCGAAAACTTAGGTGATTTACTAGGCCAATATCCTGAACAATTCAGCAAAAAATCCGAAATACCAGATTTAACGCAAATGGCGCCTTCCATACAAACGACAAGGTTTACTGGACTATATAATGTTTGTTTTCAAAATTCAATTCTCTAAATTTTCAAAAATTTGAGTTTAAAAATTAATTTTTAAAAAACTGTCCATTAAAAAAATATATTTAAAAAAGATCATTAAAGAATAGATTCCACCACCACACCCCCCCCCTCCCGTTTCGATATTAGAGAAGCAGGACGGACATGCTTTACAATTATTTGTTTATCATTTCTTTCTGATGAAACACATTTCTTTTTTTTTTTTTTTTTTTTTTTTTTTCAAATAAATTGTCACAATAATGAATCATCATAACCCACGATATTCTTTACTTATCGCTAAATAACTTTCACTTGTTTATTTACATTCATGCATACATTTCTATGTATAGACCATCAAAATGATGGCAAATATTGATTTAATTGCATTTACTGAATTGTGTCTTCCGTTAAACGTTAAAGTTTAAATATAGTCTTGAGCTATTTATCTATACCACAGGTAGATATACTTTTATAGACACATGAGTAATATTATTTACATATTTAAGTATCAAACTGTGGTGAACAATAATTATTTATGATGTTTGACAAGAATTACATTTGTTTATACAAAGCTATGCTACAAATTATATACGCATACCTAAACAGCGCTTGTTATATATATATACTTCACCGCATTTTAAATTTAAATAAAGTTTTATTTTAAAATTAAATTTTATTAGTTTGCGGTGGCTGTGGCATGTATGCATCATGTTTTTTTGTAAATAAAACTCTATTGCGTTTATTCCACCCAATGAGTTTATTTCATTAAAAATAATACTCTCGGTGGCGCTAGTGATTAAATTATGTATACGATCCAACTTAAATTTGCAATTTAAATTTTTACAACAACCATACTTGCTATATTAAGAGATTTTTTAATGTTATTAAATTTTAATACGAAACAAATTGTGTTTCTACCTTGAAAATTGTGGGATATAGTTTTGATTTATTTCATTATGTATCATTAATTCTATATCCGAGTATGAGGTTTTCCAACAAAATTGCATTAAAAAAAAACTGGCAGAGAAACACTTATTTGTTGCTTAGTTTAGGTAAAAAAAAGAAGTTTATGAAAGAAAAGAATTCGAGATTCGACAAACAATTACTAGATAGTCTAAAATCCCACCGATTATAACGAATTCAAAAAATCAATACTTTCCTGCAACAGGTCAGGGCGACCTGCATCGTGCCTGATCGGGAAACTATTGATTGCTCAGAACTTGGTCTGGGCCAGTAGCGCAACAATCAGTCACGATGAAGTGCTTGTTTTACCTCCTCGTGGTGGTCCCCGGGCAACTATTTATGTATCCCAATATACATAAATAGGCTAAAATTACAAGTGCGAAAAGGCCTAGCTTTCTAGGATAGGTTACGGAGGTTAGCATTCTCCGTAACTGAAATCAACCCGCTACCGAAACCAACACTACGCCTCGGATAATTAATGATAGGCTGTCAGAGGAGTTTGAAATCCAAAGTGGAGTTAGGCAAGGCTGTATACTGTCACCAATACTGTTCCTGTTGGTGATAAGTGACGTACTGCACGCAGCTTTGTCAAATGGAAATGGGGGAATTCAGTGGACTCTGCAATCTCACCTCAAACATCTGGACTACGCGGACGACGTATGCTTACTCTCTCATAGGATCATGGATCTCCATCAAATGACAACAAGGGTGGAGAGAGAAGCAGAAATCGTAGGGCTTAAGATCAACTCGGCAAAAACTAAAAGGATCAGCCTTGGAACTTCCTCATCAATCCAAGTAAATATTTCTGGACAACCGGTAGAGATGGTAGAGGATTTCCAATATCTTGGGAGTATTATCTCTACGGGTGGCGGAACTGAACTGGACGTAAACAGCCGAATCAGAAAAGCAAAGGCTGCGTTCGGAATGCTGTCCAAAATATGGGGAAACAACTCTTTTAGCTTAAAGACCAAGCTACGACTGTTCCGCTCCAATGTTGAATCCGTTCTGCTTTACGGCTGCAGCACTTGGAAAGTCACTGAAATTGTCACTAGAAAGCTGCAAACCTTCGTTAATAGATGTCTACGAAACATCTTGAGGATTTTCTGGCCCAACCGTATCTCCAATGCCGAACTTCATACGAGAACGGGTCAGGAGCCCATAGACTCCATTATACGAAGAAGAAAGTGGCAGTGGATTGGCCATACGCTTCGAAAAGGCGATCGGTGCATTGCATCTCAAGCAATGCAGTGGAACCCGCTCACACAGGAGGGAAGACAAGTGGGCCGGCCTAGAAGTACATGGCGAAGAACGGTCGAACAGGAATCGGCACGACTGGGGAAAAGTTGGAGAGAGCTGAAATATATTTCAAGAAATCGTACACGATGGCGCGTAGGTGTAGTGGAGGCCCTATGTCCCGTAAGGGAAACATCACGGACGTAATAGGTCCGAGGACCTAAGTAGTAAGTAAACAGGTCTTTTGTTTTGTCTGAAACAAAAAATTTCCCAAAACTTATTAAATGACAACCGAAAATTCAATATTATTTCCAGCACTATATATTCGAAACCTAGTATTAAAAAAAAAATTGATTGATAAATGAGAGGTGTTTAATCTCATTAGCTTAATTATTATTATCTGATGAATAAATTTATTTCACTATATGAGTTTGTTAAAAGAAAATAATTAGCTATTAACGTGCGGAACTAAATGATTTAGTATACAAAAACAACAAAATGCTTAACAACAGTGATAAATTAAAATTTTATTCATAATTGCAGAGCTTCTCCCTCTACAGCTTGGATATTATGCTGGCATTTATTTATAAATTTTCAGCTATTATTCGGAATTTTGATAATCGTTTAAGATTTTAAAAACAGGTTATTTAGTTATTAACGTTGAATACAGATTTTGTATCATAATATAAATGAGTTTCTATGAATGGGTTATGTGTCATCGTTAAAAAAAATCATTTAAGTTGAAAGAAGTTGTATTTTTAATTGCATAATTAATTTAAGACAAACATTGATGTCGAGTAAGAAAACTTCATGAGCTATTTTAAACTGTAAGTGGCTAAGAAGTACTTACCTTCTTAACTAGTCAAATTCAACTGAACGCACAAAATTTCTTTGCCGAGTAGCAATCTAATTACAATTTCATGTGATCCTACACATAGACCAGGAAAAATGTACAAAAAATGGACAATTTGCCAAAAAAAATCCAAATGAATATTTTTAATTGTATTTTAGTTGAATTCACCAACAAAAGAACCGTAGCTTTGGAAAAAGGTTAAAAAGAAGAATTTGTGTTAATTTGATTGATAAAAAATCTTATATTTAGGTTTTTGCTGATCAAAAGTTTCAAGCAAAAAAAGAAGCTTTCTCTTAAAAAAGCTTCGAAAACCAAGACTGGAGGTGATGGTCCTTACGAAGAAAAGCAACTTACAGAAGAAGAGCTACTTATAGTTGAAGCTACTGGACTGAAAGCAGCGGTTGAAGGTCTCGCAGGTGTGAAAACGTTGGGCAATTTCCAAATTAACGATGTTCCAAATAAAATGTCAACCCCAGAGAACCCGCAAATCAAATTTACTTCAACCCCGGAAAGACTAACTGCAAAATTTTCTGTTGAATAGTCACTTTTTTGTCTGTTTGAAGATAATTGTGTAACCAGCGATTGTGATCAAAACCATTAAAATGAACCAGGGGCTGTTTTAAGTGGTAGTTGTTATGTTTTGTGGTTGTTTCTATTTGAAATCGGTAGCTCTAAATCACGTTTCTGGTACATAATTGTTCGATAAAACTTACCGTTTAAAAGATGTATGAAAATAAACTGTATGTTCGACATTTGACGATATACAAGTAGCAATGTCTTGTGACTTATAACATCTATGGGCACAACATTCATAACCTTTTTGTAGAGAATGTTATAGTCTATAAACTTAGTGTATTTTTTTTTCGACAACTTCCCCGATTAAATTATTATAAATGAAATTAATGAAATTTCGCTGCTCCGTCAAAATTGGAAAGAACACCACCGATTCTTTTGATGTTGAGAAAGGATTGAGGCAAGGCGACGCGTTATCATGCAACCTATTCAACATCGTTCTTGAAGCCATTGTACGCAACGCACATGTCAACACCAGCGGTACAATCTATCAAAAGTCCGTTCAATTGCTTGCATATGCGGATGACATAGACATTGTCGGCAGAACGGAGCGAGCTGTGGCAGGGGCATTTGCGAGCATTGAATCGGAGGCGGCTAGAATGGGATTGGCGGTTAATGAGAACAAGACGAAGTATATGCTGTCATCGAGAGAGTAATCTCAACATCGTCGACTCGGGCAAAATATCACGATGGACAGATATAACTTCGAAGTTGTCAAGGACTTTGTCTACCTGGGCTCCACTATTACATCGCAGAATGACATCAGTGCAGAGATAAAGCGAAGAATTACTCTTGCCAACCGCTTTTTTTCGGTCTAAGAAGGCATTTAAGTAGTAAGGCCCTCTCTCAGAGAGAGACTTTTTACAAAACCCTAATCATCCCGGCCCTGCATTATGGGTCAGAAGTATGGACACTGAAAGATTCGGATAAAAATCTGCTAGGGTGCTTTGAGAGGAAGATTCTTCGTGTGACTTTCGGTCCGGTGTGTATCGAATGAGTATGGAGGAGAAGATTCAACGACGAGGTATACGGGCTATACAGCGACGTTGACCTGGTCAAAAAGCTGAAAATACAGCGGCTGAGATGGCTGGGGCACGTGGTGCGTATGGACAGCAACGCACCTGCCCGACGAGTCTTCGAATCCAACCCCGATGGGGTACGCAGCAGAGAAAGAACCCGTAACAGGTGGTGCAATCAAGTGAATGACGACATCAAAGCACTCGGTGTGCGCAACTGGAAGCGGCTAGCTAGGGACAGAGCTGGCTGGAGGGGCTTGTTAGTTGAGGCCGAAGCCCACCCTGGGCTGTGAGCGCCATCAAAAGTAAAGTAAGTAAAGTAATGCAAAAAAAAAAAAAATTAAAATTTTTTCAAACTTTTAAAATAAAAATATCTTTACAACGGTTGTTTTTAAGAAAAAAAAACTAATCATTTGTTCCTATAAATATTCACATAAGGTACAAACTTTGCTGTTAGTTTGTTTTGAAAAATATAAACCGTAATACGTGAAACCAAGCGTTTTCGAGTTTTTGAAATGTCGATATCTTCTTAACGGTGAATCGTGGGAAAAAAATTGTTATAACTTTTTTCTTGCAGTTGGCTAGATCTAAAAGTTTTGTGGGAAATGCCTTTCGATAGCTATTTCCGTTCTGAAATACATTTGCAATAAAACGCGCCAAATATGAATTCAAAAATAATTAATTTTTGGAAAAGCGATTCAATATGAGTTTAATCAATCATTAAAGTGTCGCTAAAAGTGATGCCAAATGCATATTTTTGTAATTAAAATTTGAACTTTTTCTACAAATTCATCACTTTTGGTGTCAAAAGGCTAATGCTAAAAATGTTTTTGATTTGCTTGATTGACAATTTTTTGTCCCAGTTGAGTAATTGAAAAAATATTGTCGAAATAGTTTGAGTTTCAATCGAAATTGCAATTACAACCAGGTGCGCTTGTTCTGTGCGGGTAATAGATTATATACGTTTAAAATTTTGAGATCAGATAATCCTAACAATATATAATAATATATCATTCAAAGTTTAAATAGGCAGCAAATATTCGAACCTATAATGTGATTAAAAATTGACTTTCGTAGAAGTACTTTGTGTTGAAATGGTCGAAGAAAGGGCGGAGTTTTTAATAACAACTACATATATATGTATTAGCAGAATTTCAACACTATCAGCCATATTAATAAAAACAGCGCTGAAAAAAATGTTCACATAAAATTATGATCAGAGCCCTCAGACTTATTTATGAAACAAAACACACTTGAGCACTGAACTGTCATTTCAAGAAGTAGACGGGCGACTGTCCTGAGAATCCATTTTAATTTTTTGTATTTCTTTCGTCTGTCAAATCACTGAAAAATAAGTGAAGTTGGCTTCGCTCAGCGTTTCGCTCGATTTGCTCGGTCATTTTATTCTGAGCTAATCGATCAAGCTCTGAGTTAGCTCAGATGGAAAAAAGAAACGCACTTTTTGTGCTCTGATATGTCTGAGCTAAAAAAAAAAAACATAGAATTTTTGTTTGACAGTTTTGTGATGATCTGCCTAAAGTTAAAAAAGAAAATCGCCATATGTGATTGTGCCACATAGAAAACTGAGCAAATAAATACAATTTCACTTTTAGGCAGGGGTTGAGTAAATATTTCTTTTGCTTTTTTAATTGCGATGGCATCACCATCGTCGAAACTATTGACAACTGCTTGGAAATCTTCAAAATATTTTGCATAGTAGCTAATAGCTTCTAGCCACGTTCCCCACCTAGTAACTATAGGCTGGGGTGGAAGAAGTGTTAAAGGAAATTTGCCTTTAACGAAATCAATTCGACTTTGGTGCCTTTAAAAATATTTGTTTCCATAATATGCACGAATTATATGAAAATATGCACTTAAAATATGCATTTATTATGAAAATACGCATTTTGCCTAAAATATGCAAAATATGCACTAACGATTAAATTCCATTTTAAAGGAAATTTCATGATTCGTAAAGATGTCTAAGGCTTCTAAATGTTGTGAGAAAAAACATGCATTTGCAAGGAAATCACAGCCCTAGTTATCATTATTCCGAATCTAGTATTAATTCGAATTTAAAGTTGTATTTGTGTTGTTTATTCTCGTTTGAAATCTTTTAAACGAGTTTTATATTTGTTCGATAAAAATGGACAAACACGTTATGTTATGCATGTATCATGTATGTAGGTAACTTATTCAATATTGATTCTATTTGTGAAATCAACATGAGAAGCGATACCGCAGCTCTATACCATCTGCACTTTCAAAATGCAAAAATGAAAAATATTTTAAAGAGCTCTTCTCTGTGCAAAGTACATGCCATCAACCTTGCAGCGATAGCGCGGCCCTAAGACCACTAAAATGCACTATGAAAATGCAACACAAAAATGATAGATGTAAAAGAGCGTTGTATCTATCAAGATTTCATTCATTACCATTTTATATCCCTGCAAACTACATCAAGAGTTGGAGCAAACATGGTAGACATGGTATCAGTCTTATATTGATAGCTACAAGTTGCGTGTAAACAAAATTTGGAGCGGTATATAACACTTAGTACTTCTTTTCAAATTTTGTAAATTTTAAAAGTGCATTTTGGTTGTCTAAGGGCCGCGATATCACTGCCAGGTTCATGCAATGTAGTTCGTATTGACACAAATAGAATATTCACCAAATTTAGAGTGGTATAGAAAACATTTAGTAATTTTTTTTAACCAGATCTCGTACTAAAATAATTTATTTTATGACATTTTAATTATTTTGACATAACAGGACTCAATGTTTAAGATTTTGAAAGCATAATGTCATAGAGGAATTCGATATTTGTTGATTTGAAAAAAAAACAGCTTTTACCATTTGTGTACACAGAAAACAATCAATCTCTTTCTTCCGAATTCTATATTCAATTTCTGATGATAGTAAACAAAATCACATGTGCTACCTATATATAAAACAAACCCAAAACCTGAAAAAGTTGATTTATTCTATATAAACAAACAAACGCATTTCAAAAGTTTATCAAAACTCCCAAAAGGAAAATAGATACAAATATCACTGTTAACTACCGAAATTGGGAAATTCTAACATTTACCGCTATAACTAAGAACTTTTCAGCACCAATGGAAAAAATCAAAAATATTTTGTACTTTTGTATTTTTTGGTGTAGGTACCACCAATGATTTGGTAAGCGGTTTACATTAAGGAACAGTTGTTTAAGAAAACTGATACTTACATTGGGGCCTGCCTGGCGATTGGAAATTCGTTAAGCGGAGCAACAGTGCAATGTTGCGTGAACGGGTGTTGAGATCCTTGGAACCCGTGAAGCGGTCCAAGGTTATGTTGCCCAAAAAAAAAAAAAAAAAAAAAAAAATTATACTGAAATTAATTTTGAATACACAAAACAACACACTTAAAGCTTTTACTTAAAAATCCATAGTGTTAAGGTGAATTCCAGAATTTCCTTATTTGGATGTTTTACAGTACCTATCTAACATATTATTTCAATTTTTTTTGACCTGATGTGGTTCTTTTGCAAGAAGTTTCGTATAGCCTCCGGATACTGAACGATACCCAAATGTTTAATTCGTATACAACCGTAACACATATGTACAAGGACATAAATCCATATGTTGGCATTATTTTGTTGGTTTTTGAGTTTGTTTGTTTTGTAGGTGAAACTTAAAGGGTATCTACATAATATGTATATGTAGGAGTTCAAATACCCAGAAACCATTATCAAATTTGGTTTCTTAGAACCATTCGTCACATACACCAAAGCTTATGTAACATTTTTTTTAATCAAAAATGACATTTAGACACATTTTTTCAGTGAAACCAGTTTACTAGTTTTTACTAGTTAAACCAGAGTTAACTAGTTAATTCTGGAAATAAATGTGCCTACAGTTAAGTCGAAAAGCAGCTTTCCGTGGAGGATGAAATGAAAATTTGACAAAGTATAGGAAAATATAAAATATCAAAAGCATCTATTCAGTTAGTTCGCTTTAATTTAAATCCTGCACTTAAAAATATAACTTAGGTTTTAAAAATTTAAGGGATGATGGGATTTATTTATTTTGATTTTTAGTGTTAAATTTGGAGTCACCAAACGCCGCCGTTGAGCGCAGAAATAATATTTTGCTATAAACAATTTTTGATAGTGGTTTGTTTGGCGTCTAACTTTTGTATGATTTAAAATCTCCGGACAAAATTACCAAATTTTTTGCAGCTACTACCTAGGTCCTAAAAGTTTTCAATTTTGGAATATTCATTTTTTCCATTGGCTTCTAAATCAACTAGGACCACAAACTTGGTGACGAATTATTCATTTTTGTGTTCAGGGAATACAACCACACAATTTTGAAATACATCTTCATTCATATTTCAGGAGGAACAAAGGGAGTCTTCACAGCACACAAAAACACCTTAAAATCCAAATGAAGTGTTATAATATCTCTAGAAAATATTGAAATCTACAAAATAGGTTCAAAATATTTCCCGTCAAATTCGTCATTTGAGAATATAAAGAGCTGAAAATCGGTATTTTAGACTTTTATTGATTTTTTGGAAATAATGATACATATCATAAAAAAAATTGTTAATGCGACCTTTATAAAAAGGGATATATGTTTAAATTATGTTACCTGCCTACTATAATTTTTCGAAAAAAAAACTTGTCAAACTTTTAAAATAATTATATGTATCTTTAAAACGGTGGGTATAAGAAAAAAAATTAATTTTTTTTTTCCTGTAGAGGTCCACATAATTTAAAAATTAAGCATTGATTTACATATTTTCGAAAATATGAACTCTTTAGGAGTATAACGTGAAACACGAGCATGTAATATCGACATCTTCTTAACGGTGAGTCGTAAGACACAAATTTCAAAACTTTTTTTATTGCGGATGACAAGATCTACAAGTTGTGTATGAAATACTTTTTGATGGCATTTATCGTTTTGGAGTTATACGCGAAAAACTGATATTTTGACATTCAACTCATGCCAATTCTTGACGGAAATTAATGAAATTTGGTACACTTAATGATTTGGGACCGCAGAATTCAGTTGTACTGCCTTTATTTTTGTGCTCGAAATGGGGGATTCATAAAGGAAGCCTTTTCAAAGCTAGGAATCTAATGAAATTTATGTTTAAAATGCCTAAAGATATGTGCCCGAATGTGTACTAAAATATAAAAATGGTTCCAATACAGATATGCATCAAATTTTTAGAACTAAAATTTATTAGAATTGATTTTTGCTGATATTGATTTAATTTTGTTTATTGAAAAAATTGTGTTAAATAATATCTGTACAAAAATTGTTATTTTTTTTTTTATTGCATCGTTTGAGTCTGACGTAAACTTAAGAATTCTGATAGTTAAAATTGTAAAATAATTATTGTCAAATAACCGTTATCTATAAAATAATTGAAAAGGTTAATAAGTATGCACAACGGCTACTTGTCGTTTATTGTTCAACTGTAAACTGTTAGAATTCTTAGTTTGATATCAGATTCAAACGATGAACTTTTCAGAAGGAGTAATTGCCCGAAAATTTGGTTCATCAACCTTAAACCAAGAGAATTGTCAAATTTGTATGAGGTTCGATCTGTTTTGGTCAAACAAAAATTTCAATAAAAAAAAAATAAGGAATATCACACAAAACAATTCTAATCTCTTATGAACGTGGCGGAACATTTAGAATTAAATTTTCTAAATTTGGTACATATCTATATTATAACCATTTTTATATTTTGGTAAACATTCAATCACATAATTATCTTAAGACATTTCAAACATTTTCATAAGATTGCTAGCTTTTAAAAAGCTTTTACAATTTCGAACCATGTTCTGGCCTGAATATAGGCAATACCACTGAATTCTACGTCCCTAAATCATTTAGTGTACTAAATTTTATACATTTCCGTCAAGAATTGACGTGGGGAAACATTTTTGTACACAGAATTCAACAAATGGACCACTGTGTGCCGCCGCCGGCAAGATCTGGCAATGGACTTTGACGATAGTATTGCTTATTGGTATAATGAATGAAGATAATTGTGTTTAAAAATCTCTACTTGGAGTTTTTTGCAGTTTGGCAAATTTTTGTATACATTTTTCCTGGGACAGACCCCCATTTTCCAGATTTTACAGAACACAACTTATTTTGCAATAATATTCCTCTGTTTTTTCTCTTCACTATATTTTAGTTTTACTGAGTTCTTTTTTTTTTTCATTTTACTGTCAAATAAACAAATATTTTTTTTGCGACACCCTGTATACAAGCACTTGTTTAAAAAAAAAATCTCATTTCAAAATCGATGTCATTCCTCCACATTGTCAATTTTCCCATGCCTAAGCTATGTTGAAACACATGTATGAATAAGTATATATGTATGCAGCTTCTAACGAAATCATTCGTTTAAAATTTTCGAAGAAAATCTAATGCTGATGGGCCAAAGTGACTTTTTATTATATATTTTTTATAATGATAACTTTTAACCTTTTCTAAGAAAATATTTTAAAAATAAAATTCTAAGTATAACTTCATTTTATCATCTTTCTAGACGAGGGTAGCTTTGTTATTTATTTTATGTGTTAGTTTTTTTTTTTTATATATACGATAGTCAAGCAATTTCAAAACTTACCAACAGTTAATTCGAGATTCCAAGAATAGAATAGGAACGCGAACATAATTGATTTTTTGTTAAGAAGTGCAAAATATCAATTAGAGGAAGAGTAATGCATATTTAAGAGGACTTCATAATAACACTGGATTTAGATATATGATGGATTGATGATGGATCTTCAATTATTACAATCGAGCTCTTGTTGAGGGTCTAGTGGAAACAGGCAAATACTTCTACCAAATACTCCTTATGGAAAGCATTTAAGAACACCAAAAACACAAAACCCAACAAAAAAAAATCACAAGACGGAAAATGGATCGGAAACCCGAAAGAGAAGGCTGACCTCTTCGCTAAATATCTCGCGAATGTATTTAAGCCATTCTCAGCAACCAACAGTTTGTTGATAGAAGCGATGAATGTGAAATGCCTTTCGTCACGCTGGCTGCCGCTGACAGCAGTAAAAGAACATATGTCAACACAAGTTATCTAACAAAAAAAAAAATCAGCAGTGTACGATCTAATAACTGCCCAAAATTGGAATTTTGAAAGAAATGGCTTCAATAGCCCTGAATCGAATTAATAATAAACAAATGCCTTAAGCTAAGATATGTGTCACATCTTTGGCAAATTTCATTGTAATACATAATCAAGGTAAGGCGCCAACAGAATTAACATCGTACGACCAATATCGCTTATATCAATCATGGCAAATGTATTCCAAAAGTTGATACTAAAGAGGCTTAGCAAAGTAATAGAAGAAAGAAGACTTATCCCGATTCCCGAATTTAAATTTAGAAACAAACATTCCAAGATTTACCACGTGTATCGAATTACTAATATTGTGGAAATATCACTTGAAGAAAAACAAGTATGTTGGGTTTTATTCTTGGTTGTTGCTCAAGCCTTATATAAGATTTGGCATTAAGGCCTTGAGTATAAACTCCTCATGCAGTAGATTTAAGATTTGGCATTAAGGCCTTGAGTATAAACTTCTCAGGCAGTATTTCGAAATACTGGAGCCTTATGTTACCAATGGAATATTTGGAGTACGGTGGTCCGACCATAATTACTCCGAACTTAAGAAAATTGAAGCCAGTGTACCACAAGGAAGTGTCGTAGGACCTACCCTGTTTTTATTATATACTAGGGATATTTCAGTGGACAACAATGCTATAATGGCCAGCTTTACCGATGATACTGCGATATTGGTGTCAAATAAATCCGTAGCGAAAGCTAAAGAAAAATTCTAAAATTCGTGAGAGATTGGAAATGAAACAAAACGTGCTCATATAAACTTTACCAGCAAAGACATTAACAATGTAAACATTTTTGCAAACAGTTAAGCTGTACCTTTCCCCAATACTGCCAAATACTTTATTCAGGCAGACGGCAGCAAAGTCATGTCCTTAATCTTAATTCTAAAATATTGTATAAATCTATAGAAATAACGAATTGTATGTATCTATCTAATGCCAAATACGTTAGAATGACTGTGGATGCTAAGCTAAAATAGAAAGAGCACATCAAAAAGAAAAGAGAAGAATACTTAACCTCAAATATCAAAAAATGTACTGTAACTGGTTACTAGGAAAGAACTCTGACCTATCTATCCAAAACAAACTAATGTTATACAAGCAACTGCTGAAACCGATCTTTTATATATTGGTCCCGAATTTTCTTGGTACCAAAGTGTCTTTTGAAGATTTCTACCAGTAGAAAAAAAAAAAAATATTAATTTTATTTTTTACTTTACTTGAAGTTTCATTTGCTTAGCTGGTGACAAGGCCTATAGATCCGAACTTAATAATTAAAGGTCACGGACCAATGTATACAGGCTTGGATGCAGGATTTCGTTCAGGGGGGGAGGTCAATTTTCGTGTAGTTTTGCCTACCTTACATCGATCGGGATTTGTCTGTGAATTAGCATAAGTGCCAGACCTCGCAGGCGGTTTTCACCCATTGTTGATCCTAACTATATTTTAAGTCGCCGCAATGAAGAAAACAACCTCTCTGCCGATGAATTTGTTACCGGAAACGTTACAAGAATACATGGAAAACTTTGTATTGTTCCAAAAACATCCTTATTGCATTCATTAATCAAATCCTGAGCAGTTACGGTAAGATGATTGTTCTGCTCCTTTTCTTTTACCCATTTTTGGCGCCACCAAGTTTTTTTTAAGCAAAAAAAGCAGTTTCTATATTTAAGTCAAAGTGACCCAATAGGGACTTAACGGTGGTATCAAACTCATCAGTATTATATCTGACTGTATTTTCCGGAACGAAAATCGTAAGTTTAAACACATCTAAGGTTTTAGGTTGAAATCTTTCACGCAAATCAGTTAGGACAAAGTCAAGTAGAGGTGCATATAAGGATATTCTGTAGTACTCTTCAGCTGAATTTGTGTCAAAATGGGGTCGGTATATTTAGCGTCCGCCATGACGTGGGATACAGGGAATTTTCAACTCAACATTCAATTGATCACCTAAATTTTTTGCACGCTGCCAGATGTTGTTAAAATTAGTATCTTTGTTCTCTCGGCGAATAAAAAAGAACGGAAGTCGTGTTCTTTAGAAGCATTACGCTGCTGTTAAGAACAAGAGCTGTTGTTTGTAGCAATTCGCTTAAGGACTGTGTTAAAGAAAACATGTCAATTAAACACAATATTTAGTTTATTTCACGCCATTGCGAAATCGTTTCTAGTGTGTCCACAATTTTGACTAGGGCTGGCATAACCAGCCCGAGACGAGACGAGACTGCCTTTTAAGCATTCGAGACCGAGAAGAGACTGTACATATACATATTTGAACCGAAACTTACCGAGAGTCTAATAAACTAAAAAATCCAATTTCAGTTAAATATTTATTTTCTTCTGCACATATTTAAACTATAATCGAAAATATTTCGTTACAATAATCAACAGGTTGTCCGGAAATCGATTTTTTTGGAGACGAGACCCAGACGAGCCTAAATTACACGAGACCAACGCGAGACCGAGACGAGACTGAAAATATTCGATTTTAACGAGACCAAGACGAGACTCACAAAAGTCTCGCAGAGTCACGTCTCGTGGCCAGCTCTTATTTTGACGAGGTCTAAGGAAAATTGGAGAACACTTTTATGCCGGTCTACCCATCTAGGCTCACAAAGAGATGTGAGTGCACCTGCACACCCCTAGGTGCTCATGAGGATAGTTTTTTGTTTTGTATGCGATTTGAAAGAAGACAATTATCTCTTTCATGATTGCCAGAGCGCAGCGTCTCGAATGCCAGGTACTTTCGAACTTCGAGAAATGGAGCTGTTTAACTTGTGACTGTAACATGGAGTATTCACAGCATTTATAGCTTCTTTATGAATCTCCGTGACAGCACCTCGAACTTTCGAAAGCATAACAGTGCATCCGACCGTCCCTATTCCCACACACCATTCAAGAGGAAGTATGAGCTTCTTCCTTAACTGGGACCAGATAATTTGGCCAAGGCAGCCAGATGCAGCATTTTCATCCAACTTCTCTTCGGCAGTTAATATTTTTCTGGTTTCTCTCCAATAATTGTCCTCATCGGGCTCGTATTCTTCAACAGTTCTTGAATAAGCTAGTTCCTCAATTGCATCCACTTTTTGTTGGCAGCAATGGAACTTACAACATATTTTGGGAGTGGATGTAGAACTAAAATCTAAGTAAAAAGGTTTTAAGTGGTATTTTGTGTATCGAAATCAAAAGTCTTGCAGGTTTTTTGTTCAGTCTTTGGCGGGGATGGGGGGTTGAAAATAGAGATTTTTGAAATTTCTTGTGAAATTTTTTTGAAAATACATTATGATGCTCTGTGAATTTTCCTAAGTCCAAACACGGTAATTTGTTGTGGTGTGACTAAAAGAACTCGAGATATAAGCTTTTTAAGGACATCTTATCCGTTTTTTCTAAGAGATTTATAAAACGCGACAAATCAACAAAACATAGTTCCAAAAAAAAAAAAAAACGATTAAGGTTCGCTTAAAAACCGTATATCTTGAGTTCTATTACTCGGATCACCAAGATTACGGTGTTTGGGCTTAGGGAAAATGACAAGACATCATGATGTATTTTAAAAAATTTAATTAAAGTGATAATAAACCTAATAAGAAATTTGACAAAAAATGCCCCTTTAAACCCTCATACTCAGATTTTGGTTATACATCCACTCCCAAAATTTGCTGTTGGCTCTTGTGCTATTATGTATGTACATGAAACTTACATAACCAGAGTAGGTATCTACTTATACCTTAAATGAGAAGTGCACTCTCAACTTCTATTCTGGCAGGCCTTAGTGGAAAAAAAAAACGAAAAAGTGTTTTTTGAATGTATACCAACATTCGACAATTTATTTTCCATGAGGATTTATGTATTTAGCCAAATTGTATGTAGCTTCACACTGTAAATAAACATGAACATGTACCTGTACCATACCTACATATACAATATACATACGTACATAATATGCAAAATCTGCACCATTTTGAAAGCAATAAATATATCAGTTAAATTGAGTTTTATCTTCTTTTTTAAAGATTTACATTTCATTTCCATTTTTTTTTTTTTTTAATTTGCGTCATTCGGGTATACAAAAAAAAGGTGTATCAGTTGCTTATTTTCCTTTCAAATGTTAATTTAAAAAAAAAAAAAACTTATCCCTTTGTAAATTTCAAACCACTTCAGGTGTATCTACCTCATTGAAATACAAATATTTTTCTTCGAATTCTCTTACACATAATAAATATTCTTTTTTTAATCTAAGTAAAGTGTTGTGCAAAAATATTTTCCAACTATATTATCTTACGTTTTTTAGTGACAATTATAAAAGTTTTGTTGTGTGATAAACAAAGAACAACAAAATATCGATTGTATTTATGAATAAAGACTACGTCATTAACCTTGCGCGAAAACCTTTATAAAAAAGACTAGACCATGATACAGAAATCTGCAGAAGAATATTGTTTTTTTTTTTTTTTTTTTTTATACAGAAATCAACTTATTCGAATTAACTTTTTGAAGGTTTCAAGACGTCCGTCGTCGCGTGTCGCTCGGTCGATAGCGACTAGTGTTCCAGTTAAAAGAATTTCTACAAATATAATACGAACATTTTCGAAAACAAGATCCAACTCAAATTATTAAATTCTCAAACCAGTTTTCGAATAAGAACCGAAATTAGCGTTGCCATTGTCCTATTACCTTGTGGCACCGTAGAAAGAAAAAATTTCAATATGGCACGCTATCCAAATTTCCAGCTTGAACTCATTTTCACAATTTGGATTTAATAAGCACCTACCCAGGAAAAATCTATTTTTATCAGATTTTTAAACGCAATTTACATATGTACATGTACATTAGGGTGGCGCTTATTTTGGCAAAGTTGAAATTTTTTCGGACAAAAAAAGTGATCAGGGTAATAAAATAAAAATCTGTGCAAAATTTTGTTCAAATCGGTTGACGTTAACACGTGCCACCGAGCAGTTAAAAGTTCACCAAGAGTGCAAAAGTTGATGAATATTAATAAAACTATTTATCTTAATTATTATAAGGACTAAAAACAAAAAATATTTCAAGAATTTTAAACATTTTTCTAACCAGTTAAAAATCGAAATGAAAATTAGTAAATTTTTATTTTTTTGCTAAATTTCCTCATTTTCATTTCGATTTTGAACTGGTTAGAAAAATGTTTAAAATTCTTGAAATATTTTTTGTTTTTAGTCCTTATAATAATTAAGATAAATAGTTTTATTAATATTCATCAACTTTTGCACTTTTGGTGATTTTTTTAGTAAAAGGCTAAAAATGTCCATATGTATTTTGTATGGGAACTTTCGAAAAAAATTCCAACTTTGCCAAAATAAGCGCCACCCTAATGTGCATACATATCTGTGTATATCTTCTAAAAAATTTCTGCACACCACTGAATTTTATATTTCAGGAATATTGTAAGACATGTACCTATTACCTTTTTTTTTTGCATTAAATGAATCGAATTCACATTTAATTGTGTTATATGAAAGAGCCCGCAATCATTATTGCGTACGTGGGATCTATTTCTTATTTTTGTATGTAATGACGTCAATGAAATTAAAAATTTCGTTTGAAATTTTATTTGACAGAGATCTTTAACAGAAGCGTTGAAATTAAAACAAAAAAAAATCTTTGAGGAACAATACAAAATGTTTTTGTTAATGAAATTTAAAAATAAACAAAATATAAAATAATGTTTATAGTATACCTACAACAAAGAAAAGAGCATACTACCTACCAGTGTTTATTTAGAAAAATTGAGTTTTTATCGATATACTTTTACATTTTTATTTATAAACAAAAGAATTTTTTTTTGTTTAAGCTTTGAGACGTAACATGTTAACCAATTGTTTATGAACATTTGTTGGGAAAACTTTTATAGAGAGTAATACAACTATCACTGCTATCGGAAAGCAGCACATTAGTATCAAAGAGCACGCTAGTGCCCAGCCAAGTTCTGGCACTACACCCTTTTTACAGGAGCAAACTCAGGCAATTTGCAACCCATTTATAACTTCATTTCCAATAAAGCCAAATATTTAACATTCCTAAGCTTATCAAGCTCAGACACCTCACCAAATTTTAACTCTCTAAAATTAAATGAGTAGTTCCTGAGATATAAGGCTAGAAAAATCACAAAAAACGTAACTGACTCACTCACTGGCAGATCATTAAAATTTTGGAGCGATTTCCCGAATTTAGAATCTATTAATTTCGTACAACGGTAGGCCTTGTGGTGCATACAAAGAAAAAAACGAAACTTTTAGATTTTCCATTCACGGGGCGTTGCACCCGCCTATTTCTGCAGAATTGATATGAATTATTTAGAACACTTCTTATTGTCGCACGGTTATGAAATTTGGCGATAGGGCTTGGAGTTACAATAGCAAGGTTCCTCGCAGAGTAAAACAATCTAGCTTTCGACAAGGCACTAGAGTGTTTAACCTAGATTCTGGCAAGGAGCTAGCAAGTTCTAGCTAAGGCTAGAACAAGGGCCTTGGCTGTTATGAACCCTTTTGCCTCGGCAGGCAAAAAATAAAAGTAAGCTTATGTGGGTCTTGAACATGCAATCTTCTGCTGGTCAGTCCAACTCGCTATACAAAATTTCATTGTCAAAAGTGAATAAGTTTCTTACTCTCATGTTTAATACATCTCATACCGTATTGCATAACACATATGTACATAAATAATATACAAATGATACACACCCATAGAAAAAAAGAGTGATATGAAAAAGAAGACAAAGGAAAGAGAGAAAAAAGTGTTGTATGATACTGAAAATTTCATGAAGCTTTTACATTTTTTGTTTTTGGTGTACAAGGGACACCGGGTACCGAAACATGTTCAACAAATTTTCACTAGGGAGGGCCTAACGAGGGATTGAAAAGTTTTCCTCGTCTTGATTTTTGGTACTGAAATACAGCAAGGGCTTGCCAAGTTGCTGACAAGTTTTCCTCGTCTAGATTTTCCCTACTGAAAACTTACTAGGGCTTTGCCTAAACTAGACAGAAACTTGGAATTTTTCCAGCCGGGTAATTTAATTTTTTTTCAGTGTCAAAAAAAACGTGTTACCTTATCTGCTTAACAAAGAAGTTTTAACATTTAAGAAAAAACTGTTTTACTCAAAATTTATTATCTAAAGATTAAAAAAAAAAAAAATTGGGTACTAATTTTTTTCCAAAAAATGCTTATAGATGTTTTTTATTCCGACTTTCTCAAAAACGGTTCTTCTGATTTTGATCTATTTTGTATGCAAATCTTTTAATATGCATTAATAGAATTGTATACCCAAACTTCTTAAATTTCAGCAGGTATATACTAGAAAATAATTTGTCAAACTTGAAGAACTATGAAATTTGCGTGTTTCTGATCAACCCAAAGTGTGTAATTCCAGCATTTAAAACACTTTTGTACCAAGTAGGTATATTTATTTATGATCCTGATTTTTGCAGACAATGATTTTTGCAGCTGAAGTTTAAACAACCACAAAAGTCGTAATACTTGTTCGATTTAAAAAAAAAAAAAACTAAACGTCAATCGGTTCGTCTCAGCAAAATCTAATGGCGATATTTTTTAGTTTTTTTCTTATTTGTCTTAAAAAAAAAGTTTAGCCAAAAGATTCAAAAACCACCAAAAAATTAACTAAACAAATTTTGGACTTCTGTCACCACTGTAAAATTGGACACATTTTCGTAAAAATAACGACAATCGCTTCGTCTCGACAAAATCTAGTGCCAATATTTTTAGTTTTGTTTTGTATTTGTCTTAACAAAAAAATTATGACCAAAAGAGTATAAAACTGTTATAATAGACAAATTTTCAAAAAAAGTACGGCAACCGCTACGTCTTAAAAAAAAATCCCGTAAGCACATTTGATAGGTTTTTTATATAACAAAAAAGATATGACCAAAGGATTAAATACCTTCAAAATAAAGTCCTCCTTTTTTAATTTTTTACATTTTATTTTTCTGTATTGCGGTTATGTGTATCTTTTTGAATCCAAAGAATACACAGAAATCCAAATTTTGTTTTAGTTAATTTATTGGTGGTTTTTGAATCTTTTGGCCATAACTTTTTTGTTAAGAGAAATAAAAAAAAAAACTAAAAGACACCGTTACTAGATTTTGCGAAGACGAAGCGATTGCCATTCGGGTTTTTAAAATTGAACAAGTATTAAGACTTTGGTGGTTGTTCGAACTTCAGCGGACACATTGTCTGCAAAGTTCAGGATAATATTTATTTTTCATATTTCCTTCTTGTTTACTCTTCAAATTCACCAGGGAATAAAGACCTTATGACAAGTTAACCTAATTTTCTTGTCAACCAATTAATTTCAATTAATATAAGGCAAATAATACGTCATATATTTATTATAACCGAACCAGGACAGGTTCCACTTTCTCTCTTAATTTTTTTTAATACAACTTTATGAGCCTTGCATAATTGTCCATGCAAAAATCAAATAACAAACAATTTATATACCTACGGTTTGTTAGTAAAAAAAATTTCACTTTAATTATATTTAATCGTGCTTTTGCATTCTTCACATTGTGTTTTTTTTTTATACATTTTGTCTTGTTTTTTTCGCTGAAGTTTTTTAGTTTAATGATGCTGATGATGATATTGATATGCTGATAAAAGCATTGTATCTCATTCTCATAAATTAATTTGATGCAACTGAACGCCTCGCATTTAGCATCAATCATATACATATACAATCACTCAAATGTAACTTCAAATATATGTAGGTAGCATAAGGAATGCAACAGTAGATATTGATAGTGCGCCTTATCGTTTCGAGAAAATCAATTATTTAATTAGGTATGCTT
Organism: Melangyna quadrimaculata; assembly: GCA_949320155.1. NCBI lineage: Eukaryota > Metazoa > Arthropoda > Insecta > Diptera > Syrphidae > Melangyna > Melangyna quadrimaculata. The sequence goes on along the minus strand of OX439484.1, from coordinate 81,214,224 downwards.
AAAAGAAGTGATTATTTAGTCACAATATATCAAACTTAATTAATTACGCTAGCCAGATAGTTTTAATTAATAGGTATGAACAAACACATTGCATGTACAAATTCGTTACAGGTTTGCAGCTATACCTAGCCTAGAGTATAAGACATGATTCATGCCGACACAATCGCATATCGATATAGTTTCAAACTCCCACACGAAAGTAAATCCGTTTTAATCTTGATGGAACCACCTCAAATGATGTGGGCCGATCACTGTCGGCAGCCAATAAAATAAACAAATCTGTTATATCCGACGTAGGTATAACCTCGAAGAACCTGTATCAATCCTGATTCCAGAGTAAGGAAATTTGACCTATATTATGGTGTATCTAAGTATCTACTTCTATCTTTCACTTGTTTTTCTGTGGTTTGTTTGTTTTGGTTTTTTTGTTTGTATATTTTTAAGCTGCAATATTTTGCCTACGATATGAAAGGGAAGACAAATCCAGCAAAAGAAAGCCGATAAACTGGATAGCGATACATTTTGACATGAAAAATCAATTTAAATCTAGATTTCCACAGATAAAAATTAACATACAAAATGCAAATAACACATAAGAAAAAGATATATTTACAAATATTAAAAGCAAGCAGCAATCAGAATTGTTTGAAATGAAATATTAATAGCGTGCCTGATTGGGTCGCACATTCTTCCCTTTTCATAGCTTATAAGTAATTTGTTCAGGGTCTCACATTTCTATTGATTAAAAACAAAATTATGAGAATGGAAATATTATGTTAACAGATACCTAAAGATTTTGTGTGTCTTTCTGACACCCGGTCATCTGAAAACATTCATTCTGAGTGAACTTATGTATCAATTCGGTGCCCAGGAATAATTTCCAACAAAATTGCCAGTCTGCCGAAAAAATCCAAGTGAAAATTTTTAAACGCAATTATCTTTATGTGTTGGCTTTCGAAATACTGTTACAAAAGTCCACTACAAAATCAATTGTATAATACATGCACGTCAATACTGCCGACCTTAGGAAAAAGGGCCTATCTCAGTACGAACAGTGAGACATTTCATTTTTTAGGTTCCCAGAAACTTGCACAGACATTTCGGTGCAGACAATACCGTTTCTTTTCAATTCCGCAAATTTTATTTCTGTTCCGAAGTCCGAACAACACACAGTTGCACGTGTGCTCTGTGAGTAAAGAGCGAAAAAAAAGTATTTTTTTTCGTATTTTTAAAATTTGTGTAGCATCTTCAAATATTCAGATAAGTGAGGCACTTTTTTGTATTGGCTTGTTTTTATATGTTTCTTCAATAGACACAAATCTACGGTATTCTTGCCAGTTTTGTATGCACAAAAGTTTTTCTTGAAAATGATAAAATGTAACAGTGAGACAGATTCAAAGGTCGAACAGTGAGACATGTCTTATCTTATCTATTGCAACAAAATTAATAAATGAAAAGTATGAATTTATTTGATTTATTAATAACTTATTTAAAGAATAATTTAAACTGAAATGTGATTTTAGTTAATTTCTTTTTTTTTATCTTATACTTTGATATGTTTTTTGTTGTTTTTCTTCCTATAAATTAATAAATAATAAGTTAAATGAATATAATTCATGTATTTTTTTTTTAAGAAATTGATTAAGACGAATTTTTATTAAAAATATTTTGCTGTCCCACTATGCGCCCTACGCTGTCTCAGTCTTCAACCACCGCCGAACAGTGAGACAGTTTGACCTTCTACAACAATTTAACTCATGGGAGAGTTGTTTTTAATTTTTTCAATGAAACTTTTATGGCAAAATGTAGGGAAAATATGTCGTAAGATACCATCATAAATTCATGAAGCTCAAAAGAATTTGGAATAATAACCGTTTGAAAGAAAGTGCACTGTTCCGTTACAAAAAAAGTTATGGCCAAAAGATACAAAAACCACCAAAAAATTAACTAACAAAAACTTTGGACTTCTGTCACCACTGTAATATTGGACGCATTTTCCTTAAAATTACCGCGATCGCTTTGTCTTGGCAAAATCTAGTGCCGATATTTTTTAGTTTTTTTTTCGTCTTAACAAAAGGCTTATGGCCAAAAGATTCAAAAACTACCAAAAAATTAACAAAAAAAAAACTTTTTTTTAGTTAATTTGCAGACAAAGTTCAGGATCATGTTTTTTAAATTAATTAAAAAAAAATCATGTTTCCAAATTCAAAAATAATAGTAGCTTTCATACAAACGTAGACAAAATGTATTCCTCTCAAAAACGGCTCCAAGAATTTTTATAAAAAGTTGTGTGTGGCATTCAATTAGTGCAATCTACTTTAAAAAATATTTTGTTTGCTTGAGTTCTTATTAACAGTACGTACTTCACATAGAAACGCACTTTTCATATTTTCTACTTTCTCATTATTAGACTAACTGATTTTTATTATTTATTTTATGCAGATGCTACTTCAAGATAAAGATAATATTCCATATCAAAACCTCCAAAAAAAATATGTTCAAAATGTTTGTTTGAAAATTAGATTTTTCAAAAAAACGTTAGTGAAATTTTTTGAAGTTCAAGTTTTTTTTTGTGTAAATAAATAAATAATTACTATGAATTCGCGTTCCAATTTTGTCTAATTCAAAATTTTATATAGAAATTATTAATTAAAAAAAAAAATCACTCAAACGATTTTAAAAATTTTGGTTTGCTCCAAACTCTATAGCTTAGAGAGTGCCCAAAAAAAACCCAGAGTCGATAAGAAAAAACATATATGGTTTGAAAGGGCATTGACTGTAGATATCAAATATGAAATTATTTTCTTTACAAGTTATCCCCGGGATTGGCTGTGACAAATTATTTATTTTTAATAGCAAGGTGTTTTTTCATGCAACATTGGTGAGGAGGACAGTACAGAAAAGAACAGGTATTGATTAGAAAACGTACCTACATATCTACTCGGCCCATGGTAATCCGCAAAAGTTTCGTTAAACAAAGTTCCTTTTAGGACAAGGCTTCGAAAAATATTTTTTGAAAAACTCATTTTCATAAGGCAATTCTTAAAAATACAAGGTTTAGAAAAATAAATTGTTACAAGCGTGGCGGACGCAATATTTTTTTTTGGAATTTGAGGGGCCAACAGTATAGCAACGTATAGGAGAAAATATATACTCCTTGAATGATGCATTCGTTTAATGCGCAATGTGTTAACTTTTATAAATTGGTGCATTACTAGTCTCGTCAATATATTGAAAGTACTCTTATCAAAGAAATCAATTAACAAATTCCGGAATAAATTATGAAAACAAAGCATTTCGGAACTTTACCACTTCCGTGGAAAAGTTCTTAGTTTTCCCATTTTCGTTTTCATTTTGGAGTTTTAAAGTTACATATTAAGGAAAAGGCAGGTATTAATTATTCATTAACCTCCATATTAATAAACGAAGCTATCTTTAACTAGTGGATTAGGAGTAAGATTTCTGCCACTTACGAGCTAGCTAAACCACCAAGGAAGGTATATTTATTCGTCCTAGTTAATCCTTCGCTTAACTACCTTCCTTGGTGGTTTAGCTAGCTCGTAAGTGGCAGAAATCTTACTCCTAATCCGCGAGTAAAAGATAACTCGCCGCTGGCTTCGTTTATTAATATGGGGGTTACAGTATGCAAATTCTTACGCACATACAATTTCCACCAACTGTTGTCCGGTATGCTTAGATAGGTAACTACTTTTTTCGAAACTGTTAAGTGACGGTATGGGTGATAACTGCCATTTTATGAATGAAGACAGAATTATCTTGTGGCTGCTGATTTTAGGGACTTGTGGAAACCTATTTAATAACATGAAGCAACCACAATATGAAGATGTGCCAACTTTTACTTATTTTTACATGAAGAAACACTGTGTTATTAAAAATTTTAAATTGTCATATCCATTCCCGGGGATAACTTCTTAAGAAAATAATTCCATATTTGTTATCTACAATTAATGTGCATTCAAACCATGTATAACTTTTCTTAATCGACTCTGGGTTTTTCGCCCATACATTTTTGGGTATTCTCCTTTAAGCAATTAAAAAAAAATAATTTCATGTTTTGAACTTTTTTTTTAATGTCAATTTTTTAGATAGTTTTTTTTTTTTTTTGAGTTGGAATACCCTGTACACTGAAAAATTGATTGCAGATTTATTAACATCATCACAAGAACGAAAAATAAAAAAACTTGTCCTAAATGGTTAATGGTTAAGGTTATTTGAGAAGCTTGAAGTAGAATATACAATTATTTCAAACATACATACATATATGTATTTTCTATGTTTATCAACTTTTTGAATTCTTTACTTGTTATAACGTACCCTTTTTTATATGTAAACTATCGCTCGTAAAAGAATCTATTTGATAAATGTATCAACTTTTAGCGCACACGCAAATCCATTTAGTAATTATGTGATGAAAATTTAAACTGTGAACATCATGTAATCATTTATCTTCCCACACTTTTGGTATAAATACACACATACATATATGTACATAGTTTGCAGACCGCCATAATGTTGCACTTTATATTATAGCCATCAGGCAACAGCAAATGGAGTAGGAGAACATCATTGTAGAAAAAAAATGGTGACAAGCTTAGATTACTTAAAAAGGAGACCCAACCCAAAGACCTAGTGGCCATTTAAACGCCTGCATACAAATGTCCACAGGCTGCCGATAATTTACGTAGGTAGTGATACTCTTGCATCTTATTTAATTTTTCATTTGTTTTTATTTTTTTTTTCTGCACAACTACATCAGTTGAAAAATAATAAGACATGTACTGAGTATTTGTCTTCTGATTCATGATTAAGATGTAAAAGGAAAAATAAAAACGTGTTGTGATAAATATAAGATTACACGTGTGCACATGTTTGACAAGGTCTTTAGTGCAGAAGCTTAAGGGCTTTATATCATAAATAAGCTCATACACGAGATATATATTTTTTTGTTTGTTTTTATCACGACAGGATAGTAGGTATAAATCAAGAATCAGTTTACAGGGTGTTCACCAGGAAGGGCTTATTTGGTTTTGCGATGGGGTTTACAAATATTCGTTTAAAAACTGATAAATTAGGATGATCGGAAAGGTTTTATACAAAGCTACTATTTTTTGCAAACCAAAATTGCTTCGAGCTTCAAACAATTTTGTTTCTATTTTCAATATGTTTCCTTACCAAATCATTAGATGTTGTCAATGTTGATTTTAAATTGTTTATTTTTCAATTCAACAAATAGTTGGCCCGGAAGGAATTCGACAAATTGCTAAAACAAAATTTTGTTTCAGGATCATTAGTGACTTACGGCTAGCGCCTAGTTTGACTTATAGTAGGTACAGTAAAATAAGATTTTGTAATGAAAATAAAATGTAGTAGCCCGTAGCGTAATGGTTAGTGTGTTGGACTGTCACGCTGGAGGACTGGGTTCACTTCCCATCCTCGTCCACCTAAAAACTAAAAAGTTTTTTAGGGCTACTACATCTTGCGAGGAATTGAAATGACAAATCCGCTAAGAGTATGTATAACTTGTCAGAAATAAGTGCTTCTCGTCTAGCCGTTCGGATTCGGCATAAAATTGTAGGTCCCTTCCATTCCTGTCGACACGCGCACACAGGAATGGTTGCGAGTTGTTAGCCACTAGGACCTGGTTCTTCACGAGCCGATGCGCCACCAAATTTATAATGGAAAAAATTGGAGGAAGCTGAGATTTTAAGGTCGTTTCGGGTATAAGAAGTGACTTTAAATCTAAAATGGTGATCTTCTACCCCACTCAGAAGCGTGGTTTAAAGGGAATTTATACTGCCACGCCCACTTTTCTTAGATCTGCGTTGGTCAGAAACGGTTCTAGCGATTTGGATGAAATTTTCTTATAAGCGAGACAAAGATAAAAAAAAACGTATTTTCAATAAAATCTGCACACTGCCACGCCAACTTTTCTAAAATCTTTTGTTTCTTCGGAACGGATGAAATTCTAAGTCGAAATTTCTCTTAAACGAAATTTTAATAACTTATTTTTATAAGCGAGAAACTTTTAGAAGACATTTTGAGTAAAATTCGAATGAAGATGGAACAAAAGTTTTCAAAATGGAGACTTTGCAGAACCACTGTAAGTCCTGCTCCAGACTCGACATACTGATGCTCAAACTCATAGCATGTATAAATGTACAAGAAATTGGTGACCCATTTGTGGCTGCAAAAAAGCTGGGCTCAAATGTACAATGATTTGTAAAACTTGCACTGGGGAAACCTGCATGTAATTTGTAATTCGACTTGTTACAATTGGACAGGGTTTCAGCAGCAATAATGTTGCCAACCGAATTTTTTAAAATAAAAAAAATCTTAAGTAAGTTTAAATTTATCAGATGTTTTTAGAAGTTTGCAAGTGCTTGTCAGGAAAGCCCAAAGTTGTATTCTTTGGCATCATTAAAATTAAGAAACGTGCTACTATACTCTGTCCAACAAAAATAGTCAGTGCAGGCCTTATGGGAGAGCTTTTTGCAATACACTGGCTAAAAGCCCACTGAGAAAACCACTGAGTTTCATACAAATTGTTTTTGTAATCTTGTTAAAACTTGCGTATATTCCACCATGACCTACCTACTACACATCCAAGTACACACTGTACACTGCTGCATCTGCTTTGCTTGCGCGTCCTCCTTGCAATCAACCCTCGTTTTGGGTGCTTTTAAAATAAACACATTGAATCAGAGTTACCACTGCTACGTTTATACATATCGCTGAGGCTTTTTCTTTGGTTTTTGGTAAGGAGCTTTGTGTATTTTTGCTTTCTTAAAGCTTTTGAAAACAAATTATTTGTGGTAATTTAGTATGCTGACTACGGCAAATATTTAAGAGTTTTAAAACAGTTCGAACTTGTTGGCATATGTTACAGTCATAGTGAGAGGAATGCGTCATATCTTCCCTGTACTGACTGTTTTTGTAGGACAGAGTACAGGACGGCTGAATTTTGTGCACCTGAAAGAGGATTATTAGAAAAGATTATGTCGGGACGCCTTACCCCTGGGAAAATCCGTCATTTTGGAAAACACGAATATCTATAAAACTATTGATACTAGAGAAACAAGTGTAATGCTTGAAGGCAAGACAATTAAACTATCTTTCGTTCATTTTCAAGGTTATGTCACTTTATTTTTTTTTTTACACATTTTTGTCATTCCCGAGGAGGTTTACAAATATGAATTTCAGAACACTAAATTTCCAACATTTTGATATTTTTTTTTGTTTTATATTCCACGCGCGCAAAAGGGGTTATGGCTACCCTTAAAATGTTTTTAACACAGCACGAGCGATTAGGTAAGTACGAGAGGATTTAGAAGGAGATACCGATGCACATTGGTTTTGAACGTTTGCACGTCGAAATGGGAGGGGAAAGTCGAGTCAGGTAAAGCATTCCACATTCGTGTGGTGCGACTGAAGAAAGAATCTCTGTACATTACAGTACGTCCGAAGTTGGGCTCGAAGGTGAACCGATCGGCCTTCCTAGAAGCGCGAGTATTACGGTTGAATTTTTATTTTTTAAGTGGGGGAATGCAACTGGCTCTTTCACTAGAACACTGATTATAATAATAGCGATAAAACAGAGAAAGAAAAAAAAAAAAAAAAAAGGTGGACGAGGCTGGGAAGCGATCCCAGACCTCCAGCGTGACAGTCGAACGCACTAACCATTACGCTACGGGCTATAAGCGAAAGATAGTTTATTTGCCTACAAACATGGCCTTACAGTTTTTCCTCTAAGATCAATAGTTTCGGAGATATATATATGTAGGTCAATTCGCATTTTCCAAAATGGCGGACTTCGCGAGGGCCATGACGATGACGTCCCGAAACCCCAGAAATAAGCTTTTCTAACAGGCCTCATTCATGTATAAAAAAAAAATCAGTTTACCAATATTTCGTTCCACGAAAAAGTCCATTTTCGCTGTACTATATCGGCTCAATTGATTTATGAGCCAATTTTCCAAAAGCTCTAACTTTGGACTGGGATGTCGCATTATCTTCTCAAATATATCAAAACTTGTTAAACTTTTTGCTCAACAATTGTATCATAAGAATAATTTACATACGTTTCTAAGGAATGGAGAAAAATGCGAAAAATTAAAAAAAAAAAAAAAACGACGTAAAAAACAAATCTATTTTCAAAAAATTTAGTTATTACAGTTTTCCACCTCAAACTGAGTTTCGGATATATAAATCAATTCGCGTTCTCAAAATGGCGGTTTTCCACAGGAGTATGGCGATGGCGTCCCGAAAAACGGGTCTTAAGCTTTTTTATAACAGCCCTCTTTCAGGTATACAAAATTCAGCCGTCCTATATTTCGTTCCCTGAAACGATTGTTTTTTGACTAATTTTCCTGTAATATACATACAAAGTTTAAACTTTGTTTAAACTTGATTTGTTACTATTTATACGTCAAATCTGTAAGATTGTCGCACTTCTAGGGCTGCCACCTTTTGTTTTTTTTTTTTTTAATTGACAAAATTATCTAAATTTTACAAAGTTAGCTTTTGCATATTACTTAATTTTTTGGCGCCTGGAAATGTTTTACATGTTAAGGTACGTACCGCATATATTTGAATGTACAATTCTACATATGTAAGTATACGAAATATTATTCATTAGTATCAAATTATGTGCTAGGACCCCCACGTGAAGCAGTCACCCCATTAATTTATTTATACAACTTTATTACCAACACCTTCGTCACTCCAAAATATACAAGAATTCTCTAACAACAAAAGAGAAGCTGCACCCTTACTTTTCATCTAAATTCAGCAGGTAAATTTGTCCTAATATAAAAGGAATTCTTCATTTTGGTATATGTTAAGCTTAAGTGCACTGTAACGCCTTCCATCGCATAAAACTCGTGAAATAAATTTAAAAGTTCTACATACTTTTCAGAGGATAAACGTGATCAAATAACAATTCAAAATGCATACCTAACAAGAATTTCAAACTTCAACACGAGAAAATGTATTTTTAAAAGTTTTTTTTTGCATAGTATGTACCTACCTACCTATCTCGGATCTACCTACCATTCCACAGAATCCAGAGCATGCAAAGTAGTGTCTACACCTTTGTTTTTGCAACACTTAAGATTAACATATTAAATATAGATGTGTTTTAACCCAAATGTTGGCCTTTTTGCCATAAACACAAGATACACCAAATTTCACCACCAAAACAGCAGTGCAGCAGTTTCCTCAATGTGCTCGTGCTCATCTCTCAGTGTGAAGTACTTATGATTAATTGATGGAATTCGCTATCAAGTGTTAATTGTAAAAACAATTTTCATGTTTAATTAAAAAAAAAAGATAAATCGTGTGAGTACGAACATCATCCAAGTTTTTTCTTGCACATACGAGGATTTACGAATAGGTAGCAGCTTTTACTTCTTCATCGAAATTAATAACTTCAGTTATTGATTGATTCATTCATAGATAAATTGCTCGGTTTGTTAAAGCAAAGTGAAAAGAAACACCCTTCTGTGTATAATGCCGACCGACATAATAGCGCGATGAATTAAAATTAGCTAATCTAGGCCGCCCCACCCTGAATACGATAGAACCACAGGAATATGAATTTCGTAATAAAAAAATTAGTAGATTTTAAAAGTACCTACCATGTACATATCTTCGATCGCATTATCATCTAGAATTAAAAAAAACGCAGTATGAACAAAATGCAATTAAATTTTATGGTTTCGACTGGGTCCCATAGAGTTCCTGCAAGTTTGTGTTTTTAAAAATAGGGTTATGCTTTTAAATGTTACGCATAAAACAAATATTTGTATATTTTCGTTTCTTTCTCGTTTCGTTTTTGGCAAAAGTTTGTTTTAGTTGCCGAGTTGGTTTTTTATATTTTTGAAAAAGTTTACATTCGTTATCTATAAATAGCGATTCGATTTTTTCAATGAAATTCGCTGATTTTTTTTATATTGAAAAAAGTGTATTCTCGTTGAAAAAAGCGATTTGTCTATTTTAAAGAAAATCGTTGAAGTTTTCATTTCTTTTATTTGTTTGGAAGGTTAATTTCGTTATAAGTAGCAAATCGTAATTTTTAAGGAAAACAACCGAAGTTTTCTTTAAAAAAAATTTTTTTTTTCGCCATTAATAACTATTCGGATTGTTTTAGGAAACTCTTTGAAAATTTCTATTGTCTTCAGAAAAAGTTATAAATAACAAATTATACTTTTTAAAAGAAATGATTTGTATCTCTTAAGAAAACTCGCTAGAGATTTCTTTCATCTTTGGAAACAAATTATTTTTTTTTGCAAATAGCGATACGGATACCTACATAATTTTTGAAGTAAAATCACTGGAGTTTTTTTTTTATTTTGGGAAAAAGTTTACTTTTGTTACAAATAGCGATTCGTATAATTTATGGAAACTCACTAAAGATTTCTTTTGTTTTTGGAAAAAGTTGTAAGTAGCAAGTCGTATTTAAAAAAAAATCGCCAAAAGTTTATTTTAATTTTTGAAAACAGTTTTTTTTGTAACGAATAAATCAATTTATATTTTTTAAGGAAATTCGCTGAAGATGTCTTTGGTTTTGAAGAAAGTTATAAATAGCGAGTGGTATTTTGTTATGAAACTAGCTATTGTTTTATTTCATTTTTGGAAGAAGTTTGTTTTTTTTAAACAAATCACATTCGTTTTAAAAAGGGATTGCCATTTTTGTAACTAGTTTTAACTTTATACCTTTAATTTTGAAAAAAAGTTTGTGATTTTAAAAAGCCATTTGTCCTTTCTAACGAAACACATTGAGGATATCTATTTACTTTTAGGGAGATGATTCTATATAAATAGCGTCCCGGCTGGAAAAAATCAAAGTTTTTGTCTAGTTTAGGCAAGGCCCTATTAAGTTTTCAGTAGGCAAAATCTAGACGAGGAAAACTTGTCCGATAACTGGCAGTCCCTTGCTGGATTTCAGTACCAAACATTTAGACGAAATTTATCAAACACTCGTGTGGCCCTCCCTAGTTAAGAACTTGTTGGACATGTTTCGTTAACCTATCAGGAATATCTCTTGTACACCAAAAACAAAAAAATTTATAAGCACCATGCAATTTCAGTATCATCCTACACTTTTTTCTCACTTTTCTTTGTCTTCTTTTGCATATCATACTTTTTACTATGGATGTGATACATCTGTAAGAACCTGTTATAAGTTGTTCTACCTAAAAGGCAAGTACACAAAATCCTGTTCTATTCTGTATGTATTTGTTTAGCAATATGGTACGAAACATTAGAGTATGCAACTTGTTCACTTTCAACATTGAATTTTTGTATAGCGAGTTTGCACAGTGGGGAGCGCATTAGACTGAAAAGCAGTAGATCGCAGGATAATTTTTTGCTTGACGAGACAAAAGGGTTCATAACCGCCAAGGCCCTTGTTCTAGCATTGGCTACCCCTTGCTGGCCCATTGACATAATCTATGTGAAACTCTCTAGTGGCTTGTCGAAAAATTTATTGATTGTTTATTTTGCGCGTGGTGTCGTATTTTTTTTAAAGAAGCTCAATAAAGTTTCTAAGCTTTCGTTTTAAAAACTGTAAGAAATTTCGATGAAGATTTAAAAAAAAGTTATAAATAGGGAGTAATTTTTTTTTCTAATTTTTCGAAAAAGTTTGTTTTTGTTGCAAATAGCGATTTGTATTTTTGAAGGAAACAGCTGATTTTCTTTTATTTTGAAAAAAAAAACTTTTTTTCTATGTATTCACCATAAAAAAAACTGTTAGTATTTTTTAAGGAAACTCGATGGAGATTTATTTTATTTTTGTAAAAAGTTTGCTTAAGTTATAAATAGCGAGTCGTATTTTTTGAAGAACTGATTGAAGCTATTTCTCAGATATTATTATGATTTGTGACATATTAAATGGTGTTTTCTATATGATGTTTAAAGTGACTTCTGCTTCTCTTTTGTTTAACATAATTGGATTTTTTTGAAATTAAAACCACAAATTTTTACGAATACAAAACTTTCCCTTTAGTAGTGGAAATACATATATTTCAAATTGTTTGACTACAAAATTTCTTTTAATCGATTTACAAAACAAAAAAAAACAAGCATTATATCATGACTCATAATACATTTGAGGAGAATAATTTATAGCCTTCGATAATGAACGCATGCAAACATAGGGTTGTGTTGAACATTTTTTTTTTTTTCGATAGATAAAACCGCGTTAACGTAAACAACAAAACATTCAATTCAGAATTCCTCCTTATTTGTTTTGTTCCCATACGATAAAATAAATGGGATAAGGAGAAAACATATGGCAACGTATGAAAAGCTATAATTGAATAATGCAGTAAAGCATATTGTTGTTTGTGTTGAAAAACATTTTAATTCATTATTCCAAAAAATATTTTATGTGGTTTCGAATTTATACAAACTCGGTAGACATACATTATAAGAACCTATAGGTAATATCTTTTTTTGTGGATTCTTCTTGTGAAATTATTTGCCTACGAGTTTTCTTAGAAAAACAGAAATCGTCAAGTGTTTTTAAAAACCAGAACAGTTTCTGGGTAAAGGAATTTAATTAAGAGATTCGTTGTTTGATTTAAACATTTTTTTTTCTTTTTTTATATTGATTAAAATTCATAGATTTTAAAAATGTTCTTTTTCCTCTGCTAATGCGGTAATTTAAGTTGAACTTGTTTTTCTTTCCTACCAACGTGACAATATGATTTTCTTTATATAGAAACACTTCTTCAAGGACTTTGTCAACTTGGAATGCACTATTAATGCACAAAATTAAATCAGAGCAGATATCAAAAATTAAGCAATCACTCTTGCCAACATATTCCTTCGCACCAAGATGGCATTTATGGAGCCCTCTAAAACAAGGTCTTAATCATCCCGGTCCGGTATGAGGGAGAAGCATGGACCTAGTAAATAACTTATGAAAATTGACTGTTGATTTAAGATTTTAAGAAGCTGAAAAGACAGCTACTAAGATGGCTGAAACACGTGAAGTCTTCGAATCTACTATTGGTAGACTACAAAACAGAGGAATACCCCACCTCAGATGGTGGACACTAAAGGAGAACATACTCAACCAACTAGAATATGTCCGGCTTAAGAGCCGGACTGGTTGAAAGGGTTTGCTGGTTGGGGCTGTGTTCCTGCACTAGTTTATCTAAAATTAAGTAGGTAAGTCAATATTCAATGCTAAGGGCTAAGGTGAGTAAGTTGAAGTGGCCCAATTTGCGCTTGAATGAACTGTCTTGTTAACATAATTCATTTTGCATGTTAACAATTCAAGTCCACATTTTTCAGTGCGATCAGATCATCTGAGTTTCGGAGTTAAACTCGATCTTAACCTTCGAGCCCTTTTTTAATCTATTGTCGGTGAAAACCTAGGTCTAAGTCAGTGAACAATATGCCACGTTAATGAATTTGTTAGCTGGTTCAGAAAGAAGCATACCTATGATCTGATTTCCCAGGGGGATCTTCTATTTGGATGCCTTGACGTGACATTCCATGCTCATGAAACCGGGATAAAGGTTATATATAATAATTATGGTTCAGTACCTACATTTTTTGTGGAGACATTGGTAAGAACGTGGCTCTTAAGTTATCGCTGTTTCTAACTTGAAATCATCTCAGATTATTTAATACTAGGTACTGGAATGAAACCAATCCAATTGTATGATTATTGGACAACTGTTATCTTACCATTTTTTCAATACCCGAAGTTTGTTTGCTATAGCACAGTCTAGACGTTTTGCAACGAATAAGATACTGAAGTTACCGAAATTTGCCTAACAACCATTTCGTCACGTTGAAAAAGAGATGAATTCTTTAAGATCGCAAATAAGCGTGATCATGTGAGGCACTTCGATTGAAATTATTGTATTGAAAAAATTGCGCCCGATGGCTATACTCTGTCCAACAAAAATAGTCAGTACAGGCCCTATGGCAGAGCTTTTTGAAATACACTGGTGCCTGTTGCTAGATTCCCACTGAAAAAACCACTGAGTTTCATACAAATTGTTTTTGTAATCTTGTTAAAACTCGCGTACATTCCACCAAGTGCACACTGCTGCAGCTGCTTCTGCTTTGCTTGTCCGTCCTCCTTGCAATCAACCCTCGTTTTGGGTGCTTTTAAAATAAACACATTGAATCAGAGTTACCACTGCTACGTTTATACATATCGCTGAGTCTTTTTCTTTGGTTTTTAGTAAGGAGCTTTGTGGATTTATGCTTTTTTAAAGCTTTTGAAAATGAATAATTTGTGGTTATTTAGTATGCTTACTACGGCAACCATGTAAGAACTTTAAAACAGTACGAACTTATTGGCATCTATTACAGTCAGAGTGAGAGGCAAGCGTCCTATCTTCCTTGTACGGACTATTTTTGTTGGACAGAGTATAAAGTACCCTTTAACTGTGAACTGCATCTAACCTTCAAACTATAAAATTTCACAAGAAATTAATAATATCCTTTCCTTTTTAAATAAGTGGGAGTTAGAAGTAACTTTATAATTTCCCAATAAATAACACTTCCATATTCTGTCAGGAACAAATTAAAGCACAATAGCCATTGCCACCCACCCTACACCGCCTCTTTGAAAAATAATTACAATCTATTTTTATAATGACTCTTACTATAAACAACTTTCTAATTTATTTGTTGTCCTTGCACCAGCACAACACCCATTTGCATTTATTTCGTAGTTATAGGTGTAATGTTTTTTTCTTCAACCTCCCCCAACACGTTATATTGACATTGACATTGAAGACTAATATGAATTATATAAAGCTGTCGTTGTCGTCGTTGTCGCCATAATTCAATTCTCACCAACGCAATCCATAACAAACTTAATATGATAACTTTGAATATATAGCTGTATAACAAGCCATTTGACAAAGTGTTGCACAGTGACACTAATGCCTGTCTCCGGTTTAGCTCAACATCACACAGCTTTATAAATGACATTAATCAAATACACCTCCCGCGCCCTATATACCCGCACTGACGAAGATGATGATGAGAGGGATGTAACTAATTATTATTGTTATTATTAATCTTATTAATGCCACCATGTTGGATGAGCATCGGCAAAGCTCAATCTGTCGTCCATTAGAACGTGTGTCTGCCGATGCCGGTTAAATACTCGTATTTAATTAACGACTCATAGTATTTTCTTAACTTAAAAGCCTCCCCACAACTTCCCCATACCACACAATTTATCCTTGATGTGTTGAATTGATGATGACGACAGCGCAGCAAACGATCACGAACGAGTGAATATGTTTCCTTTCGGCACTCAAAATCGATGACATAATCGGAAACTAAAGTAGGTATGCAATGCCACTGAAAGCTTGCTAACAGTTTATGAGATATGTTGGTATTTCGTTCAAACAATTGCTACGGATTAATGAACAACTCGTGTTTTATCTAAGACCCTCAACAGCAGCTGCTATATAGAGTGTATTATGGCAAGGAGGAGTGGGGGAGGGTAGAATATGGCTGGCGGGCGCCCCCGATTGCAAGGACGTTTCTCTTAATTGGAAAATGCATTTTTAAAAGTTGAACCCAGTGTATAACTGCAGATTACTCACACTTAATGGAATCGATTTGCTGTGGGAGTACATAGTACTCGTGTGCAGGTAATGGATAGGTAAACGATTGAATTGATGTTTCTCAAGAAAAGACATTTTAATAGTTCCTGCTTAGTATTTGGCATTTAAGGTTTGTTTAAGGACCTTGACGTTCCGCCCATTAGAAAACAGTTTTTTTTAATAGAATTTGATAACGAGGTTCTCTCACTAGTTGCTGATGATTGGAATTCGGCAGTGCAGGCAATTTTGTTCTTATGGTTTTTCTCAAATACAGTCGCTTTTCTTTTATTTTGTTGGTTATTATAAAATTCATTAGATTATCGTCGCGCCGGTTATAACGTCGTGAAATTGTTGAATTTGAGACATAAATCATATTCCGATTACCGATTCGCTGCTTACAACGACGCAATGAAGAATAATGCAAACAAAAAGTAAGTAACTGACAGTGCAAACCTGAATGTTTTTGAATATATTCACAGATTCCTTTCTTGGCAAATTAATGTTTTTTCTTATCATCATTTCTATGGTAAGTCAGGTCAGTGATGCCAGATCGTGGGCATGGAAAAATAAGCTAAAAGGACGAAAGGGAATTTTTATGACACTCAGTAGAAACAAAAGGGCATTTCCATGTTTCAATCCTTTTTATTCATTTTATAAAATATTTTTGCATCCATTCGTCCATAATTATTCAAACTTTGAAGCAACCTATTTCAATGCGTTTACTGTGCACTCATTTTCAATTTTCCGAACGTCAAGCGAAATGTTTTCGTTTTTTTTATTAGGAGTAGATTATTTTTCATTGCACGGATGCGTGGATCGCTCAATTCATTTTTCTTTTTTAGCTCCTAGCAGAGCTCGAGCGACTAGAGTAGCTCTCGAGCTGAGTATGATCAGAGCTCTCCGATATAAACTTAAAACACATCTAGCACTGAACTGTCATACGATGCGATTTGAATCGGTGCGTTCAACGCACCAAATAAAGTACTTACGTGCTTAACAGATGTGCAGCGTTTTTCATGCAGCGAAAGTAAGTTACACAGGTTCTTATGGGAGCAGATTCACTCAAAGTCTGCATGCAGCGCATCGCTGCACGATATCTCTCTTTCTAAATTTGCTGCGCAGCATCATTGCAGCCACAACAGCAAAGAAAAAAATCTTAAATAGTTGGTACCTGTCATTCTTAATAGTAGCCCGTAGCGTAATGGTTAGTGCGTTCGACTGTCACGCTGGAGGTCTGGGATCGCTTCCCAGCCTCGTCCACCTAAAAACTAAAAAAATTTTTTTTCAGGGCTACTGCCTCTTGCGAGGAATTGACAAATCCTCCAAGAGTATCACTTGTCACGAATAAGTGCTTCTCGTCTAGCCGTTCGGATTCGGCATATAATTGTAGGTCCCTTCCATTCCTGTCGAAAGGCGCACACAGGAATGGTTGCGAGTTGTTAGTCACTAGGCCCTGGTTCTTCATGAGCCGTTGTGCCACCCGATTTATTTTATTTATTTGTCATTCTTTAAAAAAAATTGTTTGAGTTGGTGATTTTTTTCTAAGAATCCATGAAGCCGGCGTTGCCATCTTGCCATCGTGCAACGAAGAAAATCTCGTTCCAACACTATCGTGTCACATCGGCAACGCTGTGCTTTCATGTATTTGTTTGACATAACTATGCATCATGAATGTCAAAAACTATGCACATGTGTTTCGTGTGCAGCTCTGCATGCATAGATGCGTGCAGACTTGATGCACATCTGTTTTAGCCATTACTTTTAATTTTCATCTGACGCCTGGCCAATCAAAAACCCGAAAAATTCAAAAATCTGAAGGGAATTGGTGTTTGACGTGTTGCAATGTTTTTAGAAAAATAAAGAGAGTGATTTTGCTGCGCTCAGCTTTTCGCTCCATTCGCACGCTCTTTTTTTTTCTGAGCAAATGCGGCGTGCTCCAAGCTAGCTCTGATTGAAAAAAATAAACACAAGTTGAGCACTCTGAGCTAAAAAAGAAACACAGATCTTTTTTTGACAGCTCAGTGTGCTATGCACTGAGCTTAAAATTTAAAATCCCTAGTAAATATTCTCACTTGGAAAAAAATTTAATGACAATTTCTATGGACACATATATGAATTCAAAAAATGAAAATAAATGCCCTTGCATTAATGCCCTGCTACCATTTTTTTTACTTTTTGGCAATACGGTAAAACATCACCCCGACAAAGGGTCGCCAGAATATTTTTTACTAACAAAGGGTTGCGTACTCAAAAAGTTTGAAAAACACTGCCTTACAGGATAGAATTTATTACGGAAATCCTCATTTTTCAAAAAAAATTATAACCAAAAATAATGCTGCTCATTATGTTACACATCAATTATTATTATTTAAATTCTCACGATATTTTGTGTATTATCTTAATAACTTAATAAACTGTTGTAACTGGTGGGACATAACATTACCGATTTATATACAAGCGACAAGGTTTATGAATATTACTAAACTATTTCCGCGTGTGATATATGAATTCTGAGATTATTGGAGAAAAAAAAAATGACAAACTCACTTGCTATTATAATAACCGACCATGAACGTTGAACGTGAGTCGTATGAGAAGATACATTAGCATTATTCATTGTAAAGTTGTCATTAGTATAGTAATATGTATTCATTTTGAAAAAATGTCATGATCTCCATGCATCATGTCATACCTAATCTTTAGAATATTTATCTTTGGTTTCTTAATGTAAAGTAGGTATAACCATAAGGTCGTTTCCTAATGGCACTTGTTCATATTCTGCAAATGCTCTATGGAAGACAAACATAAAGTACCTACCTAACCTTAAGATACGTATTAAAAAGCTTTGTAAGTCAGTCGGGCTATATTTATGTGCTTTGACTTCAATTTAAATAAAATTAGAAGATATTTTCTGTTATTTGGTATAAGATTTTATCTCCAACAAACTAATTTGCATTCAAATGGGCATTTAATGCACAAACTATTCTATGGATAATTTATTATCTGATAAATGTTAAGGTATTTAAAAAGCCTCAATATTTATGAGATAGAAAACAGGTATATTTAATAAATTGTAGTTAAAGATAAAATAAGATACTGATAAAATCAATCAAAATTAAAAATAGGCCCTTATTGCAAGTGTCGTTCAACTTTCGAAAGTATCGATAAATTTTGTTTTTGGTATTGTGCATACAAATTGACAGAGATATCTTACTGTGAAAAGCGAATGTGCTTATTGTGAACAAGTCCTATATTTTGACATCTGGTGTCGTGTCAGTGATCGTACATACACTGTCGGTCATAACGTTAGAAAGAAGCAGTCATTTTTGAGAATTGAATTTAAATGTCTGGTGTTATAAGCCAAGGAGATCGAAATTGTGTATGACACAAGAGAGACTGTTTAATGTGCCATAGAAAAACCTATGCTTGCACATCAAACACAAAAATTAACGGCAGCCAAGAGAATAAATGTGAGCTGAGTCACTTTTTTTAAGTTTTTTAACCGTTTCTTAAGGTTAGAAGCACATACAAAATTGAAGAAAAACGATGGTTTAATTTCTTTTAAAATTGTTTTCTCGACAAATTTATTTACTTAACAGTGTGTGCTGCCGCCAGCTTAAAACAAAAATTCCAAAATTCGATGTTTAAGGGAGGTATACAGTGATTTCAGATAGTCAAGTGAAATTTTACTCAAGGCCTACAACAATCAGTAATCGCATTGCTTCGCTTTTTCGTATACTTTTCATGTGAGCCATCCCAATACATTTTCTTTTATTTTGAAGTCCGGTGAATATAAGACCAAGGCAACAATGGAACATTTTTCCTTAAAATAATGATTTAAGCAATAGAGCTGCATGAAAAGACGCATTATTTTGTTGAAAATCAATGCTGTTTGTCCGAAAAGATTGTTGGTTTGCAGAAACAATGCTTCTGGCAACGTTTTGTAGTACACAGATGACTGGAAATCAGTCATCTCCTTTCCTGTTGTGATGAAGGTTCAGAAATAACTAATTTTTCCTCAACAAGATGGCTATAGTAATTTTTCCACGATATGAGAATAACATAATAATTTTTTTTTCTATCATCCATAATTTTTATGATATCGTTATTTCAAAAAATCTCTAAAACCTGAAAATATCGGTTTGAACATCTTTAGTCTTAAATGACGAACTTTGTAGATTTTAATATTCTATAAAAAAAAAATTAGACACTTTTTTGCGTATAATAGATCAGTTGCAAGATATTGCGACCTCAAAAATGCATGATTTTTTAATAAAACTTATATAAAACTATATTTCTTAAGTTTTTTCAATCGAATCTGTGAAACCATTTCAGGACGATTGAAGGACAAACAAACAAAAAAAACGTCCTTTAACATTTAGAATATAAATAGGATTGTCTCTTCTTATAAAAAAGTGCCCCTCGTGTTCAGTAGAATATAATCCTAACGATAAACAATAAGCGCTTATAACTTTACTTTTATTTTTATTTATAACAGAGTTCAAAAGGTATCTACTAGGCAAGTCGGCAGATTCAAAAATTAACTATATTTATTTATGTAAACAATAATTTTACGATGAATTTTTCTCAAGATACCCAGCTGGAAATATGCCAAGTTTCTGTCAAGTTTCGGCAAGGCCCTAGTAAGTTTTCAGTAGGAAAAATCTAGACGAGGAAAACTTGTCAAATACTTGGCAAGCCCTTGCTGGATTTCAGTATCAAAAATTAAGATGAGGCAAACTTTTCAAAATCGTGCGGCTCTCCCTAGTAAAAACTTGTTGAACCCCATCAGGTATTTCTCTTTTACACCAAAAGCAAAAATTTTATAAGCACCATGCAATTTCTAGTATCATACGACACTTTTTTCTCTCTTTCCTTCGGGTTCTTTTTTCATATCACACTTTTTACTAAGGGTGTGAGACATCGGTAGGAACCTGTTCTATGTCGTTCTACCTAAAAAGGAAGTACATACAATCCTTTTCTATTCTGGTATGTATTCGTTATGCAATATGGTATGAAACATATTCACTTTGGGGGTGGATAGCGCATTGGCAAGCAGAAGATCGCGGGATCAAGTCCCACATAAGACAATTTGTTTGGTTTTGCCTGACGAGGCAAAAGGGTTCATAATCCACAAGGCCCTTTTTCTACCCTTTGCTAACCCTTGCTGGCCCCATGCCAGAATCTATGTAAAACTCTCTATTGCCTTGTTGAAAACTTGATTGTTTTTCTGCGCGGGTATTAGTAAAAACGGATTTTTTCAAAATATCGGTTGACGCACAACACTTATATCCGCGTCAAATTTTTCTTTATACCCAAAGACAACCCATTTACAAATTTCAATCATAAATTTTGAGAGGCATGATTTTGCAAAAAAAAAAAAAAAACTGCTAACAAAAAAAACCTGCCGGCTGGCCTATAATTCCTAGTGCGTAACGACATAAACTGGACCTAAGTACTTAGCTTATGAAATGGGGGACATTTTTTTTCTTTTGGTAAAAGAAATGTTATCTCATGGTTTAATTAAACTTCTTCTTTATTTAAC